>CM034313.1:13726998-14317169 GCA_019925795.1 Dendrobium chrysotoxum
AAATCATGCTTTATGATCCAAATCATACTATATGGTCTATTAATCCATAAAATGAAATAAAGTGTTTAATTAAATTAACTTCTAGCAAAACTAATTGTATTGTACAACCTTAATTTGGGCATAACAATCGGATAAAACCCATCGTTGAATCTGACTTATCAAATTTAGGTAAAATTAAAATTTTGACTTTAACCTAATCATATTATACAAAAGATTTTATTTTGTATGATTATTAATGAATCTTGCCTAATTTGGATAGAAGATCATATAATTGAATCATGATCAAATCTTGATTAGAAATTGTTCTATACAATTCAAATTATCTTGTACAATTTAACAAAACTTGTGGTGGATGAACCTTGATTTAACAAAACATGTGGCTGATTTAATCTTTACAAGAACTTTTTCCTCTTTTCTTGAGGAGTCCAATACAATTGCTATGTTTTCGATATTAACTATATAATGGCTGCCAAAAATGATGTAGATGCTATTTTAGATGAAGAGATTTATTGACTAAGACTCTCATTGGTTGCTTACCATTATAAATAACTAAAAATGACCCAAATTGTTTTTCCAAAACCTTTTGAGGTTTTTAGCTTCTTAAAATTGAATGAAGACTGATCTTTCAAAAAGGTAAAATGTAAAGCTTCTTCCTACAAGCTAGAAGCTTTACTAAGCAACTTTGAGCTATAATATTTAGAATGGGCTTTGATATTTTAGAATTAGACTTTATTATTTGAATTATACTTTATTTGAAATTTGGAAGTTATATCCTTAATCACAAGATCAAGGAAATGACTAGGATGGTGAGGGCTTATGATGTAGAATCATTCTTAAAACCTAAAGCTAAGAAATACACAACAATGTAGTAACTCAAACCTAGTCTAACAAAATGTAAATGTGAGGTAGGACTTATATCTTTAAACATGTAAATGGTTTGAGATAGCTTGACTCCTCTATACTTATAATCCCACCTGGTGTGGAATGCTAGCTAAACTCGTCTAATCTATTTTAAAAACATGATTTCCAATTTTATGAAAATGCAAGATAGAGTAGGCTGTTATTTTAATTAGGGCTTGACTTCTAGAGATCCTTAATGGTCTATGATATGTAGATGATATTTATGCTCTAATTATAAATGTAATTAGTATTTTATTTTTATTGGTTAGTAATATAATATATGCTAATCATATACAAAAATTATATGATTTTAAAATTTTTAAAAGGCTAGAAAATAGATTTTATCCTAAGGAGCACACCTCACTTTAAATAGAACTATGCCCTCATAGGTCACGTGGTCTATGCAAACTTGTAGGCAAGGAGGTGCCAAGATAAGGAGTTGAAGTAATATAATTATGGACATGGCCGGATGACATTTACATCTTTCTAATCATTTATCATTTTATATTATTTAAAGTAATATTATTGGTTATGAGTAAAACAATTTTATTATCTAAGAGCTTAGCAAAATTATTCCAAGTAAAAGCACATGCAAAAAGAAAACCTAAGAAAAGTAGGCATTTCTATTACACAAATCAAAGTAAACAAATCATTCACCTAATCACATGAAATAAAAAAGTAAAACTAAAATGTAGTCCAACATAGCAAGTGCAATCTAATTCTCATAAAGTGAAAACTGAGTAATGATTTTAATTACAACTTGGGTGAGGAAGTGGGGTAGATGCTTGTCTTCTGCAGTCTTATAAGAATCACCCAGCTTTTGTCCTTTTCCATCTATCCATAAGAGCTGTTGGAGTTATGAGAGGCTGAACTGGCCTCTTCATTTGAACCAGCTCTATTCAATGTGGAGTTAAAATGCAGCCCTATATCGAATGGTCTAGATCAAACCTATCTTGCAAAATTAGCCATTAAATTCATATTTGCTTTATTTGTGATGTTACAAAAGTATATGATCAAAATTATTTGTACTTAAACTTAAACTTGAAATAAATTTGAACATAATGTTATTTTCATTTTACTTTTTTTTTTCATTTAACAATTATATATATTTATTGATTTATTTTTTTATATTTTAATTTAACTTTAATTTATTATATTTATTTAATAATAATGATAATGATAATGATAATAATAAAACTATTAAGATTATATGAGAATCCTAAAGTAGAAACTGATATTAAAAATTATTAATTATGTACTCCACAAAAAAAAAGTAAAAGAACTATAAACAATTCTTAAAAAGAAAAAGAAATGAAAAAAAAAAAAGAGATGAGTACATTCAAAAATTGGTATTAGTGAAAGATTAAGATTTGAAGTACAATCTTATAAAAAATAATAAAGGATAAGATAAGAAAGAGCTAATGCAAGGGATTGTTGTGTGGTTTGAAAGCGGGTTTTGAAAAATTTAGTTTTTTTTTGGGAATTTTAACTCAGGATTCTAATCTCAAAATCGAACATGTCATCACGAATGATATATCGTCTTAAGAGGCGAAGATATCGTTCCTTAATGAATTCAGATAATGAGATTAAAATTTTCACCTTATCTATGATGATTAGATTCAAGAGAGAGCAACATATAACCCCAAAGGGTTAACATGATCCTCTATCAAGTATCTAATCATAATAGCCTAGGGGAGGGATCATTATTTTCGCATTCAAAACCATGACGACAAACAATATATCACCCCATGGGGAGATATATCATTTGTTATCAATTATTTGAAGGCGACGATAATGATCGTCATTAATTCAATTTTTCCAAAGAAGACTAATATTGAATTTTGAAAATCAAGTTTAAAAATTAGTTGTGGGTTCTAAATCTCCTACGAGCGCAAGCCCTCATAGTTAATTACATCGTGGGAGACCGGAGTCCCCTACGAAAACTTTCAATTAAAATAATGGCAGAAATTTTGTTTAGAGATTTCTAGGAGTGATACCAAAGAGGTGAGTTTGGGTTTTGAAAAGGGATTGGATTAAATTTTGAACAATTATTTTTGAGTCAAGGGAAGAGGGGTAGGAGACACTTTGAGATTCTGAAACAATTCAGAGGTGTCCCGACCTAAGCTAAGTGTTAGGCTTAAAATTTTAGATTGAGAGATGCTTTAATTTGAGTTGAACATTTTATTAAAAATTTGGGATTACATTCCCGGAGGTTGGGGTCTTATGACTCAAAAAGAAATCAGCCCCAGATCCTAACTCTAAATTTGGACACTGGAACACAGTAGTCCGAACCTAACTAATGCAGTGCAAAACCTGGACTTACCCCGGCCTTGATTGAGGAGCCAGCTAAACCACCTAAACGCTTCAAAGCCATGAGTCCGGTCTTTTGATGCAGAGTGATCAGGGAAGTTATTTAAGATTAGTTTAAGAAGTTGGAGTCGACATCTAGAGCAGATTCCTAATTGACCCCTTGACTCATGTTGGGTGGAATGCTTAGACTAAAATGCAATTAAAATTTTAATTTAATTAGTTTCTAATGCGATGCATGCTGGTTAAAGTATCCAAATCTAGTATGCATGAAATTTTAAAAAGGCTTATGAAAATAATTTTTTTGAAAAGACTAGACTTCCCCAGATCCAGCACCTCATCCTCATAGGTCAGATTATCTGGACTCTACCCGCAGGCGGGGAAGTGTCTTATAGCAAGGAGGGAGAGAGATGCAGTAATATGCATGCGACCCCGGACGATTCCGGCTATTCCCTAGGTCGTTAAGTTTCTATGTTATTTAAAACTTAAAATTTTAAATATTAGTTATGAGTAAAAATATTTTTAGTCCTTAAAGAGCCTAACGAAATCCAGGCTAAAACAAAAACGACATGCAAGCGCCAAAGAACTAGGAAAAGCAGGCAATCCTATACGCAATCAAATTAAATCACAACATATTAAATAATCAAATTAATTAAATAAATATTCATAGGTAAATTTCCTTGCTTATTACAACCCAGAATTATATAAATTAAAGGTGGCCGGGCACCACTGACAACAACCTGGATTCTAATCCTAATACAGACGCAAGTGACTTTGAGCGGGATAGTCTCTGTCTTCAACTTCTCGGTCTTCTCTTCCTCGAGCTCCATGGATTCTTCGTGATCAGATACCCAAATGGAAAAGAGAACTCTCCCCTTGAGGGGAAGGCTACTCTTTCCACTTTGGATAGTAAAATGATCCAAATTTGGAGTTTCAAATGGATAAGGACTATCCCCCAAAGGGGCATTCTTTCCACTTTGGAATTCAACCTTTGGATCTATGTATCCCAAACTCAAAGTATCACTTTCACAACTCAATACTCAAATGAATTACATAAATGTAAGAATAAAAATTCTAGACTCCCCTGCAAGATTATCCTAAGCATTTAAATATTAAAACACATCCCAAGCAGTTATATATATGCGTAGAAAAAGTAAACACACTTGGCCACGCTCTTTTATTTGGGGGCTAAGCAGCTGAAGCATCTGTAGCATTTATATTTATGATTTATTTAGCCCCCTTTATTGCCCTGCACGAGCGTGGCCACCTGCAGAAAATTTAGTGAGCATCCAGATCGTTCCTAACCTAAGGGTAATCTAATCGCCCATCACATCAATCCACAGAGTGCAGTAAAAGTAAATAAACACATCAACCAATTTCAATCACAACATGCAATGAAAACTCAGAAAACCCGGCACACAGCAGAAAAGTAAACATCGACCTAGCCTAGATCTAGAGTCGATTGTCCTAACAAACCATCTAAAGTGTGTGTAGAAGGTCGTGTGGCTGGGGTAGATCCTAAGTTGGGTAATTTTTTTAAAGTTGTTTAATGTTTGAGTTTGTTAAAGGCTAAAAGAGAACTTTATGTTTGGGTTTAAGTATTAATGAGCTAAAGTTTGATTTAAATGCATTTTAATTGTTAAATGATTGCTACCTTTATTTCTCACCGAGGCCGTGAAGTTTATTTTACCTTCCTTGGGGCTAAGTTAATAGCCTCGTAGGCCTGGGTTACCCAGTAGCAATCGGGTTGATTAAGGTGATTTAGTTTATTGAAAATTAAGGATCAATTAATATTAATTAATTTAATTAATTATTGATTTTAAAAGTTGAATTAGTTTATGTTTTCCATCAACAGGTTCGTGGCGTTGTGCCACCAAGCTCGAGGAACGAGGCCTCCATAGGACACTTAGCCCCGCAGCCCGGAGTAGTCCATCCTAAAAACCTTGTTGATGTAGTTGAATTAAGAGTTTTAACTTGGTTAAGTAATTAAAAATAACTTAATTTTGATGTTTAACACCCCATTGAATCCATTCGTGGCGTTGTGCATTTAAATCATTTTTTATTCAAAATAATAATAAAAAAAGGCGGCGGCAATGATTGCGCCGCCGCTGCCAGAATCTGACACGTGGCGGACACATGTCGACACCAGAGAGCCCACTTAAACACGTCGGATCCGACGATTCAACGGTCCGTACATGAAACAGCGAGATCGGCGCCCAGATTACGCCACGTGGCCATTCTGGACTGCGGGAGATGGGGTCAAGAATGCCCACCACAATGATGGGGTCAAGAATGCCCACCACAGAGGACCGGATGAATGACCATATAGTGTGGTCAAAATATGCCCACTATAGAGGGTCGAAGACCATGTGATGGGGTCAAGAATACCCACCATAATGATCGAGACTGGATGGTCGTATGATGGGGTCAAGCATACCCACCACAGAGGACCGGCTGGATGACCATATAGTGGGGTCAAAATATGCCCACTATAGATGGTCGAAGACCATGTGATGGGGTCAAGAATGCCCACCACAATGATCGAGACTGGAAGACAGCTATGATAGTGTCACGAAGAGTGTACTCCACCACTAACGAGCCTGGTTCTAAGGAGAGGAATAATCCTATCCTTAGAAAAAAAGAACCGAATGATCGAAGACTCCAAATTATGTGGAAATTAATTTTGATAATAAGAAAGTGATTGGATAAGATTAACTCAAAGTACTGAAATAATTCTTTATTGATTGATAATGTGAGCTACATCAAGAATAGTATTTCTTAAGGAAACGCCCATTGATAGGAAGCATTGGGTGATTTCCTTTACAATCCACTAGCTGATACGAGCCCCCTTCGTAGACTATCTCTACAACGAAGGGTCCCTCCCAGGTTGGTTCAAACTTCCTACCGATCTTTCGGTGGGCTAAGATAGGCCTCCGAAGAACCAAGACCAAGTCTCATACTTGGAAAGTTCTAGGTCGCACTAACTTATCATGAGCTTGAACCATTCGGGCCTTATATAACTCTAAATTTTGTTGAGCTTGGAGACGACGTTCCTCGAGGCCTTCGAGCTCTTCAACTCGAAGCTTTGCATTCTGCTCAGTTGTAATTTGATTTTGAATAGAAATTCTGAGTGAGGGAATTTGCACTTCTAAAGGGAGTACGGCCTCGGACCCATACACTAGTGCAAATGATGTGGATTGGGTCGGGGTTCTATAAGTGGTCCGATAGGCCCACAGAGCTTCGCCAACCTCTCATCCCACTGGCGCTTATTATCATCAAGGGTCTTTTTAATGATTTGCACCAAAGTCTTGTTGAAAGCCTCAGCCAACCCATTAGCCCGGGGGTAATAGATTGTTGAGTATCTCCAATCAATGTTATGGCACCTTACAAAATTATTGATTTTTGTAGACTTGAATGCGGACCTATTATCAGATATAATTTTGCGGGGCACGCCGAATCGATATACGATATGGTCATGAAAAAAATTTAGGACATGGTGTGATGTTACATTTCGTAGGGGAATCGCTTCCGCCCATTTTGAAAAATAATCAGTCACGGTAAGTATAAAGCGATGACCCTTTGAAGAAGGAGGGTCAATCGGCCCAATAATATTCGTGCCCCAACTTTCGAAGGGCCACGAAGCTATCGTGGGATGCAATACATTAGGCGGCTGATGTAAGACCACACCATGAACCTGGCATTGATGACAACATTTCACAACATTCATGCAATCGTCAATCATCGTAGGCCAGTAGTATCCAAGTCTTTTAATTTTCAACTTCATTTTTGGACCCGATTGATGGGCACCGCATAGTCTGGAATGGACCTCATTAACGACCTTCAGGCTTCCTGTTTATCTAAACAACGTAGCCACATCTGATCGAACGAGCGGTGGTATAGTGCATTGTTGACTAAAGTGTAGGATAGGGAACGTTTCTTGATCTGGCTGGCGAGGGACTTGTCTTGGGGAAGTTTGTCACCTTCGAGATAGTCGATTAATGGTTATCTCCAATCGCCCTCTTCCTCAATCTCTGAAGAGGCAGAAAGGACTTGAGATGACTATTTGTTGATGTGCTCTAAGTCTATGGGAGATAGGACCTTACGACCCTGAATCTCTATAGGAATTGAGTCTTCTTTCGGGCACGCAAATTCCTTTGCAAGCTTTGCTAGGGCATCCGCCGTAGAATTACTTCCACGTGGAACCCTATATAAAGTTACTACAAGGATCTGCTCGAGTAGGTGATTAGTGTATTGGTGGTACTTAAGGAGATTAGGATTCAAAACCTTATAGGTTCCTGCAACCTGGTTGATCACCAGTTGAAATTACAAGTTCCAAGCCAGTTATCAGAGCCTCATATTCAGCCTCATTATTTGTGCAAGGTTCTGACAAATGGTAGGAAAAGTGCATCATCCCCTTCTCTGGTGTTATGAAAATTAGGCCAATGCCAGCTTTCCCGGGGATCGTAGATTTTTGGGTTTTGTCCTGTCGAGAAGATGCCGCACCATCAAAATATAACTCCCAGACAGGATCATTGGATTCCCTTAAACTCATGATTTGTTCTTCCGGTAAATCATCATTCAAAGGAGAATCTGCTGGCAGCGGGTGTGCTGCAAAGAAGTCGGCAACGGCTTGCCCTTTTACTGCACGCAGGGGAACGAATGTAATTTCAAATTGGAGTAATATCATGGACCAGTGAGCCAAGCGTCCTGACAATGTTGGCCGGGTCATAAGATATTGTAAAGGGTTGACCTTAGAAATCAAACAAATTGAATGAGATAGCATATAATGTCTTAGTTTTTGGGTTGCAAAAACTAAAGCAAGGCAATGCTTCTCGATTGAAGGATATCGGATTTCTGTAGGAAGAAGCCTCCGACTAAGATAATAGAGGGCGTTCTCCTTCCCTTCATCATTAACCTGAGCTAGCAGGGCACCTAAAGACTCATCTAGGGCCGCAGTGTAGAGGATCAAAGGTTTCCCCGGAATAGGGGCTGCCAAAACTGGTGGATTTGTAAGGTATTCCTTGATATTGTCAAAAGCTCTTTGACACTTCTCATTCCAAATGAATTTGCCATCTTTCTTAGCAAGAGCTGAGAAAGGTTGACATCTTCCGGAGAGATTAGATATGAATCTTCTTATATATGCCAACCTACCTTGAAGAGACCTTAATTGAGTAAGACTCTTAGGAGGTGGCATATCTAAGATGGCTTCAATTTTTAAAGGATCAATCTCAATTCCACGGTGCCTCACTACGAACCCTAAGAATTTCCCTGAAGTGACTCCGAAAGCACACTTTAGGGGATTCATTTTGAGGTCGTAGCGGCGCAACCGCTCGAAAAAAACTCTCAAGTCATAAAGGTGAGACTCTTTGACCTTACTCTTGACAACTAGATCATCAATATAGCACTCGATTTGATTGTGGATTAAGTCGTCAAAGATGTAGGTCATGGCCCGCTGGTAGGTTACGCCGGCATTTTTGAGACCAAATGGCATCACTTTATAACAAAAGATGCCTATAGGGGTCCTGAATGCAGTGTTTCTCTCATCTTCTGGGGCCATCCTGATTTGATTGTAACCAGAGAAGCCATCCATAAAGGAGAAAACAACATGTGAAGAGGCAATGTCCACCATAAGCTCGGGTATGGGTAAAGGAAATTCATCCTTGGGACATGCCTTATTCAGATCCCTATAGTCGACACAGATCCGGATTTGACCATTTTTCTTTCGAACCGGCGCGACGCTAGCGACCCAAGAAGGGTATTGTTCTTCTCGAATAAAGCCAGCCTCAGCCAGTTTCTTAATTTCAGAAACGACTTGCTCGATCTCTAAACGCATGCGTTTAGGGGCTTGCTTAACAGGAATGGCATCGTGTCGAATTCCAAGTTTATGAACTGCTACCTCGGCGGGTAGACCTGGCATTTCATCATATGTCCAGGAAAAATAATCCCTAAACTCAGAAAGGAGTTGTATTAGATCCTGAGACTCATCCTCACTCAGCAAAGCACTTATAAAAGTAGGGCGAGGGTCGTTGTCAGTTCTTAGGTTGATTTCTTTTAGCTCGTCGACCGTCGATTTAATCTCTTCCTCAAATTCAGGGGGTGCATCCCGAACTCGAGGCTCATCGGGATCATCTAAAGTCTCTAGACAAAGCCCATCAAGGGGACTGACAGCTTCAGTAGAGACATTTTGAGATTCAAGATGATAAGTTATCATTAAGTAGTATTCATCGTCATCAAACGAACTAACGGTACCAAAGACGATACCATATGTTGAATTTTTATTGATCTTTGTTTTCCAAATATTTTCATGGTATCTAGCTTGACCCTTAGTCCATCGATACGGTATGGGACCTTTAGAAAAAGTGTTCTTTACACAAACAGGAAAGTAGCCAAAAGGTAATTCCATTAATTCATTGAAATCTGCCTCCTCAAGGGTTACATCACCTTCATCCCTTGAGGAGGAGGAGCCAAGGAAGAATTTCCGGGCTTTCCTTATTTCACCACTTAGGTTAGGGGCCTCTTTAATCTCTAACCCTGCAACTCTGCCAGCCGACAGTGGGGTCAAGGATAGGGCCTCAATTCTCCTACTAAGCTTTTCATACATTGTCAATTCTGGCTCATCACTTTTAACCTTTGAACTGTCAACCTCAGGGTCACTATCCTGATCTAAAGTGAGATCAAACTTTGGAGGAGCATTGGTGTTCTTGTAATCAAAAGGAAATTCAAGCCCCCGTGTTTCTAGCTCTTCATCAGAGCTTGATTCCGGATTAATATACACAGGGATTATTCTTTTTTCAAATGAAACACGGCCTCGACCCCGTGCCCTTTGAGCCATCCTCCCACCTCTTTGAGGTAACATGTTTGGAGGCCTAAGGACAATGATGTCGAGCTCGCTTTCACTATCAGATTCTTGTATCTTTTGATCTTTTTCCTTTTCTTTTTCTTTTCCTTTTGATTCTTGATTTTGATTGGAGCTTTGCTCACTTTCTTGCTCCTTGATTTTGATCTCAACTTCAGAAAAAGGGGAGGACCCTTTTGGTATAAAATATGCAGCATCCTCGTAGATCCCTATTTCTTAAATTGAGAATGGTTGCAAATCACCATTGATTACATGTTCAATGCCATCTCGTTGATACTTGACGCATTGATGTAGGTTAGATGGGACCATTCTATATTCATGAATCCAAGGCCTACCTAGAAGTGCATTAAAGGATGTTGTCGAATCAATAATATGAAACTTCGCTTCGGTTTTCAATTCTCCTATTTCTAACAAGAGGGTTATCGAACCCAAAGCCCTTTCACCTTTCTCGTTGAACCCACGTAGTACCAACCTATCAGTGGCGAGCTTACTGGTATCAACTCTAAGGTAAGCGAGGGTTTTCACATTCATCACGTTGACCGATGCACCCGGATCAACAAGGACTCTTGATAACTTAAAATTCCCTACATCAACGGTAATATAGAGGGGACGATTGTGATCGGCAGTTCCCAATAGTAGGTCTTCATCTGAGAATGTTACTCCTGGAACTTCTTTAAAGTAGAGGGCTTCATCTTTTGAGATTGAGGCCAGTTGAGCAAGGCAAATCTCAGGGTCGAGAAGTGCCTTGATTAAAGACTCTCTCATTTCCTTGGACAGGATGAGAGCGTCATAAATGCTCAACTTGGCTGGCAACTTCCTAAGATGAGCCAAGACATTGTAATGAACCTTAGGGACAATAGACTCAAAACCGGGTGGAATCGGTGGAAAATCAGGATGATGAGGAGAATCTGGAATTAGATCGCTAAGGACAACTCGCTTGCCTTTTTCCTGAGGAGGGAGCCTAGGGGGTAAGACTTTTCCACCACGAAGTTGTACCTCTACGATTGAATCGGGAGGACAAACTATGGGGGAGTCTACGCTCACCATAGGCTGCACATCGTCACTATCTGAAGAGGAGTCAGAATCTAAAAGTTCTATCACGATAGGTTTCCCAGTGAAGTTAATTTCACGGAGGTCGCTATCTGATAAGATCTCAAGCTCGACTTCTCCTGTAGAAGTCAAATCTGGAAGATCAAATTTTTGAGAGTTTGGATTGATCTCAATAAAATTTTGAATTTCTTCGGAAGAATTATCAATTTGCATTTCATTCTCATGGTTAATCATCAAAATTGAAGCAGAAGGATATTTTTTATTAAACTTACGACCCTTTGCCTTTGATGGGGCAAAATAAAAGTCAGATAACAAGAGTGGGGATAGGGCTTTAATGCCACCATCGGCCGCTCGAATACATCTCTCATCAACATACTTCCTCTCTACAATAATATCTCTCCTTTCTTTTTCATTCAATACAGTAGTTCCTACGACTACTAGAGAGGGAAGTAGCTCAACATCCTCCTGCGAAGCATCCAGGTCAACCTCCCAAATCGGGCCCTGGGCTGTCGTGGGCATCTGTCGAGAAAGATGATAAGACTTATTAATCGACCTTCTAAGTGCCCGGGATAAAGCAATATCCCAACCATCTTCAATTGAAAGAGAAGGATTAGAATTGTTACCTGAGATTACCTTGACGGACCCCTATTCTGAGTCTACCAGATACTCTTTGGGAATGATAATGTTACCTTGCTTGAAATTTTTGTCCACCCAATCTTTAAAAACGACACAATCTTCAATTGGATGACTGATCATTCGGTGGTAAGGACAATACTTAGGATCATCTTTTTTGTCTGCATCTTCTGGCCTTCTAGCCTCAGGCAATAGAAAATCTGGCTTTTTCTGAAGGCACTTAAAAATCTTTCTTACTGACTCTCTCTTAAATGGGTATGGTCTAGCCAACCTCTCTTTAAGGTAGGTCGAGTAAGACTCCCTATGAGGCTGAGAAGTAATTTGGAATGGTTGTTTTTGAATCGGTACTAGTGGAGTGGAGGTGCACTAAGCTGACTGGTAGCTGGTTGTTTCCCCTTATCTACTGCTGATACTGTAGCCTTCTTTTCAAATGACTTGATTGGCTTGTCAACCTTCTTTTCACCAGAAAGATCCTTCAAGAATGGTATCCTAGGAGCCTCTTCCTGCAGGTTACTTGCCTTATTTAGAAGTTTTTCAAAAGTTCTTATAGTGAAACCCTTCAGAAGAAAAGCAACAGGGCCGTGGATATTCTTCAAAAGAATTTCCACTGCATGTTACTCTTGCAGCTGGGGTTCACACTTTATCGAAAGGTTTCGCCACCTTAAGATGTACTCAACCAGAGACTCTCCCGGCTTTTGTTTTTCAATGACTAGATCACCCACCGTAGTGCGCTGCTGCGCTCCTGAAAATCTCTTTAAGAATAGATTTTCAAGTTCAGTAAAGGTTCTTACTGAACCGTTGGGCAAATCTGCGTACCATTCAAAAGCTATACCGGAAAGACTACTAACAAATTGGCGAAATAGTAGAGCATCCGACCCCCCGGCATTGCAATAGCTTGCACGAAAGTGGGCCAGATGTTGTCTCAGGTTTTTAATTCCAGTAAAGATTTTAAAAGATGGTGGCACGAAGCTCTTAGGGTAAGGAACCAAATCATATTCCTCAGGGTAAGGTCTACCCTTTGGAATAGATGTAATTCCTTACGATTGGGCTAAGGCCTCCCTTACCTGATCCTCAATTAGTTGCTGAATATCTTTTTGAGCTGGTGCTGGGGGAATGACCGGAGGGACTGAAGAGGCTGTCGGCCGAACTGGGGGATCCGGTAACACTGGCTGCTGGACAGGTGGAAGCACTGAAACAGACTCTGAGATTTTATGACTAGCTTCTGCCCTTTTTGCTTTGTCGGTGGCTTCCAAAGCAGATCTTTGTAACTCAAGGGAAGTCTCATGCGACTTGTCCAATCGTTGCTGCATTTCTTTAACCTGTAGCAACATTTCTGCCACTTGTGCTTCCAGGTTCTTGATGTGCTGCTCATCTCTAGCTCTCACTAACTCATCTGAATCTGAATCAACAGCTGCTGAACCCTCCTCTTTGCCAGATCGGCGCTTACTTGGTTCAGTTTCTTTAACGGATCCTCTAGTTTCAACCATGTACACATCACTAATATGAAGGTCCTCATCTATCAACATGTCATCCAACTCTGGGTCAAATACTTCTTCATCTTCCTTCCTTTTCAAAATATCCTTAATCTCTTGTACTACCTCATCAACTGGTCGGTTCCCTATCTCCTCAGGGCTGATAGGTAAGTAGCCTTTGTATTCTACCATGTCATAGAGCTCATCTTGTTGTAGGCTGGAGATGATAGCTTGTAACTTAAGCTCATTTGCAGTTGGGGGCTCAGCTATCAACTGCTCGATCATCTCATGGTCGTCATCTTGAACTAACTCTTCCCCTTCGACCATACCAGGGTCGGTGGTCAGAAGAGTGGCATGCTCTACCGGGTGAGGGGCATCTACCTAAAAAGATGGTGCAGGAGTTTGGAGGGTGGGAACTGCTACATCAGGTAGGGTAGAGTCCTCAGACACTTGGACAAGGAGCTCAGGAGTAGCATGTAGGAACTTGGAACTATCAACTGAGGTATCAACTGGATCCATAATTGAGGTATCCGAACTAACAATCAAACCAACTGGGGTCTTGGTAGCACTGGTCGAAGCCTGTGGCAGCTTAGCTTATGAGTGGAGGGATTTGACTACAGGTGAGGGGATGTTCACTCTACTGATCTTCTTAGGAACATACTTCTTGTCAGGGGACTTGGCCCTCTTTCCCTTAACTTCAAGTCTCCTTTCATCTTTGGAATTTTCTTAGACTTTGACCACCACCGAAGCCAACTTTGGAGGTGTTTGTAAAGGAACTGGGGGTCTACCAACAGGACGGCGACCTCTCTCAGATCCAGTAAGTACTATACCCTCCATCTTAGAGGATAGAGGGCGTGGCACCCAGTGGTAACCATCAACTAAGACAGAGACTGCAGGTTGTCTTATAAACTTCTTATTTCTCCTAACAGACTGGGGAGTCAAATTCTTGGCATCAGATTTTTCTTCCCTTAGAATTTCCTTCAAAAAATGGTGGGAGATAACCCCATTTAGGTGCTTTACATATTGTTCCTTGGTTTCTCCCATTTGTGCAGCACAAGTATGGATGATGTTCCTCAACATCCTTATTCTTTGTAGTTATTTTTCTTCAGGAGTTCTCTTAGTGGAGTAGTCGACAGGGCGTGGGGGGATACTAGCTATCCTAGACACCCTCTCCTCCCCTGGAGCAGCAGCTAAAGGGTGGAAACAACTCCCTTGAAGGAGTGGAGAGGAGGCAGGAATAGGTAGATCCTCAACAGGCTCTGGGTCTACCTGAGCTAAAGTCTTAACTTCCACAATCTTCCTTGACTTGGCTATCTTCCTCCTTACTCACCTCAGGTAATTCTTTTTCTGATTCTTACTTGTGAAGGGGATCCCAGAACTCGACCCTTTTTCAAAAATAGATCCTATCTCGGGGGCCTCAATAGGGTCGGTCACTGGTCCTAGCACTAGCTCTAAGACAGGGCTATCAGCCTCAGCTGCATTCAGACTAAGTATGCTCTTTCCATCCAGAGTCAACTCGGCAGTACTAAAGCCCAAACCAAACTGAATCTGCTTTCCCAAATCAATTTGCTCACATGTCAATCCTTTCTGAAATGTAAAGAGCAACTGGCCAGCCATTGACTTGAATTGAAATTTCTGAAATTTGAAAGAAAGATTTGAAATCAGGACTATGTGAATTTAAACTTAAAAGATCATAACGAACCAATGTTCTATCATATATATACTGAGCTGTAGGTATTACAACCCGGAATATAATGATGGGATAAAGGTTAATTATGAATTTGAAGGAGATTGAAATCCTCCCAAAATATACCAAACTATAAAAGGAGTTGTAGTGTAGCATATTATTGTGCAGATTTCGGATTGGAATTTGAAAGAGAACTTTGAGGAGATCTCAATTTTGAATTAAAAGTGAACTTTCTCCAAACTTTGAAACACAACGGGTTGGACTTTCGTTCAACCCAAAGGCCTACAGAGGAAGGAGAAAACTCTAAAGAATTAGTTGCCTAACCCTCTCCACTTCACATCTAAAACAAATAGAGATGGGAGGTTAAGGCTATCATTTTTGAAAATCAGGGATCTTGAAAGAAAGATCGACCGAACTCCTTTCAATTTTAAAAGTCTATATATTGAGTCAAACTCAATAACATAAATTTCATAAAATTGGAAAGGAGATAATAAGGTTGGATTTGACACTATCGCCCCTCCAATCAACTTAGGGGCAGAAGGTCAAAATCCAAACTTTAGCAGAGGTTTTACCTCTCTTTTTCGACATGAAATTAAATTAAAGAAGGTGTTGGCCTATCTTTCCCAAGGGATAAATGGATAAAGAAGCCAACGGAAGAAGGGTAGTCAAAACTACCGATGTAACGAAATTTTGCCATTATTAAAGATGGAAAGAGAGATAAAGTCCCACCGTGGTCGCCATTTTTTTGTTGTGTGGTTTGAAAGCGGATTTTGAAAAATTTAGTTTTTTTTTTGGAATTTTAACTCAGGATTCTAATCTCAAAATCGAACATGTCATCACGAATGATATATCGTCTTAAGAGGCGAAGATATCGTTCCTTAATGAATTCAGATAATGAGATTAAAATTTTCACCTTATCTATGATGATTAGATTCAAGAGAGAGCAACATATAACCCCAAAGGGTTAACATGATCCTCTATCAAGTATCTAATCATAATAGCCTAGGGGAGGGATCATTATTTTCACATTCAAAACCATGACGACAAACAATATATCACCCCATGGGGAGATATATCATTTGTTATCAATTATTTGAAGGCGACGATAATGATCGTCATTAATTCAATTTTTCCAAAGAAGACTAATATTGAATTTTAAAAATCAAGTTTAAAAATTAGTTGTGGGTTCTAAATCTCCTACGAGCGCAAGCCCTCATAGTTAATTACATCGTGGGAGACCAGAGTCCCCTACGAAAACTTTTCGATTAAAATAATGGCAGAAATTTTGTTTAGAGATTTCTAGGAGTGATACCAAAGAGGTGAGTTTGGGTTTTGAAAAGGGATTGGATCAAATTTTGAACAATTATTTTTGAGTCAAGGGAAGAGGGGTAGCAGACACTTTGAGATTCTGAAACAATTCAGAGGTGTCCTGACCTAAGCTAAGTGTTAGGCTTTAAATTTTAGATTGAGAGATGCTTTAATTTGAGTTGAACATTTTATTAGAAATTTGGGATTACATTCCCGGAGGTTGGGGTCTTATGACTCAAAAAGAAATCAGCCCCGGATCCTAACTCAAAATTTGGACACTGGAACACAGTAGTCCGAACCTAACTAATGCAGTACAAAACCTGGACTTACCCCGGCCTGGATTGAGGAGCCAACTAAACCACCTAAACGCTTCAAAGCCATGAGTCTGATCTTTTGATGCAGAGTGATCAAGGAAGTTATTTAAGATTGGTTTAAGAAGTTGGAGTCGACATCTAGAGCAGATTCCTAATTGACCCCTTGACTCATGTTGGGTGGAATGCTTAGACTAAAATGCAATTAAAATTTTAATTTAATTAGTTTCTAATGCGATGCATGCTGGTTAAAGTATCCAAATCTAGTATGCATGAAATTTTAAAAAGGCTTATAAAAATAATTTTTTTGAAAAGACTAGACTTCCCCAAATCCAGCACCTCATCATCATAGGTCAGATTATCTGGACTCTACCCGCAGGCGGGGAAGTGTCTTATAGCAAGGAGGGAGAGAGATGTAGTAATATGCATGCGACCCCAGACGATTCCGGCTATTCCCTAGGTCGTTAAGTTTCTATGTTATTTAAAACTTAAAATTTTAAATATTAGTTATGAGTAAAAATATTTTTAGTCCTTAAAGAGCCTAACGAAATCCAGGCTAAAACAAAAATGACATGCAAGCACCAAAGAACTAGGAAAAACAGGCAATCCTATATACAATCAAATTAAATCACAACATATTAAATAATCAAATTAATTAAATAAATGTCCATAGGCAAATTACCTTGCTTATTACAACCCAGAATTATACAAATTAAAGGTGGCCGGGCACCACTGACAACAACCTAGATTCTAATCCTAATACAGACGCAAGTGACTTTGAGCGGGATACTCTCTGTCTTCAACTTCTCGGTCTTCTCTTCCTCGAGCTCCTTGGATTCTTCGTGATCGGATACCCAAATGGAAAAGAGAACTCTCCCCTTGAGGGGAAGGTTACTCTTTCCACTTTGGATAGTAAAATGATCCAAATTTGGAGTTCCAAATGGATAAGGACTATCCCCCAAAGGGGTATTCTTTCCGCTTTGGAATTCAACCTTTGGATCTATATATCCCAAACTCAAAGTATCACTTTCACAACTCAATACTCAAATGAATTACATAAATATAAGAATAAAAATTCTAGACTCCCCTGCAAGGTTATCCTAAGCATTTAAATATTAAAACGCATCCCAAGCAGTTATATATATGCGTAGAAAAAGTAAACACACTTGGCCACGCTCTTTTATTTGGGGGCTAAGCAGCTGAAGCATCTGTAGCATTTATATTTATGATTTATTTATCCCCCTTTATTCCCCTGCACGAGCGTGGCCACCTGCAAAAAATTTAGTGAGCATCCAGTTCATTCCTAACCTAAGGGTAATCTAATCGCCCATCACATCAATCCACAGAGTGCAGTAAAAGTAAACAAACACATCAACCAATTTCAATCACAACATGCAATGAAAACTCGGAAAACCCGGCACACAGCAGAAAAGTAAACATCGGCCTAGCCTAGATCTAGAGTCGGTTGTCCTAACAAACCATCTAAAGTGTGTGTAGAAGGTCGTGTGGCTGGGGTAGATCCTAAGTTGGGTAATTTTTTTGAAGTTGTTTAATGTTTGAGTTTGTTAAAGGCTAAAAGGGAACTTTATGTTTGGGTTTAAGTATTAATGAGTTAAAGTTTGATTTAAATGCATTTTAATTATTAAATGATTGCTACCTTTGTTGCTCACCGAGGCCGTGAAGTTTATTTCACCTTCGTTGGGGCTAAGTTAATAGCCTCGTAGGCCTGGGTTACCCAGTAGCAATCGGGTTGATTAAGGTGATTTAGTTTATTGAAAATTAAGGATCAATTAATATTAATTAATTTAATTAATTATTGATTTTAAAAGTTGAATTAGTTTATATTTTCCATCAACAGGTTCGTGGCGTTGTGCCACCAGGCTCGAGGAACCAGGCCTCCTTAGGATACTTAGCCCCGCAGCCCGGAGTAGTCCATCCTAAAAACCTTGTTGATGTAGTTAAATTAAGAGTTTTAACTTGGTTAAGTAATTAAAAATAACTTAATTTTGATGTTTAACACCCCATTGAATTCATTCGTGGCGTTGTGCCACCAGGCTCGAGGAACCAGGCCTCCTTAGGACACTTAAACCAGCAGCCCAGAGTAGTCCATCCAATAAACCTCATCTTTGGAGTTTTTGTTATACATTTGAGTTTTTGTTGAGTGTTTTATTAATAAAATTAAAGTTTTTTGGAATTTTAATGAATTATTGGATTTTTGGAAATTATTAGGATTATTTAATTATGTTAATTAAGGGGTCCAAAAGTTGATTTTTCAATTTAAAGTTAATTTTGTAAATTTCAGATTTTTAATAAATATTAGACCTTACAATGAGTTGTTAGACTATTAGCACACTTAATTTGGAGTTTTCTATGAAAAGTTATGATTTTTCAAAGTTCGGGCCTAGATTTGAACTACGATTGACCGAAAAGTTGACTTTTTGACTTTGACCAGATTTTGGAGGTTTGATATTTTTAGAAAATACTAGACCTTAATTGGAGTTTATTGACACTAAGTTTGTTCAATTTGGATTTTTATGTAATTAGTTATGCATTTTTAAAGTTTCACTAATTATTGAATTTTTAAAAATTGCCTAATTAGGAAGGTTTTGATCGTTTTGATCCAAACTCATCCCAAACTGTATGGAATCAATCCCAAAGGTCAGGAATGACCCATGGGAGTGTTTCCAAGTTTTTGGAAATTATTTTAGATTTTTAATGATTTTTAATCAATTAATATAATTATTTATTAATTTTCATTAAAAGTCAAATTAAAGTTAAATTAGGAGTCCAGTTAAGGGGCTTTTATTTTTCCTAAGTATAGGACTAAGTTCTGGTCAATTTGAGGTATTATCTATAATTTTTGAACTTAATATGGATTTATTGCATTTTTTTGAATGTTCTGGGTCCTTAAAAGGGCTGAAACTTTGGGTAATTAATTTTCTAGCCTAATGATCTCCAAATTTAATGAAATTTGGACCTAAGGCTTATGATGTCACTAATTTTACTGTGTTCAAATTTCACCCATATTGGGTATGTGTACAATCTCCTAGAAATTTTCAAAGTTTTCTAGACTTTTCCTTAATTATTTGTCCTAGATGTCTCTACTGTTCAAATGGGCTTGAAATTTGGTGTGTCCAACCCTGATACATATGCAATCATACCACACAAATTATGCAGCCTAATTCTACAGAAAACTTGAGTTATGAATTTTCAAAGTTTTGGGTCCAAAATGGACCCATTACCTTAAAAATTCACATCATAGAAAACCAGAGAGCATCTGACCCTAAAAAAAATTACAGTACATGCCTAAGATGCTCAGGAACATTCCACCAAAATTTGGGATCCATTTGATCCCTGGATTGCAAGAAAATTGAGAAAAACTAAAATTAAACAAATGTGATTTTCTCCCAATCCAGAGCTCAAAACAACTTAATTTTAATTTTAATAAATAATACGTTCAATTACCTTTCCAACGAGCCCAAGAATGTCCAATTTGGTGGAAAATTCAATTTTCTGTGAATTTTGGAAGATTTCGAGCATTTAAATCATTTTTTATTCAAAATAATAATAAAAAAAAGGCGGCGGCAATGATTGCGCCGCCACTGCCAGAATCTGACATGTGGCGGACACATGTCAACACCAGAGAGCCCACTTAAACACGTCGGATCCGACGATTCAACGGTCCGTACACGAAAAAGCGAGATCGGCGCCCAGGATTGCGCCACGTGGCCATTCTGGACCGCGGGAGATCCCGCGTTCGAACCCAGGGGCAGATCGCGCGGTCTTCCTTGATCTGGACTGTCCGATTTTCGATTGGACGGTCCAGATCTGCCGATTCTGTGCAGTTCATTTTGAATAGGAAACTTTAAATGCTCATATCTCCCAAAATACTCGACGAAATTCGATGAAATTTGAACTGTAGCTAGAGGGCAACATAATCTTACAATGCCTGGAGTTTGGAGGCTCCATGCATTGTAGATTTCCTACAGTTTCAAATTGAAATTTTACCTAAAAGTGAGGATAGCTTATAATCTACCCGGTGGATTTTTGCAAACTTGGGCTCCTTTTGCTCCTGCTGATGTCCTCTACAAGTTTGCTGAAGGCCCCAATAGATTTTGACGGCTGGATTTGAAGATATCGAAGAGAGATGGTATTTTTCTCTTTTCTCTCTCTTTTTCCACTAAAATGATGGTTTGAGTGGTGGAAATGGTGGGGGAAGGCTTGGAATGGCCTTGGAAGGTGCTGGAGAGTATGGGAAACTCTTGGAGAGCTTTGGGGTTGCTGGAGTTTGGGACTTAGGCAAGAAAAATGGATAAGATGAGGGTTAGGGCAAATTTTGCCCACTTAACCCTCATGACTTGAAATGGATGGCTTGGATCTCACCATGGGTGCCTTGGATGCTTGCCAAGTGTCCCATGAGCAGCCCAAGACTAGAAAAAGGCTGGTGGATTGAGGGGGATTGCCTTGAGCCAAGAGGAGGGGGACCACACCTCTTTTTCTCCATTTGGCTAAACCAAGCCTAAGCAAGGTTTAGGGGGCTGATTTGTGGCCTCTTAGGAAGGGAAATCAATCTCATTTGAGCAGGTGGGAGCAGGTTTTGGGAGAGGGAAAAGCTTGCTTAGGTGGCAAGATCAAATGGTCATGATTTGGTCTCATTTCAACAAAATTTTGACCAATTGACTTGTTGACTAGTCAATGATGACTAGGATGTGCATGGGAGGAGTCAAATGTGTTGTAGGAGTCAATATTAAGGGATATGAGGCCATGGTGTTGAAACTTTGAGTGAATACATAAAATTGGAGAGGGTTTTGACCTCTCCAAATGGGTTGACCAAGTCAAACCTAGGTAGGATTGACTTGGAAGTATTTGGACATGTCATGAGTGTCCAAACAAATGATTTTGAAGCATTAGATTGATTTGAGATGGATTCAAATGTTGAAAATATCATTGGTTGGGTTAAGGATGGATTGGGTCAAACATAATTGACTTGGTCAAACAAGTCAAACCAAGGAGTGGATTTAATTTTAATGTGTCTCAAATTTCATAGGAAATTCATTGAGAGGGGTTTCGAAGGTTAAGAATGTTGAACGATGTTAAATTTTGGTCAAAAGTCCAAAAACCCCTTTAAAGGGCATTTTGGTCATTTTGACCTCGGGTGAACCCTGGGTCAAGGTGGGTCCAAAAAGATGTAGATTAATGTTAAACACATCAATATCAAGAGTCTGGAGGTGATTAGAGGGTTTTGGGGAAACTCCAAGGTCAAATTTCCCAAGATAATAGGTCCAGTGGCACGGGCCGTAAATATTTGAAGGTTTTATAGCCTTCGGATTTAAATTTGGTTTCTGGGGTTAGAGACCCCAGAATGGGGTCAAACTTGGAGGTTTGCCTCTAGAGACGTATCACATCAGTATGCAACTGACAGATCATGAATCAGAGGTCATTTGACTGGGGTTTGAAATGTTTGAAAATTCCCTGAAAAAGGCTTTTAGGACTCAGGTCTTTGGCCTTGAATTCTGGATTTTGAAATCTGGATTTGATATAGATCTTGAGTTTAAATATCTGGATTTGAATCATCTCAATCATTCATGGTCATTTGGAGTGATCATAAGTGTTTGAAAGTGATTTGAACTAGATCAAAGGCAGGATCAAGATCTGAACTAGGATTTGAATCTTGGACTAGGCTGGAGTCTGGATTAGGCTCCAATGACCTCATATGAAAATGAGGTCAACAAATGGACCCCCAATATGTGTAATAGAATGAAATTCTATTGCACATATTGGCGTTCACCGAATTAAAAAGTCAAGTCTAGAACTTTGATCCTAAGGAAAGGCA
The DNA here is from genome assembly GCA_019925795.1 of Dendrobium chrysotoxum. Lineage (NCBI taxonomy): Eukaryota > Viridiplantae > Streptophyta > Magnoliopsida > Asparagales > Orchidaceae > Dendrobium > Dendrobium chrysotoxum. The sequence goes on from CM034313.1 coordinate 13,749,356, forward strand.
CCACCTAACCTAAAGGAAGAAAAGAGTAGGTAGAACTAGGATGGTGCCTCAAAGGGTGTTATCCATCACTAAAGGATGATTATGTGGTGGGTTCGAAACATGCCCAACACAAAGGATCGGGTTGAATGACCATATAGTGTGGTCAAAATATGCCCACTATAGAGGGTCGAAGATCATGTGATGGGGTCAAGAATGCCCACCACAATGATCGAGACTGGATGGTCGTATGATGGGGTCAAGAATGCCCACCACAGAGGACCGGTAGGATGACCATATAGTGGGGTCAAAATATGCCCACTATAGAGGGTCGAAGATCATGTGATGGGGTCAAGAATGCCCACCATAATGATCAAGACTGGATGGTCGTATGATGGGGTCAAGAATGCCCACCATAGAGAACCGGCTGGATGACCATATAGTGGGGTCAAAATATGCCCACTATAGAGGGTCGAAGACCATGTGATGGGGTCAAGAATGCCCACCACAATGATCGAGACTGGATGGTCGTATGATGGGGTCAAGCATGCCCACCACAGAGGACCGGCTGGATGACCATATAGTGGGGTCAAAATATGCCCACTATAGAGAGTCGAAGACCATGTGATGGGGTCAAGAATGCCCACCATAATGATCGAGACTGGATGGTCATATGATGGGGTCAAGCATGCCCACCACAGAGGACCGGCTGGATGACCATATAGTGGGGTCAAAATATGCCCACTATAGAGGGTCGAAGACCATGTGATGGGGTCAAGAATGCCCACCACAATGATCGAGACTGGATGGTCGTATGATGGGGTCAAGCATGCCCACCACAGAGGACCGGCTGGATGACCATATAGTGGGGTCAAAATATGCCCACTATAGAGGGTCAAAGACCATGTGATGGGGTCAAGAATGCCCACCACAATGATCGAGACTGGATGGTCGTATGATGGGGTCAAGAATGCCCACCACAGAGGACCGGTTGGATAACCATATAGTGTGGTCAAAATATGCCCACTATAGAGGGTCGAAGACCATGTGATGGGGTCAAGAATGCCCACCATAATGATCGAGACTTGATGGTCGTATGATGGGGTCAAGCATGCCCACCATAGAGGACCGGCTGGATGACCATATAGTGGGGTCAAAATATGCCCACTATAGAGGGTCGAAGATCATGTGATGGGGTCAAGAATGCCCACCACAATGATCGAGACTGGAAGACAGCTATGATAGTGTCACGAAGAGTGTACTCCACCACTAGCGAGCTTGGTTCTAAGGAGAGGAATAATCCTATCCTTAGAAAAAAAGAACCGAATGATCGAAGACTCCAAATTATGTGGAAATTAATTTTGATAATAAGAAAGTGAATGGATAAGATTAACTCAAAGTACTGAAATATTTCTTTATTGATTGATAATGTGAGCTACATCAAGCATAGTATTTCTTAAGGAAACGCCCATTGATAGGAAGCATTGGGTGATTTCCTTTATAATCCACTAGCTGATACGAGCCCCCTTCGTAGACTATCTCTACAACGAAGGGTCCCTCCCAGGTTGGTTCAAACTTCCCACCGATCTTTCGGTGGGCTAAGATAGGCCTCCGAAGAACTAAGACCATGTCTCATACTTGGAAAGTTCTAAGTCGCACTAACTTATCATGGGCTTGAACCATTCGGGCCTTATATAACTCTAAATTTTGTTGAGCTTGGAGACAACGTTCCTCGAGGCCTTCGAGCTCTTCAAGTCGAAGCTTTGCATTCTGCTCAGTTGTAATTTGATTTTGAATAGAAATTCTGAGTGAGGGAATTTGCGCTTCTAAAGGGAGTACGACCTCGGACCCATACACTAGTGCAAATGGTGTGGATTGGGTCGGGGTTCTATAAGTGGTCTGATAGGCCCACAGAGCTTCCGCCAATCTCTCATCCCACTGGCGCTTATTATCATCAAGGGTCTTTTTAATGATTTGCACCAAAGTCTTGTTGAAAGCCTCAGCCAACCCATTAGCCCGGGGGTAATAGATTGTTGAGTATCTCCAATCAATGTTATGGCGCCTTACAAAATTATTAATTTTTGTAGACTTGAATGCGGACCCATTATCAGATATAATTTTGCGGGGCATGCTGAATCGATATACGATATGGTCACGAAAAAAATTTAGGACATGGTGTGATGTTACATTTCGTAGGAGAATCTCTTCCGCCCATTTTGAAAAATAATCAGTCGCGGCAAGTATAAAGCGATGACCCTTTGAAGAAGGAGGGTCAATCGGCCCAATAATATTCGTGCCCCAACTTTTGAAGGGCCATGAAGCTATCGTGGGATGCAATACATTAGGCGGCTGATGTAAGACCACACCATGAACCTGGCATTGATGACAACATTTCGTAACATTCATGCAATCGTCAATCATCGTAGGCCAGTAGTATCCAAGTCTTTTAATTTTCAACTTCATTTTTGGACCCGATTGATGGGCACCGCATAGTCCGGAATGGACCTCATTAACGACCTTCAGGGCTTCCTATTTATCTAAACAACGTAGCCACATCTGATCGAACGAGCGGCGATATAGTTCATTGTTGACTAAAGTGTAGGATAGGGCACGTTTCTTGATCTGGCTGGCGAGGGACTTATCTTGGGGAAGTTTGCCACCTTCGAGATAGTCGATTAATAGTTATCTCCAATCGCCCTCTTCCTCAATCTCTGAAGAGGCAAAAAGGACTTGAGATGACTGTTTGTTGATGTGCTCTAAGTCTATGGGAGATAGGACCTTACGACCCTGAATCTCTATAGGAATTGAGTCTTCTTCCGGGCACGCAAATTCCTTTGCAAGCTTTGCTAGGGCATCCACCGCAGAATTACTTCCACGTGGAACCCTATACAAAGTTACTACAGGGATCTGCTCGAGTAGGTGATTAGTGTATTGGTGGTACTTAAGGATATTAGGATTCAAAACCTTATAGGTTCCTGCAACCTGGTTGATCACCAGTTGAGATTCACCAAAGATTTTAATCTCTTTAATCTCCATCAAAATTACAAGTTCCAAGCCAGTTATCAGAGCCTCATATTCAGCCTTATTGTTTGTGCAAGGTTCTGACAAATGGTAGGAAAAGTGCATCATCCCCTTCTCTGGTGTTATAAAAATTAGGCCAATGCCAGCTTTCCCGGGGATCATAGATTTTTGGGTTTTGTCCTGTCGAGAAGATGCCGTACCATCAAAATATAACTCCCAGACAGGATCATTGGATTCCCTTAAACTCATGATTTGTTCGTCCGGTAAATCATCATTCAAAGGAGAATCTGCTAGTAGTGGGTGTGCTGCAAGGAAGTCGGCAACGGCTTGCCCTTTTACTGCACGCAGGGGAACGAATGTAATTTAAAATTAGAGTAATATCATGGACCAGCGAGCCAAGCGTCCTGACAACGTTGGCTGGGTCATAAGATATTGTAAAGGGTTGACCTTAGAAATCAAACAAATTGAATGAGATAGCATACAATGTCTTAGTTTTTGGGTTGCAAAAACTAAAACAAGGCAATGCTTCTCTATTGAAGGATATCAAATTTCTGTAGGAAGAAGCCTCCGACTAAGATAATAGAGGGCGTTCTCCTTCCCTTCATCATTGACCTGAGCTAGTAGGGCACCTAAAGACTCATCTAGGGCCGCAGTATAGAGGATCAAAGGTTTCCCCGGAATAGGGGCTACCAAAACTGGTGGATTTGTAAGGTATTCCTTGATATTGTCAAAAGCGCTTTGACACTTCTCATTCCAAATGAATTTGGCATCTTTCTTAGCAAGAGCTGAGAAAGGTTGACATCTTCCAGAGAGATTAGATATGAATCTTCTTATATATGCCAACCTACCTTGAAGAGACCTTAATTGAGTAAGACTCTTAGGAGGTGGCATATCTAAGATGGCTTTAATTTTCAAAGGATCAATCTCAATTCCACGGTGCCTCACTACGAACCCTAAGAATTTCCCTGAAGTGACTCCGAAAGCACACTTTAGGGGATTCATTTTGAGGTCGTAGCGGCGTAACCGCTCGAAAATAACTCTTAAGTCATAAAGGTGAGACTCTTTGACCTTACTCTTGACAACTACATCATCAATATAGCACTCGATATGATTGTGGATTAAGTCGTCAAAGATGTAGGTCATGGCCCGCTGGTAGGTTGCACCGGCATTTTTGAGACCAAAGGGCATCACTTTATAACAAAAGATGCCTATAGGGGTCCTGAATGCAGTGTTTCTCTCATCTTCTGGGGCCATCCTGATTTGATTGTAACCAGAGAAGCCATCCATAAAGGAGAAAATAGCATGTGAAGAGGCAATGTCCACCATAAGCTCGGGTATGGGTAAAGGAAATTCATCATTGGGACATGCCTTATTCAGATCTCTATAGTCGACACAGATCCGGATTTGACCATTTTTCTTTCGAACCGACACGACGCTAGCTACCCAAGAAGGGTATTATTCTTCTCGAATAAAGCCAGCCTCAGCCAGTTTCTTAATTTCAGAAACGACTTGTTGCTCGATCTCTAAACGCATGCGTCTAGGGGCTTGCTTAACAGGAATGGCATCGTGTCGAATTCTAAGTTTATGAACTGCTATCTCGGGGGGTAGACCTGGCATTTCATCATATGTCCAGGAAAAATAATCCCTAAACTCAGAAAGGAGTTGTATTAGATCCTGAGACTCATCCTCACTCAGCAAAGCACTTATAAAAGTAGGGCGAGGGTCGTTGTCAGTTCTAAGGTTGATTTCTTTTAGCTCGTCGACCGTGGATTTAATCTCTTCCTCAAATTTAAGGGGTGCATCCCGAACTCGAGGCTCATCGGGATCGTCTAAAGTCTCCAGACAAAGCCCATCAAGGGGACTGACAGCTTCAGTAGAGACATTTTGAGATTCAAGATGATAAGTTATCATTAAGTAGTATTCGTCGTCATCAAACGAACTAACGGTACCAAAGCCGATACCATATGTTGAATTTTTATTGATCTTTATTTTCCAAATATTTTCATGGTATCTAGCTTGACCCTTAGTCCATCGATACGGTACGGGACCTTTAGAAAAAGTGTTCTTTACACAAACAGGAAAGTAGCCAAAAGGTAATTCCATTAATTCATTGAAATCTGCCTCCTCTAGGGTTACATCACCTTCATCCCTTGAGGAGGAGGAGCCAGGGAAGAATTTCCGGGCTTTCCTTATTTCACCACTTAGGTTAGGGGCCTCTTTAATCTCTAACCCTGCAACTCTGCCAGCCGATAGTGGGGTCAAGGATAGGGCCTCAATTCTCCTACTAAGCTTTTCATACATTGTCAATTCTGGCTCATCACTTTTAACCTTTGAACTGTCAACCTCAGGGTCACTATCCTGATCTAAAGTGAGATCAAACTTTGGAGGAGCATTGGTGTTCTTGTAATCAAAAGGAAATTCAGGCCCCCGTGTTTCTAGCTCTTCATCAGAGCCTGATTCCGAATTAATATACACAGGGGTTGTTCTTTTTTCAAATGAAACACGGCCTCGACCCCGTGCCCTTTGAGCCATCCTCCCACCTCTTTGAGGTAACATGTTTGGAGGCCTAAGGACAATGATGTCGAGCTCGCTTTCACTATCAGATTCTTGTATCTTTTGATCTTTTTCCTTTTCTTTTTCTTTTCCTTTTGATTCTTGATTTTGATTGGAGCTTTGCTCACTTTCTTGCTCCTTGATTTTGATCTCAACTTCAGAAAAAGGGGAGGACCCTTTTGGTATAAAATATGCAGCATCCTCGTAGATCCCTATTTCTTAAATTGAGAATGGTTGCAAATCACCCTTGATTACATGTTCAATGCCATCTCGTTGATACTTGATGCATTGATGTAGGGTAGATGGGACCATTCTATATTCATGAATCCAAGGCCTACCTAGAAGTGCATTAAAGGATGTTGCCGAATCAATAATATGAAACTTCGCTTCGGTTTTCAATTCTCCTATTTCTAACAAGAGGGTTATCGAACCCAAAGCCCTTTCACCTTTCTCGTTGAACCCACGTAGTACCAACCTATCAGGGGCGAGCTTACTGGTATCAACTCTAAGGTAGGCGAGGGTTTTCACATTCATCACGTTGACCGATGCACCCGGATCAACAAGGACTCTTGATAACTTAAAATTCCCTACATTAACGGTAATATAGAGGGGACGATTGTGATCGACAGTTCCCAATAGTAAGTCTTCATCTGAGAATGTTACTCCTGGAACTTCTTTAAAGTAGAGGGCTTCATCTTTTGAGATTGAGGCCAGTTGAGCAAGGCAAATCTAAGGGTCGAGAAGTGCCTTGATTAAAGACTCTCTCATTTCCTTGGACAGGATGAGAGCGTCATAAATGCTCAACTTGGCTGGCAACTTTCTAAGATGAGCCAAGACATTGTAATCAACCTTAGGGACAATAGACTCAAAACCGGGTGGAATCGGTGGAAAATCAGGATGATGAGGAGAATCTGGAATTAGATTGCTAGGGACAACTCGCTTGCCTTTTTCCTGAGGGAGCCTAGGGGGTAAGACTTTTCCACCACGAAATTGTACCTCTACGATTGAATCAGGAGGACAAACTATGGGGGAGTCTACGCTCTCCATAGGCTGCACATCGTCACTATCTGAAGAGGAGTCAGAATCTAAAAGTTCTATCACGATAGGTTTCCCAGTGAAGTTAATTTCAGGGAGGTCGCTATCTGATAAGATCTCAAGCTCGACTTCTCCTGTAGAAGTCAAATCTGGAAGATCAAATTTTTGAGAGTTTGGATTGATCTCAATAGAATTTTGAATTTCTTCGGAAGAATTATCAATTTGCATTTCATTCTCATGGTTAATCATCAAAATTGAAGCAGAAGGATATTTTTTATTAAACTTACGACCCTTTGCCTTTGATGGGGCAAAGTAAAAGTCAGATAACAAGAGTGGGGATGGGGCTTTAATGCCACCATCGGCCGCTCGAATACATCTCTCATCAACATACTTCCTCTCTACATTAATATCTCTCTTTTCTTTTTCATTCAATACAGTAGTTCCTACGACTACTAGAGAGGGAAGTAGCTCAACATCCTCCTGCGAAGCATCCAGGTCAACCTCCCAAATCGGGCCCTGGGCTGTCGTGGGCATCTGTCGAGAAAGATGATAAGACTTGTTAATCGACCTTCTAAGTGCCCGGGATAAAGCAATATCCCAACCATCTTCAATTGAAAGAGAAGGATTAGAATTGTTACCTGAGATTACCTTGACGGACCCCTATTCTGAGTCTACCAGATACTCTTTGGGAATGATAATGTTACCTTGCTTGAAATTTTTGTCCACCCAATCTTTAAAAATGACACAATCTTCAATTGGATGACTGATCATTCGGTGGTAAGGACAATACTTAGGATCATCTTTTTTGTCTGCATCTTCTGGCCTTCTAGCCTCAGGCAATAGAAAATCTGACTTTTTCTGAAGGCACTTAAAAATCTTTCTTACTGACTCTCTCTTAAATGGGTATGGTCTAGCCAACCTCTCTTTAAGGTAGGTCGAGTAAGACTCCCTATGAGGCTGAGAAGTAATTTGGAATGGTTGTTTTTGAATCGGTACTAGTGGAGTGGAGGTGCACTAAGCTGACTGGTAGCTGGTTGTTTCCCCTTATCTACTGCTGATACTGTAGCCTTCTTTTCAAATGACTTGATTGGCTTGTCAACCTTCTTTTCACCAGAAAGATTCTTCAAGAATGGCATCCTAGGAGCCTCTTCCTGCAGGTTACTTGCCTTATTTAGAAGTTTTTCAAAAGTTCTTATAGTGAAACCCTTCAGAAGAAAAGCAACAGGGCCGTGGATATTCTTCAAAAGAATTTCCACTGCATGTTACTCTTGCAGCTGGGGTTCACACTTTATCGAAAGGTTTCGCCACCTTAAGATGTACTCAACCAGAGACTCTCCCGGCTTTTGTTTTTCAATGACTAGATCACCCACCGTAGTGCGCTGCTGCGCTCCTGAAAATCTCTTTAAGAATAGATTTTCAAGTTCAGTAAAGGTTCTTACTGAACCGTTGGGCAAATCTGCGTACCATTCAAAAGCTATACCGGAAAGACTACTAACAAATTGGCGAAATAGTAGAGCATCCGACCCCCCGGCATTGCAATAGCTTGCACGAAAGTGGGCCGGATGTTATCTCAGGTTTTCAATTCCAGTAAAGATTTTAAAAGATGGTGGCACGAAGCTCTTAGGGTAAGGAACCAAATCATATTCCTCAGGGTAAGGTCTACCCTTTGGAATAGATGTAATTCCTTGCGATTGGGCTAAGGCCTCCCTTACCTGATCCTCAATTAGTTGCTGAATATCTTTTTGAGCTGGTGCTGGGGGAATGACCGGAGGGACTGAAGAGGCTGTCGGCCGAACTGGGGGATCCGGTAACACTGGCTGCTGGACAGGTGGAAGCACTGAAACAGACTCTGAGATTTTATGACTGGCTTCTGCCCTTTTTGCTTTGTCGGTGGCTTCCAAAGCAGATCTTTGTAACTCAAGGGAAGTCTCATGCGACTTGTCCAATCGTTGCTGCATTTCTTTAACCTGTAGCAACATTTCTGCCACTTGTGCTTCCAGGTTCTTGATGTGCTGCTCATTTCTTGCTCTCACTAACTCGTCTGAATCTGAATCAACAGCTGCTGAACCCTCCTCTTTGCCAGATCGGCACTTACTTGGTTCAGTTTCTTTAACGGATCCTCTAGTTTCAACCATGTACACATCACTAATAGGAAGGTCCTCATCTATCAACATGTCATCCAACTCTGGGTCAAATACTTCTTCATCTTCCTTCCTTTTCAAAATATCCTTAATCTCTTGTACTACCTCATCAACTGGTCGGTTCCCTATCTCCTCAGGGCTGATAGGTAAGTAGCCTTTGTATTCTACCATGTCATAGAGCTCATCTTGTTGTAGGCTGGAGATGATAGCTTGTAACTTAAGCTCATTTGCAGTTGGGGGCTCAGCTATCAACTGCTCGATCATCTCATGGTCGTCATCTTGAACTAACTCTTCCCCTTCGACCATACCAGGGTCGGTGGTCAGAAGAGTGGCATGCTCTACCGGGTGAGGGGCATCTACCTAAAAAGATGGTGCAGGAGTTTGGAGGGTGGGAACTCCTACATCAGGTAGGGTAGAGTCCTTAGACACTTGGACAAGGAGCTCAGGAGTAGCATGTAGGAACTTGGAACTATCAACTGAGGTATCAACTGGATCCATAATTGAGGTATCCGAACTAACAATCAAACCAACTGGGGTCTTGGTAGCACTGGTCGAAGCCTGTGGCAGCTCAGCTTGTGAGTGGAGGGATTTGACTATAGGTGAGGGGATGTTCACTCTACTGATCTTCTTAGGAACATACTTCTTGTCAGGGGACTTGGCCCTCTTTCCCTTAACTTCAAGTCTCCTTTCATCTTTGGAATTTTCTTAGACTTTGACCACCACCGAAGCCAACTTTGGAGGTGTTTGTAAAGGAACTGGGGGTCTACCAATAGGACGGCGACCTCTCTCAGATCCAGTAAGTACTATACCCTCCATCTTAGAGGATAGAGGGCGTGGCACCCAGTGGTAACCATCAACTAAGACAGAGACTGCAGGTTGTCTTATAAACTTCTTATTTCTCCTAACAGACTGGGGAGTCAAATTCTTGGCATCAGATTTTTCTTCCCTTAGAATTTCCTTCAAAAAATGGTGGGAGATAACCCCTTTTAGGTGCTTTACATATTGTTCCTTGGTTTCTCCCATTTGTGCAGCACAAGTATGGATGATGTTCCTCAACATCCTTGTTCTTTGTAGTTATTTTTCTTCAGGAGTTCTCTTAGTGGAGTAGTCAACAGGGCGTGGGGGGATACTAGCTATCCTAGACACCCTCTCCTCCCCTGGAGCAGCAGCTAAAGGGTGGAAACGACTCCCTTGAAGGAGTGGAGGGGAGGCAGGAATATGTAGATCCTCAACAGGCTCTGGGTCTACCTGAGCTAAAGTCTTAACTTCCACAATCTTCCTTGACTTGGCTATCTTCCTCCTTACTCACCTCAGGTAATTCTTTTTCTGATTCTTACTTGTGAAGGGGATCCCAGAACTCGACCCTTTTACAAAAATAGATCCTATCTCAGGGGCCTCAATAGGGTCGGTCACTGGTCCTAGCACTAGCTCTAAGACAGGGCTATCAGCCTCAGCTGCATTCAGACTAAGTATGCTCTTTCCATCCAGAGTCAACTCGGCAGTACTAAAGCCCAAACCAAACTGAATCTGCTTTCCCAAATCAATTTGCTCACAGGTCAATCCTTTCTGAAATGTAAAGAGCAACTGGCCAGCCATTGACTTGAATTGAAATTTCTGAAATTTGAAAGAAAGATTTGAAATCAGGACTATGTGAATTTAAACTTAAAAGATCATAACGAACCTATGTTCTATCATATATATACTGAGCTGTAGGTATTACAACCCGGAATATAATGATGGGATAAAGGTTAATTATGAATTTGAAGGAGATTGAAATCCTCCCAAAATATACCAAACTACAAAAGGAGTTGTAGTGTAGCATATTATTGTGCAGATTTCGGATTGAAATTTGAAAGAGAACTTTGAGGAGATCTCAATTTTGAATTAAAAGTAAACTTTCTCCAAACTTTGAAACACAACGGGTTGGACTTTCGTTCAACCCAAAGGCCTACAGAGGAAGGACAAAACTCAAAAGAATTAGTTGCCTAACCATCTCCACTTCACATCTAAAACAAATAGAGATGGGAGGTTAAGGCTATCATTTTTGAAAATCAGGGATCTTGAAAGAAAGATCGACCGAACTCCTTTCAATTTTAAAAGTCTATATATTGAGTCAAACTCAATAACATAAATTTCATAAAATTGGAAAGGAGATAATAAGGTTGGATTTGACACTATCGCCCCTCCAATCAACTTAGGGGCAGAAGGTCAAAATCCAAACTTTAGCAGAGGTTTTACCTCTCTTTTTCGACATGAAATTAAATTAAAGAATGTGTTGGCCTATCTTTCCCAAGGGAGAAATGGATAAAGGAGCCAACGGAAGAAGGGTAGTCAAAACTACCGATGTAACGAAATTTTGCCATTATTAAAGATGGAAAGAGAGATAAAGTCCCACCGTGGTCACCATTTTTTTGTTGTGTGGTTTGAAAGCGGGTTTTGAAAAATTTAGTTTTTTTTTTGGAATTTTAACTCAGGATTCTAATCTCAAAATCGAACATGTCATCACGAATGATATATCGTCTTAAAAGGCAAAGATATCGTTCCTTAATGAATTCAGATAATGAGATTAAAATTTTCACCTTATCTATGATGATTAGATTCAAGAGAGAGCAACATATAACCCCAAAGGGTTAACGTGATCCTCTATCAAGTATCTAATCATAATAGCCTAGGGGAGGGATCATTATTTTCGCATTCAAAACCATGACGACAAACAATATATCACCCCATGGGGAGATATATCATTTGTTATCAATTATTTGAAGGCAACGATAATGATCGTCATTAATTCAATTTTTCCAAAGAAGACTAATATTGAATTTTAAAAATCAAGTTTAAAAATTAGTTGTGGGTTCTAAATCTCCTACGAGCGCAAGCCCTCATAGTTAATTACATCGTGGGAGACCAGAGTCCCCTACGAAAACTTTCGATTAAAATAATGGCAGAAATTTTGTTTAGAGATTTCTAGGAGTGATACCAAAGAGGTGAGTTTGGGTTTTGAAAAGGGATTGGATCAAATTTTGAACAATTATTTTTGAGTCAAGGGAAGAGGGGTAGGAGACACTTTGAGAATCTGAAACAATTCAGAGGTGTCCCGACCTAAGCTAAGTGTTAGGCTTAAAATTTTAGATTGAGAGATGCTTTAATTTGAGTTGAACATTTTATCAGAAATTTAGAATTACATTCCCGGAGGTTGGGGTCTTATGACTCAAAAAGAAATCAGCCCCGGATCCTAACTCTAAATTTGGACACTGGAATACAGTAGTCTGAACCTAATTAATGCAGTGCAAAACCTGGACTTACCCCGGCCTGGATTGAGGAGCCAGCTAAACCACCTAAACGCTTCAAAGCCATGAGTCTGGTCTTTTGATGCAGAGCGATCAGGGAAGTTATTTAAGATTGGTTTAAGAAGTTGGAGTCGACATCTAGAGCAGATTCCTAATTGACCCCTTGACTCATGTTGGGTGGAATGCTTAGACTAAAATGCAATTAAAATTTTAATTTAATTAGTTTCTAATGCGATGCATGCTGGTTAAAGTATCCAAATATAGTATGCATAAAATTTTAAAAAGGCTTATGAAAATAATTTTTTTGAAAAGACTAGACTTCCCCAGATCCAGCACCTCATCATCATAGGTCGGATTATTTGGACTCTACCCGCAGGCAGGAAAGTGTCTTATAGCAAGGAGGGAGAGAGATGCAGTAATATGCATGTGACCCCGGACGATTCTGGCTATTCCCTAGGTCGTTAAGTTTCTATGTTATTTAAAACTTAAAATTTTAAATATTAGTTATGAGTAAAAATATTTTTAGTCCTTAAAGGGCCTAACGAAATCCAGGCTAAAACTAAAACGACATGCAAGCACCAAAGAACTAGGAAAAACAGGCAATCCTATACACAATCAAATTAAATCACAACATATTAAATAATCAAATTAATTAAATAAATATCCATAGGCAAATTACCTTGCTTATTACAACCCAGAATTATACAAATTAAAGGTGACCGGGCACCACTGACAACAACCCGGATTCTAATCCTAATACAGACGCAAGTGACTTTGAGCGGGATACTCTCTATCTTCAACTTCTCGGTCTTCTCTTCCTCGAGCTCCTTGGATTCTTCGTGATCAGATACCCAAATGGAAAAGAGAACTCTCCCCTTGAGGGGAAGGTTACTCTTTCCACTTTGGATAGTAAAATGATCCAAATTTGGAGTTCCAAATGGATAAGGACTATCCCCCAAAGGGGTATTCTTTCCGCTTTGGAATTCAACCTTTGATCTATATATCCCAAACTCAAAGTATCACTTTCACAACTCAATACTCAAATGAATTACATAAATATAAGAATAAAAATTCTAGACTCCCCTGCAAGGTTATCCTAAGCATTTAAATATTAAAACGCATCCCAAGCAGTTATATATATGCGTAGAAAAAGTAAACACACTTGGCCACGCTCTTTTATTTGGGGGCTAAGCAGCTGAAGCATCTATAGCATTTATATTTATGATTTATTTAGCCCCCTTTATTGCCCTACACGAGCGTGGCCACCTGCAGAAAATTTAGTGAGCATCCAGATCGTTCCTAACCTAAGGGTAATCTAATCGCCCATCACATCAATCCATAGAGTGCAGTAAAAGTAAACAAACACATCAACCAATTTCAATCACAACATGCAATGAAAACTCAGAAAACCAGACACACATCAGAAAAGTAAACATCGACCTAGCCTAGATCTAGAGTCGGTTGTCCTAACTAACCATCTAAAGTGTGTGTAGAAGGTCGTGTGGCTGGGGTAGATCCTAAGTTGGGTAATTTTTTTGAAGTTGTTTAATGTTTGAGTTTGTTAAAGGCTAAAAGGGAACTTTATGTTTGGGTTTAAGTATTAATGAGTTAAAGTTTGATTTAAATGCATTTTAATTATTAAATGATTGCTACCTTTGTTGCTCACCGAGGCCGTGAAGTTTATTTCACCTTCCTTGGGGCTAAGTTAATAGCCTCGTAGGCCTGAGTTACCCAGTAGCAATCGGGTTGATTAAGGTGATTTAGTTTATTGAAAATTAAGGATCAATTAATATTAATTAATTTAATTAATTACTGATTTTAAAAGTTGAATTAGTTTATGTTTTCCATCAACAGGTTCGTGGCGTTGTGCCACCAGGCTCGAGGAACCAGGCCTCCTTAGGACACTTAGCCCCGCAGCCCGGAGTAGTCCATCCTAAAAACCTTGTTGATGTAGATGAATTAAGAGTTTTAACTTGGTTAAGTAATTAAAAATAACTTAATTTTGATGTTTAACACCCCATTGAATCTATTCGTGGCGTTGTGCCATCAGGCTCGAGGAACCAGGCCTCCTTAGGACACTTAACCCCGCAGCCCGGAGTAGTCCATCCAATAAACTTCATCTTTGGAGTTTTTGTTATACATTTGAGTGTTGGTTGAGTGTTTTATTAATCAAATTAAAGTTTTTTGGAATTTTAATGAATTATTGGATTTTTAGAAATTATTAGGATTATTTAATTATGTTAATTAAGGGGTCCAAAAGTTGATTTTTCAATTTAAAGTTAATTTTATAAATTTCAGATTTTTAATAAATATTAGACCGTACAATGAGTTGTTAGACTATTAGCACACTTAATTTGGAGTTTTCTATGAAAGTTATGATTTTTCAAAGTTCGGGCCAAGATTTGAACTACGGTTGACCGAAAAGTTAACTTTTTGACTTTGACCAGATTTTGGAGGTTTGATATTTTTAGAAAATACTAGACCTTAATTGGAGTTTATTGACACTAAGTTTGTTCAATTTGGATTTTTATGTAATTAGTTATGCATTTTTAAAGTTTCACTAATTATTGAATTTTTAAAAATTGCCTAATTAGGAAGGTTTTGATCGTTTTGATCCAAACTCATCCCAAACTGCATGGAATCAATCCCAAAGGTCAGGAATGACCCATGGGAGTGTTTCCAAGTTTTTGGAAATTATTTTAGATTTTTTAATGATTTTTAATCAATTAATATAATTAATTATTAATTTTCATTAAAAGTCAAATTAAAGTTAAATTAGGAGTCCAGTTAAGGGGCTTTTATTTTTTCTAGGTATAGGACTAAGTTCTTGTCAATTTGAGGTATTATTTATAATTTTTGGACTTAATATGGATTTATTGCATTTTTTTGAATGTTCTGGGTCCTTAAAAGGGCTTAAACTTTGGGTAATTAATTTTCTGGCCTAATGATCTCCAAATTTAATGAAATTTGGACCTAAGGCTTATGATGTCACTAATTTTACTGTGTTCAAATTTCACCCCTATTGGGTATGTGTACAATCTCCTAGAAATTTTCAAAGTTTTTTATACTTTTCCTTAATTATTTTTCCTAGATGTCTCTATTGTTCAAATGGGCTTGAAATTTGGTGTGTCTAACCCTGATACATATGCAATCATACCACACAAATTATGCAGCCTAATTCTACAGAAAACATGAGTTATGAATTTTCAAAGTTTTGGGTCCAAAATGGACCCATTACCTTAAAAATTCACATCATAGAAAACCAGAGAGCATCTGACCCTAAAAAAAAATAACAGAACATGCCTAAGATGCTCAGGAACATTCCACCAAAATTTGGGATCCATTTGATCCCTGGATTGCAAGAAAATTGAGAAAAACTAAAATCAAACAAATGTGATTTTCTCCCAATTCAGAGCTCAAAAAAACTTAATTTTAATTTTAATAAATAATACGTTCAATTACCTTTCCAACGAGCCCAAGAACATCCAATTTGGTGAAAAATTCAATTTTCTATGAATTTTAGAAGATTTCGAGCATTTAAATCATTTTTTATTCAAAATAATAATAAAAAAAGGCGGCGGCAATGATTGCGCCACCGCTGCCAGAATCTGACACGTGGCGGACACATGTCGACACCAGAGAGCCCACTTAAACACGTCGGATCCGACGATTCAACGGTCCGTACACGAAACAGCGAGATCGGCGCCCCGGATTGCGCCACGTGGCCATTCTGGACCGCGGGAGATCCCGCGTTCGAACCCAGGGGCAGATCGCGCGATCTTCCTTGATCTGGACCGTCCGATTTTCGATCGGACGGTCCAGATCTGCCGATTCTGTGCAGTTCATTTTGAATAGGAAACTTTAAATGCTCATATCTCCCAAAATACTCGACGAAATTCGATGAAATTTGAACTGTAGCTAGAGGGCAACAAAATCTTACAATGCCTGGAGTTTAGAGGCTCCATGCATTGTAGATTTCCTACAGTTTCAAATTGAAATTTTACCTAAAAGTGAGGATAACTTACAATTTACCCGGTGGATTTTTACAAACCTGGGCTCCTTTTGCTCCTGCTGATGTCCTCTACAAGTTTGTTGAAGGCCCTAACAGATTTTGACGACTGGATTTGAAGATATCGAAGAGAGATGATATTTTTCTCTTTTCTCTCTCTTTTTCCACTAAAATGATGGTTTGAGTGGTGGAAATGGTGGGGGAAGGCTTGGAATGGCCTTGGAAGGTGCTGGAGAGTATGGGAAACTCTTGGAGAGCTTTTAGGTTGCTGGAGTTTGGGACTTAGGCAAGAAAAATGGATAAGATGAGGGTTAGGGAAAATTTTGCCCACTTAACCCTCATGATTTGAAATGGATGGCTTGGATCTCACCATGGGTGCCTTGGATTCTTGCCAAGTGTCCCATGAGCAGCCCAAGACTAGGAGAAGGCTGGTGGATTGAGGGGGATTGCCTTGAGCCAAGAGAAGGGGGACCACACCTCTTTTTCTCCATTTGGCTAAACCAAGCCTAAGCAAGGTTTAGGGGGCTGATTTGTGGCCTCTTAGGAAGGGAAATCAATCTCATTTGAGCAGGTGGGAGCAGGTTTTGGGAGAGGGAAAAGCTTGCTTAGGTGGCAAGGTCAAATGGTCATGATTTGGTCTCATTTCAACAAAATTTTGACCAATTGACTTGTTGACTAGTCAATGATGACTAGGATGTGCATGGGAGGAGTCAAATGTGCTGTAGGAGTCAATATTAAGGGACATAAGGCCATGGTGTTGAAACTTTGAGTGAATACATAAAATTGGAGAGGGTTTTGACCTCTCCAAATGGGTTGACCAAGTCAAACCTAGGTTGGATTGACTTGGAAGTATTTGGACATGTCATGAGTGTCCAAACAAATGATTTTGAAGCATTAGATTGATTTGAGATGGATTCAAATGTTGAAAATATCAATGGTTGGGTTAAGGATGGATTGGGTCAAACATAGTTGACTTGGTCAAACAAGTCAAACCAAGGAGTGGATTTGATTTTAATGTGTCTCAAATTTCATAGGAAATTCATTGAGAGGGGTTTCGAAGGTTAAGAATGTTGAACGATGTTAAATTTTGGTCAAAAGTCTAAAAACCCCTTTAAAGAGCATTTTGGTCATTTTGACCTCGGGTGAACCCTGGGTCGAGGTGGGTCCAAAAAGATGTAGATTAATGTTAAACACATCAATATCAAGAGTCTGGAGGTGATTAGAGGGTTTTGGGGAAACTCCAAGGTCAAATTTCCCAAGATAATAGGTCCAGTGGCACGGGCCGTAAATATTGGAAGGTTTTACAGCCTTCGGATTTAAATTTGGTTTCTGGGGTTAGAGACCCCAGAATTGGCTCAAACTTGGAGGGTTGACTCTAGAGACGTATCACATCAGTATGCAACTGACAGATCATGAATCAGAGGTCATTTGACTGGGGTTTGAAATGTTTGAAAATTCCCTGAAAAAGGCTTTTAGGACTCAGGTCTTTGGCCTTGAATTCTGGATTTGAAAATCTGGATTTGATATAGATCTTGAGTTTAAATATCTGGATTTGAATCATCTCAATCATTCATGGTCATTTGGAGTGATCATAAGTGTTTGAAAGTGATTTGAACTAGATCAAAGGCAGGATCAAGATCTGAACTAGGATTTGAATCTTAGACTAGGCTGGAGTCTGGATTAGGCTCCAATGACCTCATATGAAAATGAGGTCAACAGGGATGATTAACTAATGAAAGTATAATTTAACTACAACTATATCCAATTATTAAAACTATATTATTCACTTTAATATTCAAAAGTTAATGATTAAATCTATAAGCTATAATTTTAAATTAGGTAAAAATAAGAATGATTGATTAAGTTTAACTATTTGTATTTTTTTTTCAAACTAGAAGTATAACTTTGATTCATTTTTACTAATTCTAGATAGTAATGTGTTATCATATATTTTAGTAATTTTTTATTGTCACTTTTTATTTTGTTTAATCACTTAATCAGAATTACAAACTTTTATTTACTTGAGAAAAAGCAAGAGTTTAAGTTAGGGAAGATTTGATAAGTGTAAATAATATTATATTTTATGTATTAATTTGTTAGTGAAAACATGTTGTTTTAGTGTTGTTTGTGCAGAAAAATATAGGGAATGGGCAAAAATTTTAAGTATGGTATAGTACTGTGGCGTTGGACATAATACCACCGTGGTGCCATCATTGACACTGCTAGAAGTTCCAAATATGGACATTGCAGCACCTAGTCTCTATTTGACAACACTATAGTGTCAGAGGAGTCAATGCTATAAAGCCTAGCTAATTATCCTAGCATTGCAGCATCGAAGGAGTCAGCACCACAAAGCCTAGTATCTATTTTCATAGCATCACGATGCCAAATTCTAGTACCGCTGAGTCAAGGGAGTGCCACATGGATGTCATAGTGCTTAACCGTCAGCAGGGGTACCATGTTATAATTGGAATAGTTCAGGCCATGATCTGTCAGTGAAGCAACACGTCGATTCATTAAATGATGGGTCTATGTTAGCAAGCACCACAACGAAGGAAACCTTCCAACGTTGCGTTATTAGTTTATTTATGGGCATCGCGACGCAAGTGTCTCAAGCACCGCGACGCTAGAATTCATTTTTTATAATTTTTTTATAAATAGTCTTTTTGTAATGTCAGTAGAGGAGTTTAGTCACTTATTTAATTTCAGTCTTTATTGTGCTTCTCTAATTTTTTCTTAGGAGTGACAACTAAGAGAATTCAAAGAAGTACTAGATACATTCTATTAGAGTGTTTGGCTTATGTTTGTTAAAGTAATTCTATAAGTTCAAGGAGGAGTGTAGAGGAGATCATTGAACCATCTAGTGATATCTTTCTTTTATACTTTCCTCTTTTGTGCTATTAAAAAAATGAATTTTCTTCACTTATTCTTCATGTCTGGTTAAATTTTTTAGTTTTGAATTGATGGTATAAATGAAATATGGGGTACTAATAAATTATCTTTATCAATAATTTTATGATATTTTTAATATACCAGGTCTTTATTTAATACATATAGTGGCCATATATGTAGTTAATATCAGGTGTAATGTGGAGCCTAGGAATAAAAAAGCAGGCACAATTAGGTATGTTGGATTAGAATGATGCAAGTATTGGCATAGTGCTTGTCTTGTATCAAATTTATAAAGATGAGTTATCATGAGGGGGTTTAAATAATACACACTTTACTTACTCTTCTAAGATTTTCATAGGGTGATAGACTATGGGAGCTTGGAATTGTATTGAGGTTAGAAGGGTTTAATATTTCCTTTGTCTCTTCACGCTTACTTGAGAGGTCAGTGATGCATATGCTATGAATAGCTTCAATATAAAAAAGAATCATTAAGAAACATATTGTATTTATATTCCATCAATCCAAAACATTTTATACAAATAGTTTTTTCTTTTAATTTTTTTTTATTGATTTTAAACTAATAGATTGAATCTCCTCCAAAACTTATTTTTATTGAGTAGGATAAATGTTGTAACTATAGTAGACAGTACTAGCATTTGCAAGTAAATATTCTTCCTCGTGGGCTCAATACTCTACTCTATTAGTATATTACTTGATTTGGCATGTATACTTGTATTTATTAAGTGAAATTTTTATAATTTTTATATCAAAGAAAATCAAAGTATTATTTAGGAGATGGAGACCTAAATTATTTTTACAATTCTTTAGGTAACTCCAACACCCCCATCATTGAGATGTCATGAGATTTTGTGCCAGTGATTGAAATATGAAGGTGGTTGTGAAAATCTTGAGTGGTAAGCTTTATATGAAATCTACAAATGAAATACTGAACTGACATAAGCTCAATAGTGACTCTTAAATTCATGAAAAACTCAAGAAATTAATAGTTTAATATTATAGGGAAAGAGTGAGGAGAAATTAGAGAGTGGTCCTTATAAAAAGAATGAGTATCTGGTAGCTGAGGTTATCCTAATTTATAATTTTTGAATTAATAAAGTTAGCTCCCTGATTTCACTGATAAGTAGCATATCCTCCCTGGATTGAAATCAATCATCTATATGAGGCCTAGAAGGGCGTCTAAGAAGCTATTAGGCTCACTTTCTTTATTGTTCATATTGTACTATTGTAACATATAAAGGGTTTGAGATAGCTTGACTCCTCTATACTTATAATCCCACCTGGTGTGGAATGCTAGCTAAACCCACCTAATCGATTTTAAAAACATGATTTCCAATTTTATGAAAATGCAAGATAGAGTAGGCTGTTATTTTAATTAGGGCTTGACTTCTAGAGATCCTTAATTGTCTATGATATGTCTATGATATTTATGCTTTAATTATAAATGTAATTAGTATTTTATTTTTATTGGTTAGTAATATAATATATGCTAATCATATACAAAAATTGTATGATTTTAAAATTTTTAAAAGGCTAGAAAATAGATTTTATCCTAAGGAGCACACCTCACTTTAGATAGAAATACGCCCTCATAGCTCACATGGTCTATGCAAACTTGTAGGCAAGGAGGTGCCTAGATAAGGAGTTGAAGTAATATGATTATGGACTTGGCCGGATGCCATTTACATCTTTTTAATCATTTATCATTCTATATTATTTAAAGTAATATTATTGGTTATGAGTAAAAAAAATTTATTATCTAAGAGCTTAGCAAAATTATTCCAAGTAAAAGCACATGCAAAAAGAAAACCTAAGAAAAGTAGGCATTTCTATTACACAAATCAAAGTAAACAAATCATTCACCTAATCACATGAAATAAAAGAATAAAACTAAAATCTAGTCCAACACGGCAAGTGCAATCTAATTCTCATAAAGTGAAAACTGAGTAATGATTTTAATTACAACTTGGGTGAGAAAGTGGGGTAGATGCTTGTCTTTTGTGGTCCTGTAAGAATCCCCCAGCTTTTGTCCTTTTTCATCTGTCCATAAGAGCTGCTGGAGTTATGAGAGGGTGAACTGGCCTCTTCATTTGAACCAGCTCTATTCAATGTGGAGTTAAAATGCAGCCATATATCGAATGGTCTAGATCAAACCTGTCTTTCTAAATCAGCCATTAAATTCATATTTGCTTTATTTGTGATGTTACAGAAATATATGATCAAAATTGTTTGTACTTAAACTTAAACTTGAAATAAATTTGAACATAATGTTATTTTCATTTTACTTTTTTTTTTTTCATTTAACAAGTATATATATTTATAGATTTATTTTTTTATATTTTATTTTTACTTAATTTATTATATTTATTTAATAATAATGATAATGATAACAATAATAATAATAATAATAATAATAATAATAAATTCATATATATATATATATATATATATATATATATATATATAAGCCTTTTAATTTTGTCTCATTGACATGCATCAAACAACACCCAATTTGAGCACGAATGGGCTGTTTGAAAGGACTTGATGATCCGGACACGCTCAAGCCATCTATTTTGCAAAATGAGGTCCTAATCAAGAGAATTTATGCATGGAATGAATATGTGCAATAAAGGCTCAAATACACATAAATTACCCACCTAATCAGCGTCAACTCGATCACACATATTTCAAACATAATCGTGAGAAATATGTGATCAAAAGGAATTGATTCCAAAACTAATGATGAATCAAGATAAAATACATGATTTGACCCTTCACCAAACATAAAGCGGTGCAACATATAAGAAGGCATTCGACTCACAAAAACATGCTATAAGGCTCTGCTATGTGTTTGATGCCAAAAAGGAGGTCGACACCCCAGGATCTATTACCATATGGAATGGGTTGGCCCACAAATTTCTAAGAAAGTATTTTCCACCTTCTAAGACTGCTAAGCTTAGACATGACATTACTTCTTTTACTCAGTTAGAAGGAGAAACTATTTATGAGAATTGAGAAAGACCCTTCACCATGCCTTACTTGATTGGTTGATAATTCAAACTTTTTATAATAGATTGGTAGGATTCCTTAGAGCCATAATTGATGTTGCAGCTTGAGGTTCTTTGATGTCAAAGCTTTTTGAAGATGCTTATGAATTAATTGAAAAAATGACAACAAATAATATTAAGTGGCCTACTGATAGGGTGAATCCTAAGAGAGTGGTTGGAGTTTATAAAAATGATTTTTTATCTATTTTAATTATCTAAGTTGGGGTAAAATCAAAAAAATTAAGCACTTTAGGCTTAAATTTTGATTCATCATTACATTTAAAAGATAAAAGCTCAATAGAAGAAAATGATATCCAAGGGATTAAAAATATAAATTTGATTAGAAGATAAAATAATCCCTATTCAAATACATATAATCCAGGTTGGAGGAATCGCCTAAATTTTAGTTGGTCAAATAATAATGGCGAAAATCAATAAAATTCTTATCAAAATAACCAAGACACAAATTGGAATAATCAAAATAATGCTAATAACAATCTAAGACCAACATATCCTCTTGGATTTAATCAAGAAATCAATATAAAACTAGAAAGACACCACTAGAAGATGTGGTCATGCAATTAGGAACTCAATTACAAAACCAAGTTGCTTCAATTAAAAATTTAGAAACTCAGCTAAGTCAGCTTGCAATTTTTATTAGTAGTAGACCCATTAGATCTTTTCCTAGTAACACTGAAGTTAATCCTAAAGAGAAGGAAAGAGATACCAATGGGACCTAATTGAAGAATAACAATCATCTACCTTAGCGAAATGGAAAATTTGGGTATAGTTTGACTGAAGACTTAAAACTTAACGCTTCTAGGAGGCAACCCATGTATGTGTGATGATAGTATCAATCAAGATTATGTTAATATTATGTCATATTTTATTTTTAACACATATTTTATGCGCTCTTTATCACTCATATAAAAGTATGTGTTCGTAGTGCTTGTTTATGTATTTTTTTACATATTAGCAAATTCCCTTTATGCTTAAATTATTATTGTCCTCTAATTACTTTTATATTCTTATTATTTAATTAACCTTTATAAAAATGATAATTAAAAATTATGAAAAATTAAGATAATAATAATAGTTTGAATAAACTTTGTTTATATTTTATAGGTTGGAAAAACTAATACTTAACTCATTTAACCATTTGAGCTATTATCCTAATTTGAATTTATAAGCTATACATTTATGAATTTAACTTTTAAAAATTATAAGATGAATAATTAGTATTAAAAATTAGATATGAGTAGATTAAAATTTAAAATCATAGCTAACCTGAAGATGGAATTAGTAATCTCATTAAGTCTATATATTAAAACTATTAAGACTATATGAGAATCCTAAAGTGAAAACTGATATTCAAAATTATTAATTATGTACTCCACAAAAAAAAGTAAAAGAACTATAAATAGTTCTTAAAAAGAAAAGGAAATGAAAAATATCAAAAAAAAAAGATGAATACATTCAAAAATTGGTATCAGTGAAAGCTTAAGATTTGAAATACAATCTTATAAAAAATAATAAAGGATAAGATGAGAAAGAACTAATACAAGGGATGATTAACTAATGAAAGTATAATTTAACTACAACTATATCCAATTATTAAAACTATATTATTAACTTCAATATTCAAAAGTTAATGATTAAATCGATAAGCTATAATTTTAAATTAGGTAAAAATAAGAATGATTGATTAAGTTTAACTATTAGAATTTTTTTTAAATTAGAAGTATAACTTTGAATCATTTTTACTAATTCTAGATAGTGATGTATTATCATATATTTTAGTAATTTTTTATTGTCACTTTTTATTTTGTTTAATCACTTAATCAAAATTACAAACTTTTATTTGCTTGAGGAAAAGCAAGAGTTTAAGTTAGGGAAGATTTGATAAGTGTAAATAATATTATATTTTATGTATTAATTTGTTAGTGAAAATATGTTATTTTAGTGTTGTTTGTGCAGGAAAATATAGGGAATGGGGAAAATTTTTAAGTATGGTATAGCACAGTGGCGTCAGACATAATACCACCGCGGTGCCATTATTAACACTACTAAAAGTTTCAAATATGGACATGGTAGTGCCTAGTCTCTATTTGACAGCACTGTAGTATTGGAGGAGTCAATGCTATAAAGCCTAGCCAACTCTCCTAGCATTGCAGCATCGGAGGAGTCAGCACCACAAAGCCTAGTATCTATTTGCATAGTGCCACGATGCCAAATTCTAGTACCACTGAGTCAAGGGAGTGCCACATGGATGTTGCAGTGCTCAACAGTCAGCAGGGGCACCACATTACATTTGGAATAGTTCAGGCCATGATTTGTCAGTGAAGCAACACGTCAATTCATTAAATGACGGGTCTATGTTAGCAAGCACCACAAAGGAGGAAACCTTTCAATGCTGCGTTATTAGTTCATTTATGGGCATCACAGCCCAAGTGTCTCGAGCACCGCGATGCTAAAATTTATTTTTTATATTTTTTTATAAATAGTCCATTTATAATGTTAGTAGAGGAGTTTAGTCACTTATTTAATTTTACTCTTTATAGTGCTTCTCTAATTTTTCCTTAGGAGTGATAACTAAGAAAATTCAAAGAAGTACTAGATACATTCTATTAGAGTATTTAGCTTATATTTGTTGAAGTAATTCTATAAGTTCAAGGAGGAGTGTAGAGAAGATCATTGAATCATCTAGTGATATCTTTCTTTTATACTTTCTTCTTTTGTGCTACTAAAAAAATGAATTTGCTTCACTTATTTTTCATGTCTGGTTAAATTTATTAGTTTTAGATTGATGGTGTAAATAAAATATGGAGTACTAATGAATTCTTTTCATCAATAATTTTATGAAATTTTTAATATACCAGGTCTTTATTTAATGCACATAGTGGCTATATATGTAGTTAATAATAGGTGTAATGTAGAGCCTAGGAATAGAAAAGAAGGCACAATTAGGTATGTTGATAACGGGATGATTTTGATTATATTAATCAGACAGTGCGATTACTATTATATTATATGATCAAATAGAGGCTCTAAATTGAGGGGAAACTCATTCCAAACCACACACCTGCACCTTAAATCCCTCTTCACATCTACTTGCATCCCTACTGTATGAACTCTCTATTTAATTGGACTGCACAATTTAGATCATATAATACGATCTCCAATCAAGATTTAATCCTGATTCAATTCCTTCATCTATAAGCAAAAGTAGACAACATTCATTAATAATCATTTAGTATGAAATATTTTGAACAGTATGATTAGTTTAAATTTTAAAATTTAAATTTGCCTAATTTTGATAACTTAGATTCAACGGTGAGATTTTATCAAAATACCTGATTCAACGGTGAGATTTTATCAAAATACCTGATTATTTTGTACAATTTTAGGTTGTATTGTATGATTAGTTATGCAAGAAATTAATTTAATCAAACACTTGATTTAATTTTATAATTTAACAGGTCCTACAATATGATTGGGATCATATGGTAGGATTTAATAGATAAGTGAAGTTTTTAATTTTCATCCCCACTCATGAGTGAGTGCTCGATTGTATTGCCAACATATACCTATTACATAAATGATTGAAGAAAGAATGAAATCACAAACTCTTATTACAAGTTTGACTAGAGTTTAACACTTTAATTTCTTCAGTTTTTTTCTTCGATTTGGCTCTATGTTCGTTGTATCTGAAATGTTAATAGCACACAAAAATAGGTATATATATATATATATATATATATATATATATATATATATATATATATATATATATATATATGGCAGAGAATAGTAAATGATTAAATCAATATACTTGTAATCATCAAAATAACATGTCAGACTCATGGATTTCAACATGCCATAGATAGATCTACTTGAGAAATTAAAATCCCTCTAGCAAGCAATCACTCTGATACCAATTGAAAGTGTACAACACACCTCAGGGAGAGTGCTGGGGGGACTTGATGTGTCTCTTAAAAATTTTGTAATTATGCAAAAGCCTTTAAAGAAAACTGTTAATTTCTCCTCTTTTGCAAACTATTGAATAGAAGATTACCTTACTTAGGATCAAATATATATTCAAAAATATTTTTAAAATAAAGAACAAAGATTATGGAATAAAGATAATAATAATATTTTTTCCTTTTTTTTCTTAAGATGATCAAAAGAAAGATATACTCTGACAAGATATTTATTTAAATATAGATTCAACAATGACATCTCAAGTTATCATATACTAATAAAACATATGAAATAAATTAATAAATTAATTAAAAATTGCAATCTAATTTATAGTTGTTTGGCCAACTTGGCCGACATTCACTCTTTAAATCCTCTCCTTGGGATTCTCACTAGTAATGTCTCCTTCTATTCCAAGCAAGGTGAAGAAGTCTCTCTCTTTCATAGAGTAATGGAGAAACCCTTACATTGCTTTTCTCCTCTAAAAGACATCAAAACCTAGCCTCCATGGATAGATCCATGAGGTACACAAGTTCTCCTTGAGATTTTCATAGCCTTTACAACAAGACCCTTCAAAGCTATTCACTGAGAACTTTGGTTATAAACCAGACAAATAAATGATATGATTGAAGAACAACCAAGTGAATTCCTTACTAAAAATTTAAGAACTCCCTCAAGAAATTTCTATACTTTTGAAATCTCTCTTCTCCCAATCCTCTTTAAAGCTTTTTACAAATTAGTGCAAACCCTCTCTCAAAACTACGCAGAAAACTTTGCAAAATTCTGAGAAAATTCACTAAAGTTTCTTAGAGGTTAAGTATTTAGAGGATGACTTAGGAAACCTAAAAAGTCTGATTATTAGATTTTCAAGCCTGATCATATAATTTAATTAGGAGATCATATGGCATGATTAGTTCAACTTGCCTAAAACCTCAAAATCATTCTTTATTTCATTGGATTATATGATATATATCATACAATCTAATTAGCTCACTTTCTCATACGAGGATATTAGATTAGTCATTATGATTAACAATTATATCAACATGTTCTATGTTTGTTCAGCCTATATGATATGAATCAGACAGTGCAACATTTTTTTGATTCAATTTTTAATTTCTAACCTAGATTTTTAGATACCAAATAGGTAAATATTATACAAAGTGTTAAATACGATCTATTCAATTTTGAATTTACCTGTTTGAGAAAATAACACATAAATAGCTGGCTTAAGTTAATTATGATGGATCACATGATCAAATCTTGGTCGTATAGTATGCTTAGTTTGTCAATCATTACTTATATTTTTTGTTAATTTAGAAAACTTTGTTTTTCAAAATTACCCTTATGTCATGTACATCATGCAGTATGATCTTACAGTATATCATCTGTTCTAATTAACTTTAATTTTTTCTCATTTTAACCTATTTTTACTCTTGTGTGTGTACTTGATTTCTTAGTGAATTATATACCTAACACAATTACAAGAAGAATAGAAAATAAAATTAAAATTTGTAATGCTTGGCGGTCTTATTTTCATTGACAACATTATTTCTTCAATCTTGATTGATCACACATTCCTGATTGACGTCCAGTATGTGTCCAACATTACCTAATCATCATTTTTTGATTTACCAAAAATATTAAGTTAGAGAAGAAGTGACAAGTACATAGAAATTTATTAACCTAATTATCACTTCCAATATTATTTATAATGATCAAAACCGTAGTTATCTTACCAGGCTCATGGAGTCTAACAATTTTATTAAAGACCCTTTGTTTGTGACCTTGTCTTTGACATTTATCTTGGTATTCCATAATTGATTGATAATAACAAATTCTTGATTGTTTTCCATGTTCATAGATTATTCTTGATCTTGTTTTGTTACTCTACTTCAAAAAACACTCTTCTTATAGTTTGTGGTATACTCCATGCATGTTGCACCTTTTAGGATATTGAATCCAAAATTATCCATAAATCACACCAAACTATATTATGGATATTGAGTCAAGAGAGAGTAAAAAATAGTGTGAAAAAGAAATAATTCTATAGCACAATGCTCTAAGATTTCTAAAAAATTTGCTCAAGTATAAAAAAATTATATAAATTGAACTTACCTCTTGAACACTATTTATATATTTGGGTTGGGGCTTGATCATTATAAAATTAGCATACATACATGGCTAGATAGAAAATAAGAGAAAAAAAAATACAAGTATGGTGTAGCCTAATTAGAATGTTTGACTTATAGAAGCTGTTCGTCTAACTATTAAGAAGTTGCTAGCGTTAAGTATATAGGTGCATGAATAGTTGATTCGTCGATCAACAGTTTTCCATATGATAGAAGTTGTTCTCTTGAGTACTCGATATGATCTACTTGAAGGGTCCTATTTGGTAGGGCCAACTTGATAGTCAATACTCACCTACTTGAGACGAGTTCATAGGTGTTAGTTACCTACCTATAGCCAGTTCATTTGTAGGGCAAGTTCCTTATGATTTGAGATTGAGTGGGTTGAGTTGAATTGGCTTGAATTGAGTCTACTTGGTTGGATAAGGTCGACTTGGCTTGAACCCGATTTTCCAGATATTTGATTGTATGGAACTTATTAAATAATATAGTACAGTATAATGAAATCACATCATCTATAACACAATAAATTATAAAGCAAAATATAATAAAGTATAAAATTTTAATTAAAAATATTACATTAAATTATAGTTGTTGTAATACACTAAAATAATATTTTAATTACAATCACAATAGTTATAAATACAACAGACAAAAACTTTTGGTATAATTAAATACAAGAATACAATTGATAACAGAACTTTATCACTATAAATAGCTCATATTTGACTATATCAATATCACTATATATTGTGCTCTTGAAGTTTGTCGGGATTGAAACTATTTTCATTAAGAATTGCATGTGTTTATCCAATATGTAACTATGAATTTAGACTACCAAATTTCAAGCGAGTGGAATTGTTTGAAATTTTATCAAGCGTTGATCGAAACCTTTCGAACCTTGACAGAACTATCTTCAAATCATGATCAAATTTTCTTCGAATATTGTTCAATCTAAGTTCTGAAATATAAACAAGCTTCATAGAATGTTCAATCATATTCCGAACATATTTAGATCAAGATCAAAATAAAATTTGACTGTACTAGATTTATTGTTCAGATTGTACTATTGTAACATTGTTAACTTTAAAAATAGCGCTAGTTAGCCTGAGATAGAGATAGAGATTAAAATCTTTCATTGGAACTGTCTTAGAACTATACTCGCGAATGAGAATAGTTGACCTGATATGAAAACCTAACGGGTTTCAGTTCGAATTTGACCTAATGAGTTTTTCAGTTCAAATTCAGTTCAAATAAACACGAAAGGACATAAAGTCGACCCGTTTGTTATTTCACCACTGTAAAAATAGAAGGGGATTGTACAACGGCAGCCTGGATAAGCTTTTCGTAGCCATAGAAATATTCAGCCGTAGAATGGAGAAGATGAGTCTTTGAATCGGCTTTCTCATAGATAAAGAGAATTAATATGTTATTACAGCATATATACTTAAATATATGCAGAGAGAGAGAGTGAGAGCGCGCGCGTGGAAGCGAGGGAGGTATATATGGTATTTCTTCCTGCAACGTTTTTTGTTTATTTCTTTGCCATTGACTTACAGTAATGAGTTATGAGCGGGTAGGCGAAAGGAAAAATTGGCCGAAACTATTTTTGGAGTTCTGCGCTTTCTTTATGTCGTATTATATGGGAATTGATTGCACGCTGCATTCCCGTTTGCTCTTGATTTGAGAGCTAAAGATTGAATTTTTCCGGATTTTTCCTTTTGACTTAGCAGAGTTTTCTGGTTTAGAAAAGGCAGGGAAAGTTGAATCTATTTATTAGAATGGCTTAATGAATCACGGATTGTCATTTGTTAGCCTTCGATTTCCATTTTAACCCATTTTTTGATCTTTTGTACAGAAGAGAGCTTGATTTGAGTGTTTGTTGAATACTTTTATTCTTTTCTGCCTTCTGTTAAAGGAGTAGAAATCTTCATGCACTGCAGGTTAGGAAGCATGTGCTGTTGCTTTGTTCAGAGAGCTAAAACTTTGAAGTTAGCTTTGCTTCCCTGAAGATTTTGGCAGAGAAAAAACTTGCCGGTTTTGGAGGCTCAGTTTGGTAGACGTATTGAAACTTAGGTATTTTGAATGATGTATCTTTCTCTTTCTTTATAGTCCAAAAAAGTGGGTCAATTCCAAACCAACTTCTGCCTTTGCTTCTGATTCTCTATTTTTAGTTAACGAAAGGTTACAAGTCTTCCACCATGACCACTTTATTTAGTTAGGTTCAGCGTTTTGATTGATTATAGAGAGATTCTTCTGATAGTAGACAACTCATAATTGATTAGACAAACTGTACCATAAACAAAGGTTCTATTGATACTTACGATGGCCTTCTTTTCTTTTTGTTACTCTATTCCAGTGGGAGTGCTGCTTTTTTTTTTTTTTTGGGAAGTGATGGTAGATATGCAGAGCCCGGAGGAGGTGACGGGAAATCACTTCAGGAAGCAGCTTGCTAATTGTGTTAGGAGCATTCAGTGGAGCTATGCAATCTATTGGTCTCGGTCTACTAATCAGGAAGGGTAACCAAAAGACTTCAATTTTTTCAATTCTAATGCTCCATGCTTTCGGTTTTCTTTCATTTTTTTATTTGGTGATTTAATTTCTTTAGAACTATGATATTGTATTCTTTAGGGCGTGTGCTGTTGCTTTGTTCAAAGAGCTAAAACTTTGAAGTTAGCTTTGGTTCCCTGAATATTTTAGCATAGGAAAAACTAGCCGGTTTTTTCTGTTTCACGTTGCAGGCTTGAACATAATGCTCATATGCATGTGCTGTTGCTTTGTTCATATGCTCTATTTCACGTAGCAGGCTTGCGAGGTTCTTTTAACTGCTACCGTTGTATACCATACTGTACATATCGAGTCAAACAATACTGACTGTTTCCATTTGGACTCATTGAGATATTCTTTGATCATTAGACTCCTTTATTGGATGATTTTATGAATTGTGTTTGTGAGAATACCTGTATAATGATCCTGATGCTAAATTTTGTTAAAACATTTGCTGTCCATTTCTAAATATATTGGATTAAACAATTTGAGGAAACCTCTTTGAATGAATTTTCTGTTATGGTTTTAGGGAAGTCTATAGTGGAATCTTGTAATTGCCTTTTGTAGAAAGGAATTGTTTGTTAAAATAGATTCTTTTCTTTTCTTTTTTTTCTTCTTTATCTTTCCCTGAAAGAGTACGGCTACGGTCTTAGGATTTGGATTTCTGTACCTTGTCTCTGTTGTAATTGTTAACTGAAATTGGGTTAAGCCCCAACTTTAACTTGTTTATGATCTGTTTGTGTATGATCTGACAAAGACCGAAGAAATATCAGTCTTTGGTTTTGAAGGAAAAACAACATGCTCTTCATGCTGTCCAGTTTATAGGATCCTTTAACATATTCAATGTGATCCAAATGAAGATAGTGTTTAGAATGTAATGTGGTGCAAATAAAGATGGTGTTTAGAGTGGAGTAATGTACGGGAAAAGTTCTAGTATGATAAAATTTTCATTTTAGGTCAAAGCCTTAAATTGGAATGTAAAAAGGCTTCGAACGCCAATGCACTCCCTAGTATGAGATCCTCACGAAATCTTCACATGATCTTCAGGACATGAGACAAAGGTGAAGAAGTTAGCAAAGTGCCGAATATCCAAGTAAGTGAGAGAAGTACCATCAAGAGTGCGGGCTAGCAAGGTGAATCGTAGTGAGGTGTTGACCCATACGCTAATAAGCACGAAAAAGAGGCAAAATTGGCCACTCAAGTGACAGTCGGTGGGCGCGACGCGTCACTCAAATGGTCAAATGACCTCTGATTGCCGAACAGACTGTGCCGTTGCGATCGAAGCGCCGAATTTTCCCAAGAAGGACCACCTTATAGTCAAATCAATCGGAAACGGTCAAAATCAGCGACCGACACTCGAAAATGACGTGCCACACTGCCTAAACGACCTCCGATCCCAAAATGGTCTTCGCTGTTGCGTTTGGAACATCCGATTCACCTAAGGATGACTATAATTTCGCCCAATGAAATTCGCGCGGGGAAATTGACGCGTATCCCGATCGCTGGTGCGGGTATTTCGAGAAAATGGCTAAAATCGAGACGCACATTTCCTATTTCATTTTATTTTTTTATATGCCTTTTTAAATAATAATAATAATTATATTATTATTATTATTGATAATAATAAAATTAAAATAAAAAAGTACGTCTCATACCTGTTCTGTGTCGATGCCGATGCCGTTAATCCTATCGACAATCTTTGCTCGAATCGCGAATCAATCTCCCGCCTCATCGTTATAACGAGAACGAAGTCTCAGCTCGTTCGTTTCTGCTTCCACACACAAGAGCTCCCAATTCCCGTATACTCGAACGATCTCTTCCTGCACCGAACTATCGCAACTCCTCACCCGCTCTGATCTCAATTAACCCACAGCCGAATCCCTTCCTCAACCTCTTGATCTCTAACTTCCACAGCGTTCGACCACGACACCTCGATCCCGTCACCTGTTCTTCACAGTTGAACCCAACCAACCATCTGACTCCAACCCACGACCCAACCGAACGAAATCCCGAATGCACCCTTCCTCTTTCGATCCAGTGCCTCCTGATCCCGATCTGGCCGCTCGATCGGATGATCCCAATGCCTCACCCGAGCAAGCCACTCATCTGCCGACTCCCTAATCCTCCTTGTCGAGCACTCGAAGCTGCAAGTACAGCCTACCGCTTTGCTCCGTCCGAACACGCCAGTCGATCGACCCAGTCACCTCCTCTGTTCTGATCTAGACTCCAATCCCTCCAATCCACGCAAGCCGATCAACCTACTTGCGACCCTAATCCCAAGCTGAGCCCCACACTCGACTTCATGCCTCCAGTCTAGCCGTAGCCCTATCCCGACTTCCCCTCTTCCTCACTTGCGACAGATCCCTGCTCCAGACTGATGCAGAACCAACCCAATCGTTTGACCTTTTTGCCTGATCCCTACTACAACCGATCCTCCCCACCGATCTCACACTCGACTTCACTCCCTTCGACTTGCCAATCCGAATCCCTATAATAAGCCTGCCCAACCTCGTATCCCCTTGTCTACCCATTTGACTTCAATAATCAACCTCTTCATATTACTCATTATTCACTAAACTCCCACTCAAGTTAATCCCACTCCTTCAATCCACAGCTCCTATAACACTTCAAATCACCTCCTCAAACCACTCCTAAACAGTCTGCATTCTCTCTTACCTTCCCCCCTCTCCATTTTTTGTATTATTAGTAAGTAAAAGAAAAAGAAAAGAAAAAACAGAAAAGAGAAGATAGCAGAAAAAGAGAGGGGAATTTATGTAAAAAAAGAAGTGAGATTGTGTGATTTGATCTTTTGCCGTCGCCCTGACACCATTGTTGCCTCGATCCCACCGCCGTCGACTCTTATGTTAAGGTATAAGTGTCTCCAAATCAAAAAGTTTTTAAATCCCACTTTTGGCACTTACGACGTGGCTAGCAACCACTTATGCTCACTTTTCATAGCGCTGTGGGAGAAAACTCGTTGCGGCACTTGCACCGAGGCTAGTGAGGCTTGTGCACGTTTCTCTATGCCTGCAGGAAAAAAAGCTGTGCGTTTTCACACAGGTACCCCTGAAGACCCATGCTCGCCTTTCTTGGCGTGGTGGGATTAAAGACCACGACTGTGATGTCGCCCGACATCAACTATGCACATCTTTCTTGAAGTTGTGGGCAGGCTAAGAATCCCTAAGTTTTCCCTAAATAGGGGAGAAGTGAGAGGCTGCCAAAATTTGAACTGGCGATGCACAGGATTTGAACAAATAATAGGGGACCGAATTTGCAATTACTAGGAACAAAACTTAATATTTAAAACAAAAACAAAGAAGAAACCTGTAATGCAAATGAAAGGCTTGTAATGGATAAAACTTCAAAATTTGCCCGCGATAATTGATCAGAAAGAATCAAATGGAATGTAATAATCTAAGTGCAGGCAACTATACAAATTTCCCAACAGAGAAATAACATAAAACTTATAGTGCTCATGTCAATTAGCCTATGAGCAAGAAAAGGGAACCTACGATACAATAGTTCATTTGCAGGCAAAGACCAAAAACTTTTAATGAACTCACCAGCTCACCCACAATCAGTACCAATCAACTTGCAAATGAACACACTAACTTGCTTGTAGACAATAGCGCTGGCTACCATCCTACAAGCATATACCAGAAGATTGTATTGAATGCAATAATATGCTTATGAGTAAAGAATGGGATAATATGCGATGATTGTAACAACTTGCCTACGAGTGTATGCAAGAGACTTGTAATGAATATAATGATTCTCCTACGGGCATGAGCGTGAATTTATAACGCACACAATAGTCCGTTTACAAGCAACTACAAGAAGTCCGTGAGTGTTTATGGTTGACAGCGCAAGATATGCAAGCGAACACGGTAACTTGCCAACCAACAAGCATAGGGAAATCAATGATAAATGCGGCTCATCCGACAATAAACTTTGAGTACAAATGAACACACTAAACCTACTTGCAAATGGTTGTATTCCTTGCAGACATATATAAGCAGCATGTGATAAATGCCAAGGCATTCTTATAGTCAACAACAATTAAGCTTTCAGCAAATACATTGATCATCTACAAGTAAAGGCGATTGATTTGCAACAAATGCAAACACCTAAAAGCCACTATATGAGACTTGTCATACACACTATGTGCTATCTACAAGCAAATATAGGAAGAGCTACAATAAAAGAAAATACCTACAAGTAGCACTAGGAGATTTGCATTCAATGCAACTCTCTCGTAGATGATGGCAGAAAGTCCATAATGTATACAGTGGTCCTACCTACAAGCTAATATAGTGAATGCATCATAAGTATGGTGGATCCTCTACAAGCATGAGAAAGAAGATTGCAACGAGTGCGACACATTGCCTGCAAGCAAAAGCAACGAGCTTTTGATGAATGCAAGCATCTACGAGCAACTACAGGAGATTTGTCTAATAACTCGTCTACAAGAAGCAATGAGCGACCTGTAGCGCAACGTCATGTCATCAAATTCACGACATTTATACAAACAGACAGAAGACGTTTGCAGATTCCAAAATGAAACCTTGCGTACTTGTCAGCGATGGTTATCTGCACAGTTGGCTATAATAGAATGTTGCAAAAACACCCCCTCATTCATTAAGATGCGCATTGACACATTCATAGCATGCATAAATTGCAACGTGCATGCCCCCATTATGCAAACATATCATTCAAACATGCAAAATACGTCGCATTGTGATGGCACATTATTTTAACAAGCAGTCGTATTGTGTATTCACACATTTCAGCATACAAAATGCATTATGCATATATACGTTGTAACATACAAAATGCACTATGCAGGCATGCTATCCAATATGTAAAATGCGCTGCACAGCAGTAGGGTGCTACACCCACACGCAAATATATCATGCACTATACGAAAGCATTGCATCATTATGCAAATATATGATGCAAGCAAACAGGCGATACATAAATGCATTATACATACATATCATCTGCTAATGCATTAAGCCACTACACTCGATATCAACACATCATGCAAACATGATTAAGCAATGTGCAAACTCAAATGCCAATATATATGCATACATGCAGATACACAAATGCATGCGTAAGCTTGTTAATATACAAATGAAAGTATAGGTGTGTGTGCGAGTATGCAAATTGGTCATACACATCCATTGCATTGTGTACATATAATCTACCATGCAAATATGTTGTATACATTCGTTGTATTTCATATATATAACTGCTACACAAATGCATCATGCAAAATACATGCAAAAGTATATACTTGTATGGGCCCCAACGAGCGTGATGTATGCACATACATGATGTCAGAGGATGTTGTACGGGTCTAGAAATGAATTTAAGTTCGGGCACGATCCTTCTATGAGAATAAATAGGAGTCGATACGGCTCGAATCGTCAAATAAATGTACGATCGAGGCGCCGACCAGGATATTTATTTTAGACTTCATATTAGACCTTCAAGGTCTATGACAATAAAATTTACTAATAAAAGCATAACGACGACAACGAATCTGATCCTCTGTCGTCAAGTTGACAGAGTCGAGAAGGTTCAACCAATAAAATGAAAAAAGTGTCCATAAATATCCCAATGATGGCCGCATTTAATGTAAATCTCAACCGGAGGGGTTAACTCACAAATACATATCAAAGACTCAAAATCCTATGTCCACTAATAAAATTAATATTTAAAATTGAAATTTAATCACTTAAATATTTAAAGCAAAATACCCATCCACCATCCGCAATAGTTTGTCGAGGTGGACAGGTTTGGAAAACACTTCAGCTCATAAAGAGCAAGTGTCTACTTGAAAATATCACTAAGATTCATTCTCAAATCATCTCTTGCCAATAAGGACGTCGCACGTGTCCTCTAACTGGTGATTTTATTGCCAAATAACACCACAGTTAAACGGTTATGACCAGGTGATTTTGCTTCCAAATGACATCATTAAATTACGGTTTGGTCAGAGCCCGTATGTTCCCTAACGACTTCAAATCTTTAAGTAATGAATCAATATGATATGACCGATATGATACAAAGCCCTATGTTAGCTAAGGTGGATTCAAGTTTGTCCCCTTAGACAAACATTCACCCCAAGTCTACAAGGTACCCTTGGATGAAGCAACTCATGGTTGCCGAAAATGATCTTTCTGTCATGTTGGGTTGACTACCTCCTCTGACTAAGTAAACTTGGGATCATAATGACTTGGGACGACAAAACTATGGAATCTTGATTGGGTCCATCATCATTTCCACCACCATCCGCTTTAAGTGTAAGGTGGTGAATTTCTAATTTTAACTATTAAATTTCAAATACCTAAACATGTTGTTACTACAAACTAGCATATCTGTTTGATAACTAGCCTTAATTGAAAGTTCTCTCTTGCTATCGGGAGGGGTAATTAATTATAGGGGCTTGTGCCTATAGGAAACCTGAACTCATATCATAACGTCCTCGCAAAGTGAGTGTGAAATCTCTAGTTAATATCTTATTCAAAACCTAATATGCCTTCTGAAAATTTTCCTTAAAACTTTAACGTTAAAACTCTGCTCGACCTGAAAAAGAAAATGGGTCACGGAGAGGCCGGGCGCAAATTTTTGGAACCCACATAAGGCCAGCAAGGCATTGGCAGTCAAAGAGGCGAAGAGTCTTGGGTGCGTGAATTGTGGGCGATTGGATCCACACGTGACTTATTTTTCAGGGAATTTCTAAATGATCTTGGTTCCTCCATGTGATTTTCATGTAGAGACGAAGATAGATTTAAAGAAATGGCTCTGATACCATGACAGTTAATATAAAATATCTTCATCTTTATTTTTAATCTTAATGCTAACACAAAATACCTATATAAATGTAAATTAATAAAATAAACATGAAAATTATAATAAAGAACATCTTGCATAATGAGGATATATTATAATAATTAATACTACAATTTCCTAATAAAAAATAAGCATACATGATAATATAAATTTGTAATAGAATAATTCTAATAATTTTAATAATACTATAAAACACGCACTTTAAAAAACCTTTTATGTCCCTATTGAACATAGATAGACCACTGATCCTCCCCAATACCTGTCCAACATTCTGTAGTTATATTTGACTTGTTTATTTAATTTTATTTTTCATAATTAGAGTTTAAAATGATCGGGACCACCCCGTCCCCCGAACCCCCGACCCCCTCCCCCGATTTGTCTGGGTGATCACCAACACAGATGGGACACACATGTTTCTAATTCAATAAATTTTTATTTAGATTGAGTGTTCGATTAGTTGGATGTGATTTTCGCATTAGCTCATTGCTAGATTGATTGCCACAAATCTTTCATTTCCTCTTATGTGACATCTCAATCTCTATATTTTAGCCATTATATAGTGTCCATGGCTTATCGCATCATATTTTTTTTATGGCTATGCTGTATTTAAGTCTCATGTCAATGTTTTATTTTATGACTACCTTCTTGTTGTGATTTGTCTCTACAGCCTACTATTTGGTTTCCTTTGTTTTTGATGGTTTCTAGGTTGTTAGAGTGGAATGATGGATTCTATAATGGTGACATAAAAACTCGGAAGACCACACAACCAATTGAATGTAAAGCTGATCAAATGGCTCTACAAAGAAGTGAACAATTGAGAGAGCTATATGAGTCTCTTTCTATAGTTGCCTGTAATGAGCAGAATAGAAGGCCTTTTGCTTCATTATCTCCTGAAGATTTGACAGATGCGGAGTGGTATTATTTGGTCTGCATGTCCTTCACCTTTAATTCGGGACAAGAGTATGTTATCATCCCTTAAAACATTGTACTTATTTTATCCTTGTTTTGGTTGCTTGCTTTCTTTTGCATTTTGAGTTTAGCATGCAGTCCAAATATTAGTAATTGTTTAAAATGGTCATGATCTCATTTTTTGTGTTTGATGATAATATGTATTTTCTTGGATGTAACCGGATATTGTTCTCATATAATAACATTGGTAAAAAAAATGGAAGCTTGCATGCTTAACATTGACATTATAATCTATTTCCTTTGTCTTCTATTTTTCTAGCCTCTTTATATTATGGTGCTGAAATTAGAATATTATCTTACTCCATCTACTTTATTTTATTTAACATTTACTTGTGCATTGGTATTCAGCTTGCCAGGAAGAGTGTATGAACATAATGAGCCTGTCTGGTTGAGCAATGCACAATTTGCTGATAACCGAACTTTTTGCCGTTGTCTTTTAGCAAAGGTTAGATCCTTGCTGAGATATTGATCAACTTTTTTTTCTTTATTTTCTTATGTCCATGCAAGCTAATTATCTCATTTTCTTAAATGCAAATTTTTTGGTTGCTAAATTGGATTGACTACTCAATGTTGCTTCAGAGTGCATCTATTCAGGTACGATTTACCCTTTAACAAACAGAAAAATAGCAGAGTTTATAATTACTCTTCATTTATTTATCTATTGTAATTAGACCAATCAAGTATGAACTAGCTCTAGATTATTTATAATAACATTTTGATATTACCTTGAAATTCTTCAACCAAAAGTGCAAACAAAATTGAAAGAATAAGTTTATTTATTATTAGAAAAAAAACTTTAAAAGGGCTTTGTATGAGAATTTCTAAGTATGAACCATCTCGCAGAGAATTCGAGTATTGTGATGAGGAACAGATTATTGGTGCTGCATAGTACTTTTTTTTGCCTTTTGGTTACTTTTACCCAAGAAATAGTTATAATATTGACGAAACAAACTTGCTTGTATTTGAATCAACCAAATTTAGCACTCCAACCTTAGAAGCATATCAATCTTTACTGTAGTCATTGTACCAGTCACTTTGCCTTATTTTGCAGACTGTTGTGGGTCTTCCCTTCATGGATGGAGTACTAGAGCTTGGAACATTTGAACTGGTAAATTCCTTCTTATTTAACATTTGCTAGTAACTGTACTTCACATCCTCCTACTTTAATTGGTCCTTTTTCTCAAGGTTTTGGAAGATCCTGGTTTTGTGCGAAGCATAAAAAATTCGTTCTGGGAGTTTGAAGACCCAGTTTCCTCTGAAAATTCCACATCAAGCCCCCCATTTGTTGGAAAGGAGGTGGACAATGTGCACACAATTCTGGATCACGTAGTAGATGACTCCATGCTGTTTGAGAATCATCCTTTAATTGCAGAGAATGATTCCCGTGCTTTTTCGTTTGATGTCGATTCCTATGCTCCCAATAAACAGTCTGAATTAATGCACGACAATGTTCCTGAGCTTCATCCAAGCATCTCTAAGAAAATTGTCAGCATTTCTGAGCGCAGATCCAATGATGATCATTTAAGGATTAAGAGACAAGATTGGCAATGGAATGTTCATAGAAGGAACTTTATGGACGATGAGGTTGACAATGGCCTTCATGATTCTTTGAACTCCAGTGAATGTCCATCACGGTCTTTTGTTCAAAACATCCTTTCTTCTCCTAGAGGTGAAAGAGTGAAAGGCAACATGCCTGACAATCTTCAAGAGGATAATCATGCAAAGTTTGGTTCCTTTGGTGTTGAGGGCGATGGTTCTCATTATGCTTGCACTCTTTCTACTATTCTTGGGAACTTGAAACATCAAATATCATTGCCAGGCATTACTTTTGAGAAGAGCTCTAATAAATCTAGCTTTAAGGTTTGGAAGAGAGATTCAAAGGCTTCAAAAATTTTCACCAAGACACCGCAGAGAATGTTGAAGAATATTTTAATTGATGGCAAATGGATGAATGGTGATCTGGTGAAACTCCAAGAAGAGCATTTGTCCAGGAATAAAACTTGGAAAACAGAGGCAGATGATGCCAATGCAAACCATGTCTTATCAGAGAGGAGAAGGAGAGAGAAGCTGAATGAGAAATTTCATGTTCTCAGATCATTAGTTCCTTCAATCAGCAAGGTAAATGGACATGATTTAGCATTTCTTAATTTTGTTGGCATGGTGAAGGTGATCTTTCTTTGAAAATCCTTAGGATAAATTGAGAAAAGCTTTATTGTTGGAAAACTTTCTTTTGGCATATAGAACTGTATCTTTTTACTAACAATTAAAATATGTTTAAACTCCAGTGATACACTATGCTTTTTGTGGCCAAAATTTTATATTGTATGCTGTTATTGGGGTCATTACGAGCAAATAAACTTTTCAATGAAAACATTGATCTGCGGTAAAACAAAATCATGTAAAAAATTATATAGAAACTTCTAAAATATTCTTATAATGACTTATTTTAGAAGAATCAACTTTTTGAATTTTTTTTTTTTCATTTAATCACCTTATATCTGAATTTCATGGTCTTACAGAGTCACCGTCAACCATTAAGGCCAGTGGTTTCACCTCTCCCACCCTAACGAAACTCTTGTTGCTATTGTTATATTGTTATTGTTGTTGTTTGTTTTTTATATTGATATCGTTCGTTTTTTTCTCATAATTGTATTTAGGTTGACAAAACATCCATTCTTGCTGACACAATAGAGTATCTTAAAGAGCTTGAGAGAAGAGTTGAAGAGCTGGAATCCTACAGAGAGGAGGCAGATCCTGAGATGAAAGCAAGAAGGAAATATCCAGATACTGCAGAAAGAACATCAGATAACTATGGCACCAATGAGCTCGTCAATTGCCGGAAACCTTCATCAAATAAGAGGAAAGCTAGTGAAATCGATGAGGCAAAAGATGAAAATCACTGCCTCTTACCAAAGAAAGGTTTAGTCGATATCAATATCACCATGATTGAGAAAGTGGTGCTGATAGAGATGCAGTGTCCATGGAGAGATTTATTGCTCCTTGACATAATTGAAGCCATGAACAACCTTCATTTAGATGCTCAGTCTGTGCAGTCATCGATTGATGATGGCAATCTTTCTATTACAGTGCGATCAAAGGTACCCTCCTTAAAAGCCAGTTCCAAATTTTTTACTTATATTGATGAGAATATTGATAAAAATTTAAAATTTTGGTGCAGTTTATGTGTGAGGATAAAGCATCCCCAGGTACTATCAAGAGAGCACTTCAGAGAGTTGTCAGCAAAGGTAATTAGATGTTTAGTAAGTTCTATCAGTATATTAGTAAACTCTTCTTTTCTCTTTGAGATAAATTTTACCCATTTTAGTTTGCTCATCATTGTTTTATTTTAGGGATGATATATGATAACATATTATAGAAAAAAGAGAGATTTACATACATATCATAAAATTCTTATATATTTACATGCATTGGACGGCCCGGAATGGGAATTCGACCCCCTAGGTCCTTGACTAATAGCCGGAGCCCGAAGCAACTTGCCAAACAAAATTTACATCTCAAAGAAAGATTGTACAAGCAACTGTTAGTTTCAAAATCCGATAAGTAGTCGGGGATTTGGTGCAGGTGATTTACGTTATGGAATCACTTTCTCAGTCCAATTTAGAACTAGCCTGGTACCCTTGATTGTGTTAAATTTTTATATTTACTTATATATAATATATTAATTTTTAAATCATATTTTAATATGATTCAAATACTAAGATGTTATAAGTAAATATAAAAAATTAGGTGTTAAAAATATATACTACTACTACTACATCAAGCCTTTATCCCACTACGTGGGGTCGGCTACATGAATCCTTTTTCTCCATTGTGTCCTATTAAAAGTCAAATTCTCGTTTAAATCTAATAAAGAAAGATCATTTCTAATATTTTCTAACCAAGTCTTTTTAGGTCTACCTCTACTTTTCTTAACATAAGTCAAATCTAAGACCTCTACTTTCCTAACCGGGTCATCGGGAGGCCGCTGTTTTACGTGACCAAACCATCTAAGGCGACTCTATCTAATCTTATCTTCCATTGGAGCTACTCCAACATTTTCACGAATATGCTCATTTCGTATCCTATAAAAAATAAAGATAAAAATAAAAATAAATAAATAAAATAAATAAAAATATATAAATACATAAAAATTTTATGATGCATATAAATACCCCTAAAATTTAATAATTTCATGAATTGATTGCTCTAATTGCATGTAATAGAAAGTTTTCATATATTTTGAGCTCTGCAAATTAATCACATCTTGTGATGCTGACTTTATTGTTAAAGTGAAAATAAAATCAAGTGTTTCCAAATTGTATTCTCTATCTACCGCCAACCAAATTTGTCTTGAACTTCTTTTTTAACATTTGCTTGTAAGCATTACACGGAATTGGCTCCCAAGTCAATGCAATAAATGTTTCAAGTTCCAACTACATTATACCTCTTTGAGGCTTTATTTGGGGCAAATTTTTTTATTGTTTCTAAGGC
The DNA here is from genome assembly GCA_019925795.1 of Dendrobium chrysotoxum. Taxonomy (NCBI): domain Eukaryota; kingdom Viridiplantae; phylum Streptophyta; class Magnoliopsida; order Asparagales; family Orchidaceae; genus Dendrobium; species Dendrobium chrysotoxum. Next base: position 13,792,310 of record CM034313.1, read on the forward strand.
TTAGTCTCGGATGGCTTTTTAACTGTATCTTAAAATATTTTTTTTATAAATTTTTTATTTTTTATTTAAAAATTACTTTAAGAAGCAGTAAGAAAGTCGTCCCAAAAAGAGTTTTGAAGTTAAAAATTTTCTAATAAAAAAAATTATAAGAAAAAGTTGTTTTAAAAAGTAATAAAAAAATCATCCTAAATGAGGCCTGAGTTTTTGCATTCAAAGATTAAGCATTGGTTTGGGACAGCTTTCTTATTGTTTTGCTTTTCAAACTGCAACCTCAATTTCTATTTGATCACTGTTTTTTTGCAACTTAGGCTTCATTTGGGATGGCTTTATTACCGCTTCTTACAGTAGCTATCTAGTATAAAAGTTTTAATTTTTATACTAAAAAGTTGTTTAAAGAAGCAATAAGAAAGTTGTCCCAAATAAAGCCTAAGTTGCCCAAGGTTTAGTTTTACTGTCCTCCGACAATATATTCTTTTTTTTTTTTTTTTATGTGTGGCAGTGAAGGCTGTTTTTATGAGGTGAATTGATAAATTATAAATGAAAAAAACTATGTGGCTGTGGAGGCTGTTTTCATAAGGTGAATTGGTAAATTTATTTAAAAATTCAACATATTTGAAGGTAAATATCAACTATGGTGTGTTTATAGGAGTTTATAAGCTGCGAGCTAGAAAATTTGCGGAGGTGGAGGGGTAGCATTTTATATCCTAGTGGTGCACATATATTCAATGTACAAATAGATTAATAAGAGAGTTTGAGAATACTAGAGATTTTTTACATGAAAAATTCCAAAAGGTGATACCGTAAGGGCTTGCCCAACTGAAGAGATTTCATTATATATATATATATATATATATGAATTATAAACGTTGGCTCGTCACCTATCTTGTGGATGATGAAATTACATGAGTTCGAGGAATATATGGAAAGTGCTAGTCTTGTTGGGACATCATGAATCTAATGGCGGTGGTTAGTTGGTGAAATATTTGACGACGGTGACTAGGCAACAGTCGATCGATGAAAACTTGATGGTTGTGGTCGGCAGGAGGCTAGGTGAAGGTTAGCGATGGTCGACTGAAAGTCTTGCAATGGACTATCGGACATAAGCCTTGTGAGGGTGGTTATGCAGAGGTCCAACGATCGATGATCATGCAAAGGTTAGGCCACAATCGGACAAGCAGAGGTTTAGTGATGGTGGTTGAGTGGAGGTCCGGAGATTGGCAGCCAAGCGGAGGTCTGATGACAGTTTGTTGGGAGGAAGTTCAGCAATGGTGGCAGGGTGGAGGTTTGACAATCGATGCCTAGGTAATGGTGGGTCGAGTAGAGGTTTGATAATTGGCAATCGAGGGGAGGTTTGACAATAGTCCATCGAGAGGAAACCTTATGGCGGTGGCCAGGTGCAGGTTTAGCGATCAACGCTTGGGAAATCGGGGGTCAGTGGTCAGGTGATGGTTTGACGATGATGGGTTAGGTAAAGGTCCAAATATTAGCTGTTGGGTAGAGGTTGTGCGGCAGTCGGTCACGCAAAAGTCTGATGACTATGGCCAGGAGGAGGTCCTGCATTATTGGCTAATGAGAGTTTGGAAGCAACAGTTGGCCGATGAGAGTTTGGTAGCAACAGTTGGCCTGTGGAGTTTCAATGGAGGCAATCGACTGGTGAAGGTTTGTAGGTGGTTGTGTTTTGGTGGAGCTTTGGGATTCTTCAATCCTTAGAGCATTCTTAAATCTCTAGCCAAAGGTCTCCCTCATGTAGGAAGTGGTAGCCTATTTATAGATTTTTGGCAGTGAAATACCTTGTAAATATGAGGAAAATTCGAAGCACTCCATCGGAAGGCCCGTATTAATTCCCTGATCAAAGATCATTTTATTAACATTTAGGTGCCTTGATGATATCAAAAATAAAAGGATCTAAGGCTCATTCGATTAGTTCATTGAGTTGCTCAATTCGACTATAATAATGCCAAATTTGGAGATTGTTTATCCTTCAATTTATATTTTAAATTTTCCAACTATGCTTCAGATTTTGATTTGGGCCCATTTGAGCTCGGATTGGATCAATTTTGATGTTGTTGAATTCATCTCGGTGAAATATTTAATTCAACTATAGGTTTTCTAAAATCAGAGTCCAAACATCCTTGAATTTAATTTTGGAACTTTCCATTTCAAAAATGCATCGAGATTCGTGCCTGGTTGAGGTTATTTTTGACGACGTATTAGCTACCTCCTATTTTTAGACATCAAAGTTTATAGAGCCTGAAAATACATAATTGTTGCATCAAAAAATTTTGTGATGCAAAATTATAATTTTATAAAAAATACTAGGCGCTATGGCTCCCTATATGTCAACATGGACCTCTCCTTCGAGTCATAAACTAGGTAAAATATATTTAATTATAATTTCAATATTTCGTGAAATGGAGAAAAAGTATTAAAAAATCTTATTCGAAAACTTTTAAAATCGCTCCAAAATGATCATAGAGGCTTCGTAGGACTATGAACGTGCCAAAATAGAATTCAAAATATCAAAAAATGTTTCAAAGGATAAAAAAAATGTTCAAATTGGACTGTTTGGGCTGAAAATTAGATTCTTACTGCCTCCAAGAGGAGGCATGTTTTTAATTTTAATTATATATATATATATATATATACAAAATTAAGCCTTCATCACACTACGCGGGGTCGGCTACATAAATCTTTTTTCTCCATTGTGTTATGTTAAGAGTCAAATTCTCATTTAAATCTAAAAAGGAAAGGTCATTTCTAATATTTTCTAACCAAGAATTTTTATGTCTACCTCTACCTTTCCTAACATAAGCCAATCTAATACATCGACTTTCCTAACTGAGTAATTGGAAGGCTGCCATTTTATATGACCATAACATCTAAGGTGACTCTATCTAATCTTATCTTCCACTGGAGCTACTCCAACCTTTTCACGTATATGCTCATTTCGTATACTGTCTCCAAGAGTAAAGCCACTCATCCACCTGAGCATCCTCATCTCTGAAACACTTAACTTAATATTATGCTTCTCTTTTAAAGGCCAACATTATGCACCATAAAGCATTGCAAGTCTCACCACCATCTTATAGAATTATCCCTTAAGTTTGAGGGGGACGTTTCTATCACACAACAAGTCGGATGTATTCCTTCGTGTCAACCATCCGACTTGAATTCTGCTGATATTATCCCCATCTATTTCACCATCACTCTAAGTAATAGACCCAAGATATCTATAACATGTACTCTTATTAATGACTTGATCGCCCAAAGTCACGAACCCTCCACTAGATCTATTACTATTACTCAAACAAAAATCTTTAGACTCTTAGGTTGACCTCCATAATTCAAGTTTACCTTCAACTCCCTCTCTAGTCTTATCAACAAGAAGAATATCATTAGCAAAAAGCATACAACAGGGTACAACCTCTTGCAAAAGTCTTGTGAGAACATCCATGATTAAGCAAAAAGATATGGGCTTAAGGTTGAATCTTGATGTAATCCAATTAAAATAGAAAAATACTTGGCCAAACCACCTTGTGTTTGAACACAAGTAACACCACATGCATACATATCCCTAATGACTTGAATATAAGCATCATTAACTCCTTTCTTTTCTAGAACATTCCATAGCATTTCTCTTGGAACTTTATCATATGCTTTCTAGAAATTAATAAATATCATATGAAGGTCCTCCTTATAACAAATCTTCTTATTAACTGTATAGCTTCTATAGTAGACCTACCTGGCATGAATCCAAATTATTTTTTAGAAACATTAGTATCACATTGTAACCTATGCTCCATAACTCTCTCCCAAAGTTTTAAAGTATGACACATTAACTTAATTCCTTTATAATTCATACAATTTGTGCATCACCTTTATTCTTAAAAGTAGGAATCAACACACTCATTCTCCACTCATTTGGCATCTTTTTAGTCTTCAAAATAATATTAAAAAGTCTAGTAAACCAAGAAATTCCCTTATCTTCTAAGCATTTCCACACCTCTATTGGAATATCATCAATTTCAACATCTTTTCCACACTTCATTTTCCTTAAAGTCTCTCTAACTTTGGTTTAACTAATGCGTCAATAAAAATAAAATCTTTTTTTTTTCATTTATGATGTTAAGGTCACTAAAGTCAATCGTATTCTCACAATCTTCATTGAAAAGAAATATCTCATCAATCTTTGTTGAATATCTTCTTCAAATAAAAGTACATTTTTATTTTGATCCTTAATACACTTCACTTACACTAAATCCTTACTACTCTTATCTCTTTGTTTTGCTAACTTATATATATATATATATCACCCTCCTTAGTATTTAATTTATTATATAAATCGTTAAAAGCTAAAATCTTTGCATCACAAATTATTTTTTAGACTCCTTATGGGCTTCTTTATATCTTTTCCAATTATCAGTATTTTTACATATAAACTAATTTTTATAACAAATCTTCTTATTTTTTAATCTTTTATTGTATATTTTGATTCCACCACCAACTATTTTTTACTATTAGGTGCTTTCACCTTTCATACTCTAAGTACATCTTTTGCAACATTCTTAAGATCACTTGCTATTTTTTTCACATAATATTAGCTTCCTCATGCACGGACAAAATCATAAGATATATAATCTTACCCTAAAAAATATTTTTATTAATAATCTTTAAAAGCCCCCATCTAATCCTTGAATAACATTTTACTTTATTTTTTATATTCCTCCCCTTCATGTTAATGTCCAAAACTAATAAATAATGTTGGGTTCATAAACATTCACTCGGAATAACTTTAGAATCTTTATAATCTAAATGATCTCTTTTTCTTATAAGAAAGTAATCAATCTAGGTTTTACTATATCCATTCTTATAAGTTATTAGATGTTCATCTCTTTTCTTAAATAAGATATTATCAATTGTAAAGTCATAAGCTATAAAAAAATCTAATATGATCTTACCACCTTTATTAGTCATTTTAAACCCAAAACACTATAAATGCTTTTAAAATCATCTATTTCTCCACCAACATGTCCATTTAAATCTTCCCTAATCAAAACTTTTTTCTTCAAGAGGTATATTTTATATTAATTCTTCCAAGTTATTTTAAAATTTTAATTTTGAGCACATATCCACATACTTGAGGAGCATAATCATTTATAATATTAATAATCATAGCATTAACAATAATCTTTATGGTTATAATTCTATCTCAAATTCTATTAATTTTTATAATATTATCCCTTAAACTCTTATCTATAATCACATATACACCATTTTTAATACGACTCTTATCAGAATACCATAGCTTAAATCTTAAACTATCAATTTCCTAGCCTCCTCTCGACCATTTAGTTTCCTGAATGCATAGAGTATTTATCTTATTATGAATAATAATATTTATCAATTATATTAATTTGCCTATAAGAGAACCTATATTCCAAGATCCTATTCTAATTTCAGTTTCATGGACTATCTTATTTGACCACATCAATCCATAATGTGGGAACCCTTGCTTATTTCATGTTCACTCAAGTCCAATGCAGTGAACCTTGTAGACTTCTCACAGTATTCAGATAATAAAACACGTCGCTTCTAGAGAATGCCCTAGCACTATTTAAAAGGGAATAATTTTTTAAAAAATGAATTAAAAAAACATTTGAAAAGTAATAAAAATATTAAGTACATTTTTTTGGGAACGGGGGTATTTACCCGCTGCTACCCCCAAAGAAGGTGCTTGGTAGCGTAACTAATCTCTCAGCTGACCTAGAAGAGGCACCCACCCCAAATAACCTCCTGGCCCGCACTTATTGGGGCCCCACTTAAGAGGCACTGCCACTCAAGGGGATTCGAGGATGGGCTGGGGGGATCCCAACAGTACTCGCCCACCAACCAAACTAAGCAATGGTAGATTTTATTTTGGGAATAGGGTTATCTACCTGTTGCCACCCCCAATTTAGTATTTATTATTATTTTTAATTTGTTTACTTTTTATAAAAAAATAAAAAAATAAAATTTGCCCTTAAAATTATAGAAATTATGAAAACAAATTAAAAAATTCTTTTAAATTTTCTCTACCATAAATCTATAGATACTAAATTTGGGGGGTGGGGAGGAGGCGCAGTTATTATGTGCTAGTTTAAAGTTGATCTAGCAAATTAAGGGAAAAAATGGATTGACATAAATTTGGAGATTGTTAATGGTGATAAAGGCTCGGTTGTCTTACGCAGGCTCCAGTTCTCCCTTTGAAAAAGAAGGAAAAATTGCCCAACAAGAGTGAATAGATCGTCTGTGATAGTAAAGGCTCTGTTCTCTTATGTAGGCACTAGTTCTATTGCATTAAAGAAGGGAAAAATTGTTTAGGAAGAATGTAACGATCATTAGCTACAACGAAGGCTCGATTGTATTATGTAGGCTCCAATTCTCCCCCATAAAGGGCAACAAATTGTCCAACAAGAATTTAAGACCGTCAGCAGTGGCAAAGGCTCGACCCTTTTACGTAAGCTCCAATTCTCCCCTATAAAAGGTGGGAATAAATTTTCAGCAAGAGTGTATCAACCTTTGATGGAAGCAATGGCTCAATCCTCTTACGTAGGTTCCTATTCATTCCCATAAAGGAGGGAAACATTATCTAGCAAGAATGTAAAGATTATCGGCGACAATAAAAGCATGGTCCTCTTACACAAGCTACATTTCTCTCTTGTAAAGGAGGGAAACACTAATCAGCAAGAGTGTAAAGACCATTTGAAATTCTTCAAAAATCTAGGTGCAAATATAGAGGAATCTACCATGACGAATGACCAGCAAAATGAGGCAGATTTATCATCGATGAGACATTCTTCAAAAAATTGAAAATATATGTCATGTAATGTTTACTTTTGAGTCTTTTACATTTTTTTAAAAATTTAATTCTTCCTTTTATTAATACTTCCTTAGTAGTGACATGCCATAATATTTTTTGAATATCTATCTCCTATTACTTTTTATTTATTTCTTTAGATGGTGGGCGAACAAATACATCACTGGTCTCTCAAATCATTTTTGAAGTATTAGAATAGGAGAAAGTTCATGTGAATATAAGGGAAGAAAATATTAATTTTTTATTTTAGTGAATTATATAATCATCTCAATGTGCCTTGCCTCAATTGTTATGTAGACTAAAATGTGCAAGTTTACAAGTGATTCTTAAGGACGTTTTTGATGCTAAAGTAATAACAAGTGGTTAGATCTTCTAACCCATACCCCTCTAAGAATTGGCCTTGTTCCTTTTTTTCATAAAGAATGAATGGGGACTCCTTGAAAGATGGGAAAGATTAAAGGATCTACTAAACCCATCTTCTTTAGGAGAGGAGCATATATTGAAGATTATTGATTTTCCTAATACAGAAAGCCTTAAATAGGAGTTTTGTTTCATTAGCCAGTTTATGGTCGAGAAAATCCTTGTTAAGGTTGATCTTTCTATTCAGGCGAAAAGATCTCATGCAATTCTATTGAAAATGTCTAAAAATGTTCATGAAGTGAGCCCTAATGCTTTCATTTCTTCATCTAAGCATTCAAAAAGTTGCAAGGATGATTGACCCTCCTCCCTAAATAATAGATAAGTGGATAATAGAGTGACCATGCCTAATGATGTCGAGGGATGTAAGGAGGTTCTATGTTTTTTGACAACTGATATTGTTACTGTTAATTTAGATAGTGGAATCTGTCCCTTAAAGTTACTTATACCCAAAGAGGTATTAAGGCATGTCTGCACCAGATGACAATGGGCAAATGAAATGTTGAGTTACCTTGATCCCCCACTTTTTGTTCTCCTTCTTTTTCTTATTCTTCTTTTTTTTTTCTTCATATGTTTTAATATAATTGTATACCACTATAGATGATCTAAAAGAAGGACTTGGATGCCTGATTTGAATCACACTAAATGATTGGAATATAGAGTTTATTAAAGATAAGTATCTATAAGGAGAGTACCAGTGAATATTGAATTCTAAGATTAAAGAAATGATGGCCTTGGAAAGCAAACTAGCATGGTGTAAAATTGAGCTAGTGATTATGTCTTTTATCTTTCTTTGCAACACCCAAAACCTGACTGTTCTCATGATGAGTTAATTCTGGCAAGGGAAAAAATTCATCAAAAAATAAAGCTTTCATGGTAGGAACAATAGAGAAAAATGCTGTTTAGTGCAAAAAATATTAAAAGGATCATGTTTTGGAGAGGGAGGTGCCCTATTAGATGTTGAAGCTCATGTAAAGGCCATATCATTAAAGACTATAGAAAAATTCAAGAATCCTTCAACTTATCACAAAGAGATCTATAATTAAATCCAAGAGGCTTGTGATAAGATATTTGATGCTGAAGTGAGGGATTTAGAGCATTAGTGCCTTGGGGAGTGCTTTATTCTTGCATAAAGAGCATTCTCCAATGCCGTTGGCATCATTTTTGTGTGAGGTCAAGAACATCAAATCAAATTCAATCAAAAATTAATCCAAATAAAAAATCTCAATCAAAATCCCAAATCCAAAATCAAATGCTCAAATCCAAATCTAAAACCCTTGGTCCATAACTAATTTTTAGGGAAAACTAAAATCCTTTAAAACCCTATCAAATGACCTCAGATTCATGATCAGTCAGTTGTATATTTATAAGGCATGTCTTTAGGATCAACCTTATCAATTTGAAAGCATCTCAAGTATCCTAATCCTCAAAACTAAATGCATTTTTTGAAGACTACAACAACTTAAAATATTTAAAACCTATGCCACTAGACCATACATCTTGTGGAGATTGACCTTGGAAGCCCTCCCAAAATATATGAACATGTCCATGAGCAATATAATATTGGTTTGAACCAACATTCACCCTTGGTGGACCATGGTTTATCATGGAACCCTAAAATCCTAAACTCCTGAAATATTAAAATTTCCTTAAACTTCAATATGGCTCAGTTAAATCAAGCCATGGAACCTCTTTCAACACATTTCATATGTGAAATGGAGTGCATTGAGCCTAACCCAAACCATGGTCAACCCTAGTTGACCAAAACCATCTAAACACCTAAGAAATTCAAAACTCATGTTTTTTGACAAACTAATTAACCAAATTCATGGGAATAACCCATGGGGTCATCATGAGTCTCCTAAAAAAAATTTAGTCCATTGGTCCACCTGATTTAGCCAAATTGGTTGAACCAAGTGGATCCAAAGTGGTTTTATTGAGCCAAAACCTAATCCTTGTGAAATTAAATTGCACCAATGGCTGTAGTAGGTGTTCCTTGGCCTATTACATCCAGCCTTACAAGTCAAACTCATGGTTTAACCTGGGTCAACCAATTGGGCAAGCCCAAACCTCCAAAATCTCAAATTCTTAGATCCAAAGCTAACCCAACCCAAATTGGTTGTTATAGGCATTTCAAATAGGTTCTAGAAGCTACTTTCGATCTACTTGAAGCAACCCCTTGGTTTTATTTTGCCTCTTGTGCACTAAACTCTAAAATTCCCTTTCCAACTAATTTATCCTTGGTCTTATCCTTCACATGGTTAAAAGGACTGAGCTCCAACCACTGCATCCATGTGGCAAGCATCTGGGGAAGCATTCAAACCAATCTTGGCCCTTATTTTAGTCCCAAGTCCTGGATGAGAAAAGTGGAGGGTTGCGTTAGGTAGTCGACAGCCAGCGTAAAATTTGTCGAATAACCATGATATGAATCTTTTAATAAATTATGTTAATACTAGGGCATTCCCTGGAAGCGACGCACTGTATGGCCTGAATACAGTGAAAAGTGTGCAAGGGCCGCTGCATCGGCGCCTAGGTGCAGTGTTAAATAGGCAAGGGTTGCCATGTCAAGGACGAGTGTGGGCAAAGAAGCTAGTCCATGATACTAATATTAGGATAGGAACTTGGAATATAGGTTTCCTTACAGGAAAATTAATGGAATTAATAGATATTATGATTCATAGGAAGATAAATATTTTGTGCATTCAGGAAATTAAATGGGTTGGAGAGAAGGCTAAGGAGATTGATAGTTTAGGATTTAAAGTTTGGTATTCAGGTAAGAGTCATACTAGAAATGGTGTAGACGTGATTATAGATAAGAGTTTGAAGGATAATATTATAAATATTAATAGAATTGAAGATAGAATTATGGCTTTAAAGATTATTGTTGATGCTAAGATTATTAATATTATAAGTGCTTATGCTCCTCAAGTAGGTTTGGATATGTGTTCAAAATTAAGATTTTCGGATGACTTAGAAGAATTAATTTAAAAGATACTTCTCGAAGAAAAAATTTTTATTGGAGGAGATTTAAATGGACATGTTGGTAGAGAGGTAAATGATTTTAAAAGCATTCATGGTGGATATGGGTTTGGAACGACTAATGAAGGTTGTAAGACCATATTAGATTTTTCTTTAGCTTATGATTGTTTAATTGCTAATACTTTATTTAAGAAAAGAGATGAGCATCTCATCACTTATAAGAATGGTTATAGTAAAACTCAGATTGATTATTTTCTTATAAGAAAAGTAGATTATTTAGATTGCAAAGATTGTAAAGTTATTCTGAGTGAAAGTTTATGTACCCAACATCGCTTATTTGTTTTAGACTTTAAGATGAAGGGGCAGAAAATAAAAAATAAAATAAAACGATTTTCTAGGATTAGATGGGGGCATTTAAAGAATAGTAATAAAAATATTTTTGAGAGTAAGATTTTAGATTTTAAATTTTGTTTGTGCATGAGGATGCTAATATTATGTGAGAAAAAGTGGCTAGTGATATTAAAAATATTGCAAAAGATGTGTTTGGAGTATCAAAGGGAAAAGCCCCTAATAGTAAAAATAGCTAGTGGTGGAATCCAATTGTGCAAGAAAAGATAAAAAATAAGAAGATTTGTTATAAAAATTGGTTTAGATATAAAAATTCTGATAATTGGGAAAGATATAAAGAGGCATGTAAGGATTCTAAGAAAGCAATATGTGATGTAAAGATCTTAGCTTTTAATGATTTATATAATAGATTAGATACTAAGGAGGGAGAAAGATATATGTATAAGCTAGCCAAACAAAGAGATAGGACTAGTAAGGATTTAATTCAAGTGAAGTGTATTAAGGATGAAGATCAAAAAGTACTTTTCTTAGAAGATGATATTCAACAAAGGTGGATGAGATATTTTGATAAACTTTTCAATGAAGATTGTAAGAATATAATTGACTTTAGTGACCTTAGCACCCTAAATGAAAATAAAGATTTTTATTTTTATCAGCGTATTAGTAAAACTGAAGTTAGAGAGGCTTTAAAGAAAATGAAGTGTGGAAAAGCTATTGGACCTAATGATATCTCAATAGAGATGTGAAAATGCTTAGGAGATGAAAGAATTTCTTGGCTAACTAAATTTTTTAATACTATTTTGAAGACTAAAAAGATGCCAAATGCATGGAGAATGAGTGTATTGATTCCTATTTATAAGAATAAAGGTGATGCACAAGATTGTGTGAATTATAGAGGAATTAAGTTAATGTGTCACACTTTAAAACTATGGGAGCGAGTTATGGAGCGTAGGTTGCGGCGTAATACTAATGTTTCTCAAAATCAAATTGGATTCATGCCTGGTAGGTCTACTATGGAAGCCATATATTTATTTAGAGGTTTGATGGAGAAATATAGGGAGAATAAGGAGGAGCTACATTTGATATTTATTGATTTAGAGAAAGCATATGATAAAGTTCCAAGGGAAGTGCCATGGAGAGTTCTTGAAAAGAAAGGAGTTAATAATGCTTATATTCAAATCATTAAAGATATGTATGAAGGAGCTATTACTTGTGTTCAAACACAAGGTGGTTTGACCAAGTATTTCCCTATTTCGATTGGATTACATCAAGGATCAGCTTTAAGCCTATATCTTTTTGCGTTAGTCATGGATGTTCTCACTAGACATTTACAAGAGGATGTACCCTGGTGTATGCTTTTTGCTGATGATATTCTTCTTGTTGACAAGACTAGAGAGGGAGTTGAAGGTAAACTTGATGTTTGGAGATCAACCTTAGAGTCTAAAGGTTTTCGCTTGAGTAGATCTAAAACTGAATATATGGAGTGTAATTTTAGCAGTAATAGACCTAGTGAGGGGATTGTGACTTTGGGCGATCAAGTCATTAATAAGAGTACACATTTTAGATATCTTGGATCTATTGTTCAGAGTGATGGTGAAATAGATGGGGATGTTATCAGTAGAATTCAAGTTAGATGGTTGAAGTGGAGGAATGCATCGGGCTTGCTGTGTGATAGAAAATTCCCCCTCAAACTTAAGGGAAAATTCTATAAGATGGTGGTGAGACCTGTAATGCTTTATGGTGCATAATGTTGGCTATTAAAAGAGAAGCACAATACTAAGTTATGTGTTGCGGAGATGAGGATGCTCAGGTGGATGAGTGGATTTACTCTTAGAGACAGGATACGAAATGAGCATATACGTGAAAAGGTTGGAGTAGCTCCAGTGGAAGATAAGATTAGAGAGAGTCGCCTTAGATGGTTTGGTCACATAAAACGACAGCCTTCCGATGACCCAGTTAGGAAAGTAGAGGTTTTAGATTTGACTTATGTTAAGAAAGGTAGAGGTAGACCTAAAAAGACTTGGTTAGAAAATATTAGAAATGATCTTTCTTTATTAGATTTAAACGAGAATTTGACTTTGAACCAGACATAATGGAGATAAAGGATTCATATTGCCGAACCCATGTAGTGGGACAAAGGCTTGATGTTGTTTTGAATTAAGGGATTTGGAATTATCTGGACCATCCATCTTCTCTATATAATCCGATCAGATGGCCTAGAATTGTGCATAGCCTCTGGGCTTCTAACGCATGTTCCCTAAGAGCCTTGCTCATGCTTACGTGGCTTAATCCAGGCTGCTAGTTTGTTTTCACGCAGATCGAATGGTCAGAACACCACATTGATGTGGATTAGTGGCCATGCCGCCGCATGCCACATGTTGCCGCCTTTGGGGATTAATTTTGAAATATAGGAAGATCTTGATGACTTTAAATTTGGTGGGTTTGATTTGCATGTTCTGGTGAACATGTGTATCAATTTTCACTATATTAGGAGTTCATTTGGTCAGTCAATTAGTGAACCCATATTTGACACATATAATTGATATGGGAACTTCAAAAAATCATAATTAATTCAAATTAAATTAAAAAAGTACAAATTATGGGTCAAATTGCTAACAATTAAGAGCTTAACAAATGAAAATTAAAAGCGCCGTAAAATTCAATCAAAATAAAAAAGTAATTAAAAATAAAAGAAAAATTAATAATTAATTAAATTAAATAATTAAAATATATTAAAAATTCTAAAAATAATTTCAAACACTTATAATCATCCCTAGGAGTCATCTCTAACATTTGGAAAGATTTTAAGAGGTTTGGAGTTGATTTAATACCAAAATAAGAAGCCCGCACTAATTAAATAACTTAACAATTCATTAAAATGACCAAACTTATAAAAATTATAACTAAATGTAGAATCCTCCAAATCACTAAAACTCAAAGGTATTGGACTCATCTCTGGGTCTAGTATTTATAAAAATTATAATACTTCCAGAAATTATTGTAAATAAAAAAGTTAACTTTTGGTGAAATTTATTTCATTAAATGCACTAAACTTATAAAAATCATAACTAATTGCAGCACAATCCAAATGACTCAAACCCAAAGGTATTGGACTCATCATTGAGTCTAGTATTTTCAAAAAATAAGAAACTTAAATAATTCAAAGTAAATTTAAAATTCAAAAAGTTTTCAAATATTAATTAATTAAATACTTCAATAAATGTGAACAATTAATAAATCATTAAAAAATTAGTAAACTATCAATTTAATGAATCAAATTTGATGAACAAAAATAACTCTTCACACTCTGCCAATAATGTTTTTAAGTTGGACTTCCTTGAGCTACATAGCTATATGTCCTAAGGAGGCTGTGGGTCCTCGTGCCCATTATGATAATGCCATAAATGAGTTAATGAAACATAAGTGTTAAATTATAAGCTTTGCAAATCAGAAATGACCAAACATAAATACTGCTCTCTCCATAAATAAAGTTTTTAGGCTGGACTACCTTGAGCTGTGGGGCTACGTATCCTAAGGAGGCTTTGATCCTCATGCTCGTTGTGATAACACCACAAATGAATTGATGGAATATAGTTATTAAAATATAAAACTTAAATCAATAATCTATCAACTAATTTAATTAAAAGTCACCAACCAACCATTAAACTTAAATAAATAGGTAATTGCTGGGAAACACGGACTTACGAGGCTACTAGCTTAGCCTTAAGGAGAGTGAAATAAACCTCATATCCCTGATTTAACAAATATAATTACTATTTAGATTACATAATCATTAAATTTAGTAATACAATACTTAGACATGTGAGGCTTTCATACACCTTGATCTACTCCTTTTAGGAAGGCAACCATGTATTAGACTGTAAGCTTTAAATGACTAATAAGAATTTCTTAAATAACTAATTATTAATCAACTTTAACAATTAAAATCTATCCTAAAATAAATATCAAAACATATAAATACTAAAACTTAAAATTAAACTAAAATTCTCTTAGTTTTAACAAATAAAGTTTGCCCCCTTAGAAAATTTTAAACAATAATAAATCCAAGGACACATGCAAACCAGACAGTCCATTACACACACTATAGATGATTTGTGAGGACAATTAACTCTAGTTTTAGGCTAGGCTGATTTTCCTTTCAGGTGCTTTTCTCTATGATGTGGATTGATGTGAATTTATATATGAAAGAGTGCTAGTTGCTATGGTTTGATATGGTGAATTTTGTGATTCTTATGCTATGATGTCTACACCATGTTATTTATGTTGTGATCAGTGATGGATGTTTATATTTCTCTATGTTAGGAGCGATATGGATGTTTACCATTAATTAGATTTTTTGTAGGTGGTTATGCTTATGTAGGACTATAAAAAGGGGGCTAAAATTGATCATGATTTAAATATAACGAGATTTTTTATAGGTGCTTTTTGTTGTTTAGCCCCTTAATCATTAAAAGTATAGCCAAGCTATATGTTGCTAAAAATGAGCAAAGTGATTATGATTATATCTTTTGATTATTCATATATTCAAATGCTTCACTAACAAGCGGACAATTTGAGTTATTTTAATTTTTTAAAATATAATTCCTTAAAAAGAGTTATGAAAGTTTTCAAAATAAGGTATTTCTTAAAAGATTTGGGATCTAAAGAGGAGAGAAATATCCTTTAATGAAGAGTTCTTTCCATTTGGAGACTCTAATTAGAGGAACATACAAGAAGTTGAAGGAAAAGAAGGCGAATCATAAGGAACCTAAAGAAAGAACTAAGTCAAAGAGGAAGAAATAAAGACAAGAGAAAAATGCATTATTTTAAGACTTGTTTCATTTCATAGGAATATAATCTAGGTTATTATTAGTTGACTTGACAACCTTTACTTTCAGCAGACCCATGATTATAATTAAGTGGCACTTACCACATGGACTTTTGATATTTTATATTTTATTTGATGATTATTTAAATTGATTACACAGTAAATATTACATTTTTTAATAGATTTTTTTCTTGCATGTACTTGTACTTAGATTTTGATTAGGCACTTTAGAATAAAAAGTCTTCTACTCGTAATTTAAAAATAAAATTTAGGAATAAATATAAAAAGATAATCACTCTAAGAAATTAAACTGGAGATCATCCGAGGTCACATGCATATTTTCATATTTCTATCCTTATTTTAGACACTTCCTTGCCCGAGGGTAGAGTTCAGATAATCCGATCTACGAGGATGAGGTGCTGAACCTAGGGAAACTTAGTCTTTTAAAAAAATATTTTCTTAAGCTTTTTTCAAAAATTTCAAGCATTTATGATTTGTGGTATTTCAATTAGTATGCATTGCATTATAAATAAAGTAAAATTAAAATTTAATTGTATAAGCTCTAGAAGCATATTACCATTCGTAAGTGCAAGTCCATTTAGGATTTTTTTTAGATTTCGACCCTAAATTTTAAAAATTTAAATAAAAATTACCCTTCTTTTATAAAGATCGGACAACATGATTTTAAGATGATTAGGGTGTTTAAATGACTTTCTGCTTCAGACAGATGCAAGTCCAAAAATTCATATATTGCACTTAGAATACGTGTGGGTTACTATTATATAGTGCCCAACTTAGATCTAGGTTCTGAGGAAGACATTAAATCATAAGTCCTCACCCTCCAGAAATATAATCCTAAATTTTTAATAGAATGTCAATTTGAACATAAAAATTCTCTCTCTAAAATATTAAAGTGCAACATAAGATAGATTGAAGTGTTTCTGGGAGATCCCAGAATCTTAAAAGTGCTCCTTACTCTTCAACCCTTTAGCCTCTAGGAAGAACTGTTTTGAATCTATCCAATCCCCTTTAAAAATTCCTCTCCCCTTATGCTTGTCTTAATTATTGAAATCTAAGTAAATATTTGCCACTACTTTAATCGAGAGTATTCTTAGGAGATTTAATTCTCCAAAGATGTAATTAACCATAAAGTCTTACCTTCATAGGGAACTAGTAACTCCAGATTAAAATAAACCCTATCTTATTTTTGTAAGATAGGGGAAAGATCTCTGGGATCATAAACGATCTCAAAAATCTATTTTTATATTCAAATCACTTCGCAGAATATCATTCTCACCTTTCGAGGTGATATGATGTTATAATTATTATATTTGATTATAAAAATGGAGAATTTTTAAACCCTGCTTTCATCTTTTTATACTATTTTAGAATGGCATTTTTGACTTTCGAGATAACATCTTAT
The DNA here is from genome assembly GCA_019925795.1 of Dendrobium chrysotoxum. Lineage (NCBI taxonomy): Eukaryota > Viridiplantae > Streptophyta > Magnoliopsida > Asparagales > Orchidaceae > Dendrobium > Dendrobium chrysotoxum. Next base: position 13,809,161 of record CM034313.1, read on the forward strand.
TCTTTTATTTATAATGGACTATGAAAGTGAATGATTTTTAAAATTCTATTTTTGTATTTGAATCCATTGTGGAATAATTTGTTTATCTTTTGAGACAATATTTTATTCTCAATTCCATTCAATCACAAGAATAAGAATACCCCAAATTTATGTGGAGCTTAAACATAAAAATTTATTTTCCCATAAGTGCAGAGAAAGGCCTTCTCTAGTGATGACAAAGATGATGGTATTAAAAGTGAGCTGAGAAAGACTTACTCCATTGATGATGAAGATGTTGAGGTTATATAATATTTTTATTATGGCGTATTTACAAATCCATGATTTTCTCTTTTATCTTTTTCTTAGTGATTTTGATGTGTATGTTTGGATAGTAGATATGTTTATTTTCAGATGTTAAATAAATGACACTTCTTGAGGAATAATAATGGGTTACCTTATGGTTGAAGGATTTATAAATTGACTAAGCTTCTCATATAAGTAGACTTGCATCTTTTCATGTTAGAGAGAGTTGACCTAATATTTTTTTGACCTATCCTAGGTTATGTATCTAGAATTTACTTGATGCCTTTAACTAATTGGGAAGAGATTGAGAGACATCCACCAAGGATTTTTGACCTATCCAATATTATTTGCTAAAGTATTACTTAATAATATTAGCCTATGTTAAAGAAGTCATAAAAAATCTATCAAAGATGTTTGTGAAAGTTTGATGAAGGATGTTAAGCCTCGGTGAACTATCCCTAGGCACACCAAGAGTGGGGAGGGGGGGGGGGGGTGTGAATTGGTAATTTAAAAAGAAAACTTACTTTAAACACAAAACTATAATTTTTGGATTTGTAATAACTTAAAAATAAATAATATTATCACTAGATGCGGAAGCAAAATTACGAAACAAAATTTTTAATTATGGTGATAAAGAATGGCTCAATTCAATATATCATGAAATAGATAATTTCTATCATGAAATTTCTAGATAGTCAATGTATAAAAGTAAATTATAGAAAAATAAAATTCAAAAGAATACACAAGAATTTTATAATGGTTCAGTCAAACAATGACCTACATCCACTCCCTGGAGTCCTCTTCGAGTATTGCACTAAAACTTTAGTGTCTCTCCTTTAGCCCCTACAGCTAGGTAGAGAAGCCCATACAACCTTTTCACTAACCCAGTGCGGCAGAGAACCTTGACCTCTTTTTCACCCTTCTGGTGAAGGCAGAAAACCTTGACAGTCTTCGAGCTGACGATCTACTTCCTAGAGCCATCCAACAAACCAAGCAAGACACTCGAAAGTGTATTTCTTTGATATACTTTCTCTTGAAAGGATCATCGATTGTTGAAGTAACAAGTTTTGAGAGAGTGTTAGCTCAGACATTTTGCTTAGAGTCTAAGGATGATTTGATACATTTTTATGTGGGTAAGAAGTGACTTCACCAAATTGTAATACTATGCCAACTATGGATTAGGAGTATTAAATTCTCCCCTTATGTAAGAGGCGATGAGTTGTGAATCAATATGAATTATCAAAATTTTCACCTCATAATCTATGTCCAACCTTAGATTGACAATAAGAGCTTAATATTCAAAAATATTGTTGGTCAAGGGTAACTTTAGGTTGTGCCCATATTCTAATATATTATATGGAGAGAGACCACTAGAATTTTTGACCATAATGCCAGAGCTCCCTGAAGCCCACATATAACATCTAATAATGAGATAAAGGGGGAAGAGTAAGCTGATCATCAAAGGTAGTGCATTTGACCACAAAGTCTGTAAGTACTTTTGACACTATGTTTAGCCTTGGTAAGAAATGGATGTCGAATTCTCCCAATTCCATCAACCACTTTATTAATCTCCCAAATGCCTCAATTTTTTAGGAGATCAGTATAATCTCTAATTATGAGACTTAAAAATATTGATGGATGTAATTTTCTCCCTAAAATACCAAAGTTAATGCTATCTTATCTACTAACGGGTACCACCCCTCTATCTCCAAAAGTACATTGTTGACATAATAGACAGGACACTACATCATATTTTTTTCTAAGAAAGATCGAGCTTATAGTATGGTGAGACACAACTAGTACATATATAGCATTGTCCCCCTACGTCCCCCCCTCCCACCCAAATTGGTTTTTATAATACAGAGGAGATACCAAATATGTTTGATTTTACTCAAAGACTGACTGACATTCATCCATCCATTAAAACCTCAAGTTATGAGCACTTCTTAGTATTTTGAAGGGCAAATATTTATCTCTCAAGCAGACCAAGAAGCATGAAATGTCCATAATTCTTCATTTAGATGTTATACCTCCATAATGTTCCTTGGGGGTATCATATCTCTTGGCACCTTAATCTTTTCAAGATTGGCTTTTATCCTCTGTTGGGTTAATATGAATCCTAAAAAGTTTCCTGAGGTGACTCCAAAAATGCACTTTGTAGGGTGGAGTCACTTATTGTAGTGTTGAAGCGTAATGGAATTATTCCAAGTCATAGATAAATTATGACTTTTGTAGGCTTTTTACCAACATATCATCTACATATACTTTTATTGTGCACCCTATGAGATTTTTAAAAATTTTATTCATGAGGTATTGATATGTGATTCTATCATTCTTGAGTTTGAATGATATAACTTGGTGACAATATAGCCCTTTATTAGTATAAAAGTTGTTCCCTCCTTATTCATAAGATAAAACCTTATCAGGTTATAACTAGAGTAAGCATCCATTAAGCTTAACATTTTATGTTTTGATGTGGCATTGACTAGTTGATCAATTTAAGGAAGCAAAAAACTATCATTAGGCAAGCTTTATTGAGGTTTGTGTAATCCACACCCATTCTCCTGAATCTTCTAGCTTTTTTAATCATGAAAATATTTATTATTCATGTGGGATAGTATACATCTCATATGAAACCTACTTTTTGAAGTTTATCGACATCCTATTTGTTTACTTATTGATAATTATGTGTAAAGTTTCACTTATTCTAGACAACTTGTTTACATGTTAGGTTTATCTTGTGGGAATGCATGATTACTTAATGATCAACTAGATGCCTTTCTTCTGGATCCCATTCAAAAGTATCTTGATTCATGTGTAAGAAATCTATATATTTCCTCTTCTCCTCATCAGAGAGTGAGACCCAATCTGTACCATTCATAAAGGGTGCTTGTCTGGTATAGAGGTATAAATTAGGTCTTTCATAAGATAAGCTCTTTGAGGAATGTCTTCATTCTGAAGATCAATGTTTTTGATGCTAAGAGTAACTGATGGTCATGATTGATCTTAACTAGGATAATATGACAATGCTACTTGTTTATTCCCATGCACTATACAAATCTTAGTCAGGGTCAAAAACTTTAGCTTAAGAAGGAGAATTAAAGTAATATCTCTGAAATTAGATTAGAAGGACATCACAAAGATGGCATTATATACTGACTCTAATTTGACCATTATTAATTGGATTGAATAACTTTCATGTTGAGGGACTTCCTAAGTGTGGCAGGGAGGATACGTTACGAATTTGGTTTTATGGACTATAATTTTGATGATAGAAAACATCTCTGGTTCTTGTTGACTGTCTAATTCATTTCAGGTACAAAAGATCAAAAGCAACTCAAGCCAACTCAAGATCGGGTTCAAGTGTGTCTAAATGTACTATTTTTCCTTTTCTTGAGTCAATTGTAATGTAACTGATCCCCTAGCTAAGTAACCTTCCACACACACACTCAGGGGGAGAGCTTGAGTGAATTAGAGTTTCTGTTCAATTTTTTGTTCAGATCGTCCTGGAAGATATTCACATCATCCTAGATGATCAAGTAAAAATAGAAACCCTAATTAGGGCGACCAAGTTAAGTGTGTCTGATTAAGCTGATCGTCTTGGATGATTCATACATCGTACGGGATGATAGGGTCAAATCAGAAATTCTCAGCCGCCAGATCAAGTTAGGCAAGGTTTATTTTTAGAGATTTAATTTGATCATCCCGGATGATACGTGTATCATCCTAGACGATCTAGTATAATCATGCCTAAATTAGTCTAGTAATTAAGGAATGCAATTAATATTTAATTGATACAATCATATCATCTGGGACAATCGCAAGATTGTCCGGGACGATCATGATCATCTAGTGTGTTTCAGCTGTACGTCCAGAGCGGTGCTCAGGATGATTTTGGCACTTTTTGAACTAATCATACAAGACGATATCCTTATCGTCCTGGACGATCAAGTCATTTTTAGATCGTCCAGCACAAGTTTCTCTAGACGACCAGAGCAGTCTTCTAGATGAAATTCCTGAGTTTACACTAATAGTCCCGGACGATTGCAGAATCGTACGAGACGATTCGATCAATTTTTCTACTAATCGTCTAGAAGAGCCAGATCGTCCAGGCTGAAACAACTATATTTGAACTGATCATACAGGACGATCTATCGATCATCCTGGATGATCTATCGATCATCCTGGATGATCTATCGATCATCCTGGATGATTCTTGCCGACCAGTTGAGATTTAGGGCAATTTTAGAGCCCTCCTTTAAAAGATCTTTTTCTTCCAACAAGAAAAATCTTTTTCCACATTCCTTTCCAGAGAAACCCTAGAGAGAGAGAGAGAGTTTGGGAGAGAGAGAGAGAGGATCTTGTGAGGGGGAGTTTGTGAGGGACTCACAAAGGTTGCTCCAAGCAAGGATCAGAGTCGTCTTCTCCGCTCGTCGTATCTGGTCTTATCGGTGTCTCCTGGGAGGATCATCGGCAAGAAGATTCGAGTTCTCTGCTCACTTCAGGAGGAAGCAAAAAGAGTTCAGGTTCTCTGCCTGCTTCAGGAGGAAGCGAAAGGAGTTCGAGGTTCTCTTCCTGCTTCTGGAGGAAGCAAAAGGAGGTTAGGTTCTCTGCCTCACCGTGTCGGTGGAAAGGAGTTTTTGTACAAGCTTCTCCGCCTTACTGTGGGAGCAAAAAGAGAGACACTTTGAGTTAGTGCAATACCCAGAGGGGAGGCTCCGGAGAGTGGACGTAGGTCAAGTTGACCAAACCACTATAAAATCTGGTGTGTTCTTTTTGATTACTTTCTACACTTTAGTTTTCTGTGATTAACTTCTTGGGTGAAATCTATATTTGATCTTTTCATTTGTGTGTTTTACTTATTTTCGCTGTAAATCATCAAAAAGATTTTTTACTGTTGCTCTCAAATTTTTAAATAACAAATTCACCCCCTCTCTTGGTTAGTCTCGGGACAAGTTCATCAAGGCTTAACATCCCTATCGAACTTTCAAGTGGTATCAGAGCGGGATTAGTAAAATCTAGTTTTGAAAAACTTTTGAATTTAATCCATGGCTAACTTTGGTAATCGTAATACTGCTAAAGGTTATTCAATTATACGACTGCCATTATTTTATAACATACCTTTTAATTTTTGGAAAACTCGCATGTCCACTTTTCTTCAATCAATTGATTATCGTATGTGGATGCTTGTTAAGGATGGCTACGAGTCGCCTTTTAGAATGATTAATAATGTTAAAACTGAATTGCTCTTTACTGATTGGACTTTTGATGATCGCGACTTAGCACAATTGAATGCCAAATATTTGAACTATTTTTTCTGTGCTTTAAAATCTGAGGATTACATGCATGTGTTTACGTGTACAACTGGTAAAGAAATTTGGGATAGATTGTGCATCACTTATGAAGGTATAACTGAAGTCAAATAGTCTAGGTTAAACATTTTGCTTCATGACTATGAACTTTTTTACATGAAACCTACTGAAACCATTTCTGAAATGTATATGAGATTCACTCAAATTGTCACTTCTTTGCATGCCTTAGGAAGAGAACTTACAAACTACAAGAGAGTGAACAAAATTCTTAGATGTTTGGCTTCTTAGTATGATGCTAAGATAACTGCAATCACTGAATCTAAAGATTTGAATACTTACTCTATTGATAGCTCACTTGGATCACTCATTGCTTACGAGTAAGGGGTGAACCAAAGGCAGCTTGATGCAGGTGAAAAGAAGAAGGAGAAAATAGTGGCACTAAAGGCCAACGAGAGTGATACCAGTACTTCCGGGACTAATACGATGACATTGCCTTAATCACTAGGTAATTCAAAAGCTTTCTAAGGAAGAAATATAAGAACTTTCAGAAGTGGAACAAGGGTAAGTCCAGCAAGAATTTTAAAGGTTCATCTGACACTATCTATTTTGAATGCAGAAAGCCTAGATATATTAAGGCTGATTGTCTTACACTTAAACCTCACCCAAGCAAGGAGAAGGGTGAGGAGAAACACAAATTCAGGAAGGATAAGAAGCAGATTCAGAAGGCATTCTGGGCAGATTCTGTATGCAACTCTTCTGAGACTGAAGCTGAAGAGGAGGAAACTAATATGTGTCTGATGGCTGATGATCATCCTGGTTAGTCTAACCAGGAAGAGATATGTGAGCTTACTTACGATCAATTATTTGAAATATCTAAAAAAATTCATACATCGTATAGGAAGCTTAAGAAAACTCATGATAGCCTAAAATTAGAACTTCTAAATTTATAAAAAGAGCATGATTCGATAGTTAAAGATCATTCCACACTTGATAGCAATCACATATCTTTACTTGATGAGTTTGATGAATTGAACAAAAAATATTCTGATTTAATTACTGAGCATGATTCATTGAAAACCTCTCATGTTGATTTAGAAAAAGCTTTTAAAGAATTAGACAACATGACATGTGAAGTGGAGAGTAGCAATGGTGCACTGAAATTTGAAATTATAAGCCTTAACAAAGAGAATGAATTTTTGAAAGTTAAAATCAGTGCTTTTGAGAAAAATCAAACACCTCCTACTTTTTCACAGTTTTATGCACCTCCACCTTTTAAAGAATCTATTTCAAAATCATCAAAGCATGTTGCATACAAACCTAGGAAAAGGCACTTTCACCCACGTAGATTAGTTAACCATTTTCCTGGAGTTAGATATTTTTCATGTGGCATGCTAGGACACATTTCCCACACCTGCACTGTTCACCGTAGTACACATTGGGTGTGGAGGCCTAAATTGCCTATTTCACAGCACAGCACATATGCATTGCATTCTTCTTTTCATAAGATGGAACCCAAACCTATTTGGGTTCCTAAATCTGACGTTTGATGATTTTGTAGGGGTATTCTCACACAAGACCTCGTGAGATCATGTGGTACCTGGATAGCGGATGTTCAAGACACATGACTAGAGATGCAAATCAGTTCATTTCACTGGAGGCTAGGGCTGGAGGCAAGGTTGCACTTGGAGATAACACCACCAGGAGGGTGGTAGGTTCAGATATAATTGGTGATTCAAAGAATTTTATGATTGATAATATTTTGCTTGTAGATGGAATGAAACACAACTTGCTGAGCATCAGTCAACTCTGTGATAAAGGATACAACATCAAATTCCTACCAACTTGCTGTATTTTAAGCTTAAATGATAAAATTGTTTTGTAGGGACAAAAGATCAATAATGTCTACAAGCTGGATGTAAGTTGCATTAAAGCTAAAAATTAAATTTACTTAAAAACTGCTACTGATGAGTCTTGGTTGTGGCATAGGAGATTATGTCATACCAGTATAAAAACCCTTAGAAGAGTAACCCAAAAGGACTTAGTTAGAGGTGTCCCTAAGCTTAAGTTCACTAAGGATCACTTGTGTGATGCCTGTAAATTAGGGAAGTAAGTCTAGTCCTCATTTAACTCTGTTAAGGACATTAGCACCTATAGACCTTTAGAAGTCCTTCACATGGATCTCTTCGGACCCATTAGCACTGCCAGCTTAGGGGAAAAGTCTATGGTTTTGTGATTGTAGATGACTACTCGAGGTTCACTTGGATTAAATTTCTGCCACATAAATCTGAGTCATTTGATGAGTTTAAGTCCTTCTCCACTTGGATTCAGAGGAAGTTAGATTGTGAGATCTTGACTATTCATAGTGATCATGGTGGAGAGTTTGAAAATGTGAAGTTTGGAAGTTTTTGTGAGGAGCAAGGGATTAGTCACAATTTTTTAGCTCCTAGGACCCCTCAGCAGAACGAGGAAGCTGAAAGGAAGAACATGACCTTAGTGGAAGCCGTTAGAGCCATGCTTGCTGAGTATTCACTTCCAAAATATTTTTAGGCTGAAGCGGTGAACACTGCCTGTTATGTGCTGAATAGGGTGAATGTTAGATCAAATCTGAACAGAATACCTTATGAGATCATCAAGGGTAGAACTCCAAACCTGTCCCACCTCCATATCTTTGGCTGTAAGGTGTTTATTCTGAACAATGGGAAATCATCCTTAGGAAAATTTGACCCCAAATCTAATGAAGGAGTGTTCTTAGGCTTTTCTAGTGTGGGGAAATCCTTTAGGGTGTTCAATAAGAGGACTTTGGTGATGGAAGAGACAACGCATGTGGTGTTTGATGAATCTGATCCTAAGATAACTAGAGTTGAGGAAGAAGAAGAGGTAGAGGAGATTACCCAAGGAGTTGAAAATGCCAATCTGGAGGAAAGGGTAGAACCTCAAACCATATTACCTAGAGATTGGAGATATTCTTCGAGTCATCCTAATGAACTGATCTTAGGAGACCCTTCTGAAGGTGTTAAGACTAGGTATGGACTTAGAAAGGAAGTGAACCACTCTGCCTTTATCTCAATGACTGAACCCACCAACATCAATCAAGCCCTTTCTAATGAGTTTTGGATCTTAGCTATGCAAGAAGAATTGAATCAATTTATAAGGAACGATATTTGGGAGTTAGTAGAAAGACCTAGAAATCAAAGTATAGTGGGAACCAAGTGGGTCTTTAAGAATAAGATGAATGATTCTGGTGTGGTGGTTAGGAATAAGGCAAGATTGGTGGCTAAGGGGTATAATCAGATTGAAGGGATTAATTTTGAGGAGACCTTTGCCCCTGTAGCAAGATTGGAAGCTATTAGAGTGCTACTAGCCTTTGCCTGTTATAAGGGATTTAAGCTGTTTCAAATGGATGTCAAGAGTGCCTTTTTAAATGGGGTAATAAAAGAGGATATTTTTATAAAAAAACCCCCAGGTTTTGAGAGTTTCTAATATCCAAATCATATTTACAAATTAAAAAAGGCCTTATATGGATTGAAATAGGCTCCCAGAGTTTGGTATGAGAGGCTTAGCACATTCCTGTTAGAAAGAGAGTTTGTTAAGGGGAGCGTAGACACAACCCTTTTTCTGAGGAGAATAGGGGATGACTTACTCATTGTCCAGATCTATGTTGGTGATATAATTTTTGGATCTTCTGATAAATATTTATGTGATGAGTTTTCTAAAATAATGAGTAAGGAGTTTGAGATGAGTATGATGGGAGAATTGTCCTGCTTTTTAGGATTTATCATAATACAAATGGATGATGAAACCTTTCTCAATCAATCTAAATACACTAAGGATATTTTGAAGAAATATGAAATGGACAAAGCCAAGCCAATCAACACTCCCATGAGCTCCTCTGTTTAGTTAGATAAGGATTCAAGTGGAAAATCTTTTGATTAAAAGAAGTATAGAGGAATAATTGGATCACTGCTTTACCTGACTGCTAGCCGACCTGATATCATGTTTAGTATTTATCTTTGTGCTATATTTCAGGCTGATCCTAAAGAGTCCCACCTGACTGCTATTAAGAGAATTCTTAGATATCTTTTAGGTGACCCCAAACTTAGGAATCTGGTACCCTCGGCACAGTACTACTTTTGAGATTATTGGATATTCTGATTCTGACTTTGTAGGGTGTAGGGTGGATAGAAAGAGCACTTCTGAAACTTATCAATTCATAGGACAGTCTTTAGTCTCCTAGTCTAGTAAAAACAGAACTTAGTTGCACTTTCCACTGCTGAAGCTGAGTACATTGCTTTAGGAAGTTGTGTGGCCCAAGTTCTTTGGTTGAAGCAACAAGTCTTGGATTTAGGATTACCTGTGGGCATAATTTCTATTCTGTATGATAATATTAGTGCCATCTGTAACTCTAAGAATCCAATCCAACATTCTAGAACCAAATATATTGATATAAGACATCACTTCATTAGGGACCATGTTACAAAAGGGGATATTGAGCTACATCATATAGCAACTGAAATCAGCTGGCTGACATATTTACTAAACCACTGGCCTTTGACTCATTCAGTATTTTGAGGACCAGATTAGGAGTAATTGATATAAATGCTTGATTCTGATGAATATTGATTTCTGATTTATCTATTTTTTTATTCTGATTCTATTAGTTAGCTGTTTGATTTAATTATTTGCTTTTTTTTTTATTTTTTCTACTGATTTCTATTTTAGCGTTGGTGTTAGTTTGATTTGAGTATTTATTTTGATGTGATTTTCTACCTATTTTTATTTACTAGTTCATCTCTTTTATTTCCTATTTTATATTTTTCAAAATCTGATCACTGCTCATAACTTCTGATAAACTAGATTTCTGACTGAGAGTTTTACTTTGTTTTTATTTGGAAGCTGGTAAACAGTGATTGATTCCACTAGATCTGTTAAAGGGAAGAAATATTGATGATTATTTCTCTTCCTCTAACTCCTTTACTGGTGTAATATTTCTTTTGGGTAAAAATCTTCTTTAAAATTAAAATATTAGTTTTTGAAATAGAGATTTATTTTATCCTTCTACAGTAATCTACCTCATATGAATAGTATTTTCAAAGTCTTGAGTCATTATTATCATTTTCTAAATCAAGTGATTGCACTTATCATACAATGTATAATTTTTATTTTGTAAATTACTCTTCCTTATTGTAGAGAGTAAGCTTTGGCGTCTCTTATGTCTGAAAGATAATTTTACAGCTGAGATCCTTTAATGATATTAAGAGAGAGAAAGCTTACAAAAGATGCGCAGTGCACCAAACAAATTGAAACAGAGGCATAAAATGAGTCCAAAGCTGAAAAGATGTGAAATATCGCCAAACTAAAAGATACACAAAGTGTATCAAAAATCAAAAGATGCGCAAAGCGCCAAACTAATTAAAAAAGAGGCACAAAATGAGCCCAACCAAGCTTTCTTTCCCTTCAGATCGTTAAATGTCTTAAAAAAATTCGTGTGTCACTTAATATTTTTAAAAGCCTGAGTTTAAAAATCCTAATTTCTTGTTTGTTACTTTGTAATACTATTATATCAGATGTTTTTCTGGAACGAGGCTTGAAAGGATCTCTCTTCGAATCTAATTTCTTTTCTTCTGAATTGGATTTTTATTTTGAAAGGGATTTGCATCTATAAGGTGTCCGAGGTGGGAGTTACGAAAGTCAATTTTCTAACTTTTTCTAGATTTTAGTGCTGTCAATCATCTTCTTATTGGTTTTTGGATTTAAAATCAAGAGAAAATTCTGATTTACTGGAGCAGATTGAAAAAAAGGAAAGTAGTAAGTCTTGTAGGTTTGGAATTATACGAGTTTTACTATTTTTATATGTTGTCTTTCTCTTTTTGAGATGTCAAAAGGGGGAGTAGTCAATCTTGCATTTTGGATTAGTTCAGTAATTTTGTATTATTCACCCATTATTAATTTTTTATTTTTTTTGAAATTATTAACAAATGTTTTCCATCATTAAGAAAGGCGAGATTATTATGAATTTGGTTTTAAGGACTATAATTTTGATGATAGCAAATATCTCTGGTTCTTATTGACTGTCTAATCCATTTCAGGTACAAAAGATTAAAAGCAACTCAAGCCAACTCAAGATCAGGTCCAAGTGTGTCTAAATATACTGTTTTTCCTTTTCTTGAGTCAATTATAATGTAACTGATCCCCTAGCTAAGTAACCTTGCACACACACACTCAGGGGGAGAGCTTGAGTGAATTAGAGTTTCTGTTTAATTTTTTGTTCAGATCGTCCTGGATGATATTCACATCATCCTGGACGATCAAGTAAAAATAGAAACCTTAATTAGGGCGACCAAGTTAAGTGTGTCTGATTAAGCTGATCATCTTGGACGATCCATACATCGTATGGGACGATATGCTCAAATTAGAAATTCTCAGCCGCCAGATCAAGTTAGGCAAGTTTTAATTTTAGAGATTTGATTTGATCGTCCCGGATGATACGTGTATCATCCTGAACGATCCTGTACAATCATGCCTAAATTAGGCTGGTAATTAAGGAAAGTAATTAATATTTAATTGATACGATCATATCATCCAGGACGATCGCAAGATTGTCCGAGACGATCATGATCGTCAAGTGTGTTTCAGCTGTACGTCCAGAGCGATGCTCAGGATGATTTTGGCACTTTTTGAACTAATCGTACATGACGATACCCTTATCGTCCTAGACGATCAAGTCTTTTTTAGATCATCCAGTGCAAGTTTCTCTGGATGACTAGAGTAGTCTTCTGGACGAAATTCTTGAATTTACACTAATCGTCCCGAAAGATCGCAGAATCGTACGGGACGATCAGATCAATTTTCTCCACTGATCATCCAGAAGAGCCAGATCGTCCAGGCTGAAACAGCTGATTTTGAACTGATCGTACAGGATGATTAATCGATCGTCCTGGATGATTCTTGCCGATCAGTTGAGATTTAGGGCAATTTTAGAGCCCTCCTTTAAAAGATCTTTTTCTTCCAACAAGAAAAATCTTTTGCCACTTTCCTTTCTAAAGAAACCTTGGAGAGAGAGAGAGTTTGGGAGAGAGAGAGAGAGGATCTTGTGAGGGGGAGTTTGTGAGGGATTCACAAAGGTTGCTCCAAGCAAGGATCAGAGTCTTCTTCTCCGCTCGTCGTCTCTGGTCTTGTAGGTGTCTCTTGGGAGGATCGTTAGTAAGAAGATCTAGGTTCTCTGCTCGCTTCAGGAGAAAGCAAAAGGAGTTCAGGTTCTCTGCCTACTTCAGGAGGAAGCGAAAGGAGTCCGAGGTTCTCTGCCTGCTTCTGGAGGAAGCAAAAGGAGGTTAGGTTCTCTGCCTCACTGTGTCGGTGGAAAGGAGTTTTTGTACAGGCTTCTCCGCCTTGCTGTGGGAGCAAAAGGAGAGACACTTTGAGTTAGTGCAATGCCCGGAGGAGAGGCTCCGGGTAGTGGACGTAGGTCAAGTTGACCAAACCACTATAAAATATGGTGTGCTCTTTCTGATTACTTTCTGCACTTTAGTTTTCTGTGATTAACTGCTTGGGTGAAATTTGTATTTGATCTTTTCGTTTGTGTGTTTTACTTGTTTCCACTGTAAATCATTGAAAAGATTTTTTACTGTTGCTCTCGAATTTTTAAATAACCAATTCACCCCCCTCTTGGTTAGCCTAGGGACTAGTTCATCAGGGCTTAACATCCCTATCGAACTTTCAAGTGGTATTAGAGCATACCCACTTGACTTTCAGGATAATCATCACTTTTATTAATATTATTCAATTGTTAAATCCATATAATGGCTCAGCAGTAGACTGCATCTTCTCTTAGACTAGGCATATAGTGAGAAAGGTGGAGTAGAATAGAACATCAACCGAGCTCCCAATGTCAATAAAATTCTTTTAATGTTATAATATGTGTCACCAATCCCTATGTTAAGTATAAGTGGATCCTGATGTCGAGTCTAAATCCCCTTCAAATTAGAATCATCAAAAGTAATAAAGTGGTCAATATAGAAGTTTTTTAATGTTAGCTCCTTGGTTATGGCGAGTAAGACTTGGTTGGACAATACTTGGTGTCCGACGATGGTTTCAATTTCACCAACCATTTGGTGATTACTCTATAGTTATTTTTTATGTCAACTACCCCCACGCCCCCAATGCTCTTTAAGGGCAGGTTGGTTTTATATGAATAAACCAAGATAACATTATTTAATTTCTTCCCTGATATATTTGTATGCTTTAGTTATGTGCCCATGACTTTGGTGGAAGTGACAGTATCACTCTTAATTTTTTGAGTTTGGTTTTAATGGATTTGGCCATTTAACTATTTTTTCAACTTGGATGGACATTATGATATTTTCTTGGGATGTGTTGAGTAGTGTATACTACTTCTCTCATTAGGGCTCACACCATAGCTGTGATGGGCAAGGGGGAAGGTTATTATTCCCATTTTTTAACTATGATGACAAATTATCTATTATGGGTGCATTTTTACACTTTCTAGTGATTTTATCAAATTACTTTTGATGTATGTTAATGGCCTAATCAGTTGAGATTTGCACCTTCATAGAGTGGATAGAGTTAGTGTATGAATGAACCATGTCTTGCATTAGTATCGAGAAAAAAAGAATAAGAATGAATCACTCCTAGTAAAAATCCTCTTAGTGCCTTAGGATCCACCTTGGGATTTGATGTAATAACTAGAATGTTAGTGTACCATTCAACCCATTATGAACTGACCAGATTTAAGGTAATCCATTAAATTTTTTATATTTATACCATTTTACATATATATGAGAATGTTTTGTATGCATGAGAGAGTCTGGATGTGTTCTAAAATGGGTTGCGAGGGTCTATTTACAAGAAAAGTTTGAATTTTACCTTTAGTGCACCATGATGTTGGGGTTAGTGGCACTCCGACGTCTATGCTCTTGGGAATTTCAAAAAATAATGCAGCGACATGAGGGCGAAGTTATGGGCTCTTTAAGGGAGCGATGTGGTAAGCACCACAGGGTGCCACAATGCTACATCAAATTTTTAATAATAAAAATATAAATGTTTACTATTCACTACATTCTTTACTTATAAGGGCTATGAGCTAGTGAGAAGAGAAGATTTTTAGAGAGAGAAAGTAAGATTTGGGTGACTTTGATCTGTTTGCAACTGACGCCCCAGTTTTGAAAGTTGCTCATATTAAGGCAGATGACATTTTGCGTATCTCAAATTTTAAAAATACAAAAAATTTTAGAATTTTTAATTTAATTTATTTCCAACGTATAAAAATGAAGATAACTTTACATCTATAAAACTTTCACTGTGTACCTTTCTGTATGTTATAAAGACTGAAAATTTAAACATTTAGGTATTTTTTAAAAATTATACACTAGAAATTTTGAAAATTTTGTTATTTTAATTGATTAAAAAATAATCCTGACTTTGAAGATAATGTAGTATAATTCAAGTCTTAAAAACAACATTCTATACAATCTCTCGTAAGTTAGTTATGTTTTTAAGCAACACATTTCTTTTTAGTAATACATTTAGCTGTCTACTGTTACATTTTGTAAAATTTTGGAATTAGTTTACTTATGTTTTATTTATTACAATGTAATGAATTATGTACTAAATTAGTTGAAATGTGTGATTTTGTGGAAATCTGATTTGGGTGCAAGGAGTCGTGTTCTGGTGCCTACATGTATGTTCTAGTGAATGTATTATGGCTGGGATTTGGAGGCATAAGGGCTTGAGGAGAATTTATTACTTTTTATATTTTTATATACAAAGTACTTGTTTATTTACTTTTTAAGAATACTATATAAGTTTTATGATAATTCTAAGTAAGATCTTGTTAAATGTAGTGATTTAATATAAATTT
Source organism: Dendrobium chrysotoxum (assembly GCA_019925795.1). Lineage (NCBI taxonomy): Eukaryota > Viridiplantae > Streptophyta > Magnoliopsida > Asparagales > Orchidaceae > Dendrobium > Dendrobium chrysotoxum. The sequence continues at coordinate 13,824,629 of CM034313.1, forward strand.
TTTTAAACTCAGCTACTCATTTGGTAAATGAACTATTTAGAAATTTAGATCAAAAAATGTGCATTCTGGGTTGTGTTAGCTCACAGTTATTTTGCCTTCTATTTTAAGGGTCCAAGAGTGAAAAAGGGTCAATTGAGTAGCAGTGTCAAGATCTGATCTGTGTATGTAGAGGTATTTCTTTCTTTTGATTTTTTGTACACTCATGGCTAATTATTATATTACTCTTTTCTATAGCTTAGTCTTTATCTATGTATTGTAATTATAGATTCATTTTGATGAAAAAGATGAAAAAAAATAATTTTTCGGATGAGTTAATTTTCACTACACTTGATGTTATTAGTAGCTTTATGATTATGGTTTATTTTAAAGTTGAAATTAGATGAAAGTTTTGAATAGTCTCTAAAACTTAGATCCTAGGGTTTACCTATTGCAAACCAACATGATAGGGCCTATCCAATTTGTGGATCTTATTGGGTTAGATTGTGACAAGTATTTTTTATATTAGATCGATATCTTTTGAAATTAATCATAAAATAGAGTGATAAGAAATTGATCTATAAGTGAACTGAGTTAGTTTAGGGACTGTCTAAACATTCATCATTTTTTGTTTTACATGCATGTATGTTTAGTTGAGTATATTGTGTGATTATGGATAAGCCGATTCATATATTACAAACAAATATAGTGATAGTGAGATAGTACAATACATAGTATTGCTCTTATAATTAGTTCTTATTATGTTTCATGATTTGCTAGTCTGGTAGCCTAATTGATGGTGAGGCATAGAGTAGAGTTCTTTTTTGTTCAATTTGACGAGGTGGATCATCATATACATATATTTTTGAGATTAAATCCTCTGAGGTTTGAGGATGCTATTGAGCTTAGAGCAATAGAGGATTGGTTGAGGGGTCTAGAGAAGGCTTTCCATGGTATGCAATGTCCCTCTGAGAGAAAGGTACTATTAATAATTTTTCCATTGGCTGAAAAGATAGAGTGCTAGTGGATGGGCCAATAAAAGGAGAAATGGGAGGAATTTTTTGATATATTTTGAGTTTAGTTTATTCCACCTTCTACACATCAGTAGAAGTAGGGCACTTTTTTAAGCTTAGTTCAAGAGGCCAGGATCATTATGCACTACAAGGCAGAGTTTACTAGTTTAGTCAAATATGCTTCGCAGTTGGTTAACACTCATGAGGAGAAGTGCAACAGATTTCTGAGGGGATTTTGTGATAGTTTGTAGCAACCATTAGTTCCATTTCCTATTTTTAACATTTTTGAGCTTGTGAAAAGAGCCCAACTAATTGAGAATGATCTGATAGCTACTCAATAATGATGGACTACTACTAGGAAATGATTTGGTAGTGAAACTTCTTGTAGTGTGTTTTATCAAAAGAAGAGGAGATTTGGACCTAGGTAGTCTGGAAGAGGTGGACTATTTGTATCAGTAACTAATAGAGGCTTTGTTTCCAATTTAGGAGTATAATTAGTATAGAACCTGTGCATGAGAGTTATGGTAGATAATACTTTGGTCAGTGCTATAAGAAGTCAGGATAATATTTTTGATGTAAACAGGTTGGACACAAGACAATTAAGTGTTCACATGTAGGACCTAACTGACATTATTAGCCCTGATCTGAGAGTTCAGTAAGATATGCAGGGCAGTCGAGGATAGTTCCCTTATATATATATATTTTTAAGGATCATCCAGTAAAGGCTATGGTTTTGGTTTTGTAGTAGGCTTTGTTGCAAAGCGATGATCCACAGGTCGGAGAAAGTCTAGTAGTTTTGTTGCTCTAGTTCTTATTCAAGCATGTGTTTAAAATTTGACTCAGTATAAGGCTTGAGAGTCCTTATATGTTAATGTAGGTATGACATACTTTTCTAATAAATCTTGTCATATTTTTTGATTTTGGAGCCAGTCGTTTATATATTTTCAAGCATTACTTTAATTTACTACAGTTGCCTTCAATATTAATACCTGTTTTTGCCACTTTATTAATTAGAGAGGGTAGGATAGTCAATATAGTATACTTTTTATGACTTAGAGATATCCGATAGGAAGTGGAGGTCTTATTTGATTATGCTACCCATTTCTAACTTTGATGTTATTTTACATATGGATTGGTTGGGATGATATGATGCTCAGCTTAAAGAGTTGGTGGACAAAAGATTTTTCAACCCTAGTGTCTCTATGGGATGCACTTATTCTATTTGTGAAGAAGAACACGGTATGATGAATATGTACATTAATTTTACGGAACTAAACAAAGTCACCATAAAAAATAAGTATCCTTTTCCACAGATCAATGATTTATGTAATTAGCTTGCTAAATTTTTTGTGTTTTCTAAGATTAAACTATAATCTTGCTCTTATCAGGTAAAGGTGAGAGAAGCAGATGTGATGAAGACTACTTTCAGCACCCGGTACGAACACTATGAGTTCTTGGACATGCCTTTTGGGGTAACTAATTCACTAGTAGTCTTCATATATTTGATAAACAAGATATTTTGAGAGTATCTGAATCAGTTTGTGATTATCTTTATAGATGATATTTTGATTTATTTTACTCTTGAAGAGGATCATACTATGCATCTAAGAATCTTTCTAGACACTCTAAGGTTGCATCATATATATGCTAAATTTTCTATGTTTGAGTTTTATTTATAAAGTCTTTCTTTTATGGGACATGTGATGAGTAGAGCAGGTATTTTTGTCGGTCCCTAGAAGATTTAGGCTATTATTTGTTGGCAAAGGCCTATAAGTGTATCTTAGATATGAAGTTTTTAAGGCATTATTGGTTATTATAGGAAGTTTGTGAAAGGATTCTCTTAGATTTCTACACCTTTAAAGAGGCTGACTCAGAAGTCAGTAGTTTTCATCTGGACATCTGAGTATGAGTTTAGCTTTTAGAAGCTAAAGGACTATTTAACATCTGCTCCAATTTTGACTATTCTATCTAGTACAAAAGGATTTCAAGTATTCAGTGATGATTCATTGAAGGGACTGGGTTGTGTTTTGATGCAGCACGGGAAAGTTATAGCGTATGCTTCTACAAAGTTGAAGCCATATGAAAGGAACTATTTAACATATGATTTGGAACTTGCTATAGTCGTCTTTGCTTTAAAGATTTAGAGACATTATATGTATGGCATCAGGTGTGCGATCTTAACTGATCATCAGAGTCTCAAGTATAAGTTTTCTCAAAAAGATCTAAATATGAGGTAAAAGAGCTGACTTGAGCTAATTAAAGGTTATGATCTGATTATTCAATATTAGCCTAGTAAAGCTAATGTGGTAGTAGTGCTCTAAGTAGGAAATCATTTAGATTATCATGTATTCAGTTTACTTATGATGAATATTTGATATAGGATATGAAGAAGTTTTAGTTTGAGCTGATTTCTTATATTGATCTAGATTATAATATTCTGGCTCGGATGATCATTTCATTGTCTCTATAAGAAAGGATTCAGGAAGCTCAAAGGTAGATGTAGAATACTTGTAGCCAATTGATAAAGTCAAATATGATAAGAAATCTGAACTATGAATATCTAATTCTAGTATTATCTCCTAGAAGAAAATATTATGGGTTTCAAGGTCTAGAGATCTGAGGCCCATTATTCAGTATGAGGAACATTATTTAGGTTAAACTATTCATCCATAAAGCAATAAAATGTATAATGATATGAAAGGTATATTTTCGTGGCTCAAATTGAAAAAGGATATAACGGATTATGTTTCTAAATATAAAACCTGCCAGTTAGTGAAAGTAAAATATTAGCGACCGAGAGGTTTTTTTACAGCTGTTACCTAATCCAAAGTGAATGTGGGAAGAGGTAATGATGGACTTTGCTATGGATTTTCCCAAGTCGAGACAGGGACATGATGTCATTATGGTTGTAATGGATCATCTGATGAAGTATGTTCATTCTATTTCAATTTAACAGTCTAATTCAATGGAGAAATTGGCATGGGTATATGTATGTAAGATTATGGAAGCGTATTCAATAAGGATTGGGCATGAAATGACATTTCAGTAAAGGGTATTCGGTAAGGATTGAGTATTCAGTAAAGCTTTTCCATCGTAGACTAATGGATAGTTTGAGAGGGTTATTCAAATACTAAAGATCTCTTAAGATTATGTGTTCTAGACTTTAATAACAGTTGGGAAGATCATATTCCTCTGATCAAATTTGCTTATAATAATAGTTTTAGTCAAGCATTAGTATGACCCCTTATGAAGCTATATAAGATAGGAAGTATAGGACCTGTCTTTCTTGGTTAGAGGTGGATGAAAGGAATCTGATTGTGATAGCTTTAGTTGATGATGCTACGAAAAAGATTCATTTGATTAAAGACTGATTAAAAGATGTGTATGACAAGCATAAATTTTGTTTTGATGCTAAGCACCGGGCTATAAAACTTTATGTAGAAGACTTTATATATGTGAAAATCAAGTCGATGAAAGGCATTAGTAGATTTGACAAAGAATAAAAGTTGAGTCTAAGGTACGTTAGACCCTTTAAAGTTATTTAAAGAATGGAGAAGTCTTTCTAAAGATTATAGTTTCTAAATTATATGTCAGAAATTCATAACATATTTTACATGTCACTTTTGAGGAAGTGGGTATCTGAATTGTAGAATCATAAATTTGTTGAAGAAGTTGAGGTATGTTCGAATCTGAGGTACAGGGAGGAACAAAAGAAAATTCTAGCTTATGATGTTAGGAGACTAAGAAACAAATAGATTCCAATAGTTAACGTTCAATGGAAGAGCATAACTGAAAGAGAAGCTACTTAAGATAAGGAATCTAAATTAAAGTAGTTGTATCCTAGTATGTTTTATGGGTTTGAGTCTTGAATGTCACAAATGATATTTTTTTGAGGAGAGGAGAGTTGTAACACCTAGAAAGTCTATGTACCATTCAACCCATTTTGACTTAACCAGATTCAAGATAATCCATTAAATTTCTATATTTGAAACCTTTTGCTTGTATTTGAAAATATTCTTTTTACATGAGAGAGTCTGCATGAGTTTTAAAATGGGTCTCGAGGATCTAATTACATGTTTGGAAAAGCTTAAAATTTTCCTCTAGGGCGCCTCGATGTTAGGTTTGTGGTGCTCTGGTGACTATGATCCCAAGAACTTTGGAAAATAAATCAGTGTGAAAGTGTTGGGGCGGAGTTCTAGAATTATGGGCTCTTTAAGGGAGAGATGTGGTGGGCTCTGTAGGGTATCGCAATGCTATGTTGAGTTTTTATATTAAAAGTATTAATTTCCATTATTCACTCCATTCATTTCTCATAAGGGTTTTCAACTACTAAGAGAAGGAGAGAGATTCCTATAGAGAGCTGGATTTGGATGACTTCTATCCATTTTTAGCTGATAGCCAATTCTAAATGTTACTCAGGCCGATGTAGGTGACATTTTGCATATCTTAATTTTCAAAAATATGAAATTTTTATATTTTCTAATTTAATTTATATTTTTTGTAGTTAAAAATGATAACTTTACATCTGCAAAAGTTTCATTGTGTAATTTTTTGTATGTTATAAAGATGAGATTTTAAACATTTATATATTTTTCTAAAAATATTTCATTGGAGATTTTAGGAATTTTGATATTTTAATTGATTAAAAAATAATCCTATTTCCAGAAAATAATGTTGTAGTATGATTATAGTCTTAAAACAACATTCAATACAATCTTTAGTAATTTTGTTATATTTTGAAATAATGCATTTCTATTCAGTAGTACATTTAGCTGCATACCATTAACAATTTATGAAATTTTAGAATAAGTTTATTTATATTTTGATTACTAAAATGTAATAAATTATGTGCTTATTTTGTTGAAATTTGGGGTTTTGAAAAAAATAGGGTGTGGGTGGTAGGAGTCATATTCTGGTGCCTATGGGCATATCTGGTGCTTAAAGACATGATATGGTGCCTACAAGCATATTTAGTGCTTATGGTCATGTTTTATTGCCTACGAGCATGTTCTAATGCTTATGGGAAAATTCTTGTGCTATATGCCCATTATATTCTGGTGCTGGCATTGGGAGGCACATGGGCCTAAGGAGAATTTATTACTTTCTATTGTAATATACTACGTGAATGTTATTTACTTTACTATAATGCTATATAAGTTTTTTAATAACTGTAAATACAATCCTATTAAATGTAGTGATTTAATATAAATTATTTTAAACTTAGCTGCATGTTTGATAAATGATTTATTTTGAAATTTAGATCAATAAATTTATCTTGCTATGTTGTGGTCACTCACAGTTATTTTGTATTATATTTTTAGGGCCTGAGAGAGGAAAATGGCTAGTTGAGTAGTAGTGTTAGAATATAATCTAGGTCTATAAAGATATTTCTTTCTTTTTATTTTTTGTATAATCATGACTAGTTATTATATTACTCTATTATATAGCTCCATCTGTAGCCATATACTATAATTATATATTCATTTTAATGAAAAAAAAAGAAAAAGTGAATTTTGTAGATGAGTTTATTTTTTAGTATACTAGATATTGTTAATTTCTCTATGATTTTGGTTTGTTTTAAAGTTAAAATTGGACAAAAGTATTGAATTGTTTCCAAAACTTAGCTCATAGGGTTCGCTCGTTGCAAACCAACATGATAGGACCTATCCAGTCTATGGGACTTATCGTATTGGGTTGTCAAATTTGATAAGCTTTGGAGGAAAACATTTGGAAGTACTCCTTATGCCATTCTCTTAATTTTTAGTGAATCCATCAGAGGTATAAATAATCCTTAACAATTCTTTGATGAGAAATAAATTGTTAAAATAAAAGTCAAGCAAGCTTTGTGAATGTGGGAATAGAAATGATCACAAGAAAGTAAAACCATGTGTGAGTTTATTCTTTGACAATAGTAGAAATTATTTGACAAAGAAGCATATCTGAGGCTTATTGAATATGCATAATGGTTCTGTAGTGATTGATATGTTCATAAGAGTTTATACTTAGTAGTTTGAAACCCATTTGGAATGAGTTGTTAATGGATGGTTCCATTTAAGTGCGATGACTTTTGAAAATCACGATGATGACTGGGTTGTGTCACACCTCTTATAGAGAGCTCTTTCTTGACAAATCATCGTAGTTAATCAAATAGGGCATTACGACAGGTTTTAGTAATATGAGGCTAGGCCAAGTCCTTGACGATGGTCGTAGAAACTATTGATCTCATTTTCGTATGAGACTAGAACCTTACATTAGAGCTTAAATCTTGGTTTTTAATTCGTTGAACTTCACCACAAAGTTTAAATCCAATTCCACACTATTCTTTAGCATGTTTTTTCAATTTTTTATTTGATAATCATCCTTGATGGTCACTTGATCAGTCACTCAATCACTATCAATCACTCAATGATTATCAATGATCTAAGTATTTTTAATCCTAAACCCTTCAATAAATCATAAATCTCAATCCTAAATCAAATCTAAATTCAAATCCAACTTAAAACTCCAAACCCTAAAATTCTAGTCTTCAAATTTAAAGCCTAAAGCCTTTTGACTTTTCCCTATTTTAGGGGATTATTCAATTAATTCAAAACCCTAGGTAAAGAAACTAGAATGGTATTTGATCATTTCCATATTGATTAGGCATGTCTCTATAGTCCACCTAACCTTTTTGGAGGTTTGTATATCTTTTTAAACCCTAAAATCTAAAGTATATTCCTAGCCTATACAACTTTTAAATATTTATAACTCATGCCACTAGACATAGTATCTTATTGCAAATCACCTTAAAAAATGCTTAAAAATTTGTTGAACTTGTTCGTAATCATCATTACATTGATTTAAACCCATTTGAGTCTTTTTAAACACATGGTTGACCTAGTTTGACTTATGGACTCCTTTTAAACACAAACTCTTTATATGCATTAATCATATTGTGTTACAAATCTGGTCTTGAAGATGACAAACATGTTTCTATTATATTTTGCTTGGCTAACCCGTTTCAGGTACAAAAGATCAAGAGCAACTCAAGCCAACTCAAGATCGGGTCCAAGTGTGTCCAAATATATTATTTTTCTTTTCTTGAGTAAATTGTAATGTAACTGATCCCCTAGCTAAGTAACCTTGCACACACACACTCAGGGGGAGGGCTTGAGTGAATTAGAGTTTCTGTTCAATTTTTGTTTAGATCGTCCTGGACGATATTCACATCGTCCTGAACGATCAAGTAAAAATAAAAATCCTAATTAGGGCGACCAAGTTAAGTGTGTCTGATTAAGCAGATCGTCCGAGACGATCCCGACATCGTATGGGACAATATGCTCAAATCATAAATTCTCAGCCGTTCGATCAAGTTAGGCAAGTTTTTATTTTAAGATATTTGGTCTGATCGTCTGGGACGATACGTGTATCATCCTGGACAATCTAGTACAATCATGCCTAAATTAGTCTGGTAATTAAAAAAGTAATTAATATTTAATTGATACGATCATATTGTCTAGGATGATCGCAAGATCGTCCAGGACGATCAGGATCGTCTATTATGCTTCAGCTGTACGTCTAAAGCGGTCATCAGGACGATTTTGGCCCTTTTTGAACTAATCGGCCTGGACGATATCCTTATCGTCCTGGACGATCAAAACATTTTTGGATCGTCCAACACAAGTTCCTCTGGAAGACCAGAGCGGTCTTTTGGACGAAATTCTTGGATTTACACTAATCATCCCGGACGATCGCAGAATCATACGGGACGATATGAATAATTTTTTTTACTGATCATCCAGAAGTCCCAGATCATCCAGGCTGAAACAGCTTATTTTAAACTAATCGTACAGGATGATATTTATATCGTCCTGGACGATTCTTACCGACTAGTTGAGATTTAGGGCAATTTTAGAGCCCTCCTTTAAAAGAAATTTTTCTTCTAACAAGAAAACTCTTTTGCCACTTTCCTTTCCAGAGAAACCCTAGAGAGAGAGTTTGAGAGAGAGAGAGAGGATCTTGTGAGGGGAAGTTCATGAGGGGTTCATGAAGATTGCTCCAAGCAAGGATCATATTCATCTTCTCCGCTCGTCGTCTTTCATCATGTTGGTGTTCTTTGTGAGAGGATCGTTGGCAAGATGATCCGGGGTTCCCTGCCCGCTTCAGGAGGAAGCGAAACGAGTTCAGGTTCTCTGCCTGCTTCAGGAGGAAGTGAAAGGAGTCCGAGGTTCTCTGACTGCTTCAGGAGGAAGCAAAAGGAGGTTAGGTTCTCTACCTCACCGTGTCGGTGAAAGGAGTTTTTGTACAGGCTTCTCCGCTTTGCTGTGGGAGCAAAAGGAGAGACACTTTGATTTAGTGCAATACCCAGAGGGGAGGCTCCAGGGAGTGGATGTAGGTCAAGTTGACCGAACCACTATAAAAATCTGGTGTGTTCTTTCTGATTACTTTCTGCACTTTAGTTTTTCCGTGATTATCTGCTTGGGTGAAATTTGTGTTTAATCTTTTCATTTGAGTATTTACTTGTTTCTACTGCATATCATAGAAAAGATTTTCACTGTTGCTCTCAAATTTTTAAATAACTAATTCACCCCCCCTCTTGGTTAGTCTCGGGACTAGTTCATCAGCGCTTAACATCCCTATCGAACTTTCAAGTGGTATTAGAGCGGGATTCATAAAATCTAGTTTTGAAAAACTTTTGAATTTAATCCATGGCTAACTTTGATAATCATAATAATGCTGAAGGTTATTCAATTAAACGACTGCCATTATTTGATAATATTTCTTTTGATTTTTAGAAAACTCGCATGTCCACTTTTCTTCAATCAATTGATTATCGTATGTGGATGCTAGTTAATGATGGATACGAACCACCTTTTAGACTGGTTAATAATGTTAAAACTGAACTACCCTTTATTGATTGGACTTTTGATGATCATGAATTAGCACAATTGAATGCCAAATATTTAAACTATTTTTTCTGTGCTTTAAAATCTGAGGATTATATACGTGTATCTATATGTACGACTGGTAAAGAGATTTGGGATAGATTGTGCATTACTTACGAGGGTACAACTGAAGTCAAACAGTCTAGGTTAAATATTTTGCTTCATGACTATGAACTTTTTTGCATGAAACCTAGTGAAACCATTTCTGAAATGTATATGAGATTCACTCAAATTATCACTTCCTTGCATGCCTTAAGAAGATAACTTACAAACTACAAAAGAGTGAACAAAATTCTTAGATGTTTGCCTTCTTTATATGATGCTAAGATAACTGCAATCACTGAGTTTAAAGATTTAAATACTTACTCTATTGATAGTTTACTTAGATCACTCATTACTTACGAGCAAGGGGTGAACCAAAGACAGCTTGATGCAGGTGATAAGAAGAAGGAGAAAACAGTGGCACTAAAGGCCAACGAGAGTGATACTAGTTCTTCTGGGTCTAATAGCGATGACGTTGCCTTGATCACAAGGCAATTCAAAAGCTTTCTAAGGAAGAAACACAAGAACTTTCAGAAGTGGAATAAGGGTAAGTCCAACAAGAATTTTAAAGGTTCATCTGACCCTGTCTGTTTTAAATGTAGGAAGCCTATACACATTAAGGCTGATTATCCTACACTTAAAGCTCACCCGAGCAAGGAGAAGGGTGAGGAGAAATAAAAGTTCAGGAAGGACAAGAAGCGGATTCAGAAGGCGTTCTGGGTAGATTCTACATCCGACTCCTCTGAGACTGAAACTGAAGAGGAGGAAACAAACTTGTGCCTGATGGCTGATGATCACCCTGGTTAGTCTCACCAGGAAGAGGTATGTGAGCTTACTTATGATCAATTACTTGAAATATCTGAAAAAATTCATGCATCGTATAGGAAGCTTAAGAAAATCTATGCTAACTTCAAATTGGATTACTTGACTTTGCAAAAAGAGCATGATGTTTTGATTAAGGATCATTCCACTATTGATTGCAATCACATATCTTTACTTGATGAATTTGATGAACTGAATAAAAATCATTTTGATTTAATTATTGAGCATGATGTATTAAAGACATCGCATGTTGAATTAGAAACTGCTTTTAAGAAATTGAATGATATGGCATGTGACCTAGAAAGTAATGAAAGTGTAAGGACTTTTGAAATTGCTAGTCTTAACAAGGAAAACTAATTTTTAAGAGTAAAAATTGCTGCCTTTGAGAAGAATAAAAAACCACCTACTTTGGAACAGTTTTATACACCGCCACCTTTTGAAAAATCTGTTGCAAATTCATCAAAGCATGCTTCATACACATCTAGGAAGAGGTACTATCACTCACGACGTTTAGTTAATCCTTTTTCTGGTGTTAGATGTTATTCATGTGGCATGTTAGGACACATTTTCCACACCTGTACTATTCACCGTAGTACACATTAGGTGTGGAGGCCCAAACTACCTGTTTCACAGCACAGCACACATGCATTGCATTCTTCTTTTCATAAGAAGGAACCCAAATCTGTTTGGGTTCCTAAAACTGACGTTTGATGATTTTGTAGGTGTGCTCTCACACAAGACATCGTGAGAGCATGTGGTACCTGGATAACGGATGTTCTAGACACATGACTGGAGATGCAAATCAGTTCATTTCGATAGAGGCCAGGGCTGGAGGCAAGGTTACACTTGGAGATAACACAACCAGGAGGGTGATAGGCTCAGGTATAATTGGTGATTCAAAGAGTTTTATGATTGACAATGTTTTGCATGTAGATGGACTGAAACATAACTTGCTGAGCATCAGTCAACTCTGTGACAAAGGATACAGCATGAAATTCCTACCCACTTACTGTATTTTAAGCTTAAATGATAAAGTTATTTTGCAGAGACAAAGGATCAACAATGTCTACAAGCTGGATGTAACTTGCATTAAAGCTAAAAATTCAATTTGCTTAAAAACTGCTGCTGATGAGTCTTAGTTGTGGCATAGGAGATTGTGTCATGCCAGTATGAAAACCCTTAGGATAGTCACCTAAAAGGACTTAGTTAGAGGTGTGCCCAAGCTTAAGTTCACTAAGGACCACCTGTGTGATGCCTGTCAATTAGGGAAGCAAGTCCAGTCCTCATTTCACTCTGTTAAGGACATTAGCACCTCTAGACCTTTAGAAGTCCTTCACATGGATCTCTTTGGACCCATTAGTACTGCCGGCTTAGTGGGGAGAGTCTATGAGTTTGTGATTATAGATGACTACTCGAGGTTCACTTGGATTAAATTTTTGTCACATAAATCTGAGTCATTTGATGAATTTAAGTTCTTCTCTACTTGGATTCAGAGGAAGTTAGGGTGTGAGATCTTAACTATTCATAGTGATCATGGTGGAGAGTTTGAAAATGTGAAGTTTGGAAGTTTTTGTGAGGAGAAAGGGATTAGTCACAATTTTTCAGCTTCTAGAACCCCTCAGTAGAATGGGGTAGCTGAAAGGAAGAACAGAACCTTAGTGGAAGCCGCTAGAGCCTTGCTTGCTGAGTATTCACTTCCAAAATACTTTTGGGCTGAAGCGATGAACACTGCCTGTTATGTGCTGAATAGGGTGAATGTGAGATCAAATCTGAACAAAACATTTTATGAGATCATTAAGGGTAAAATTCCAAACCTGTCCCACCTCCATGTCTTTGGCTGTAAGATTTTCACTCTGAATAATGAGAAATCATCCTTAGGAAAATTTGACCCCAAATCTGATGAAGGAGTGTTCTTAGGCTATTCTAGTGTGGGGAAATCCTTTAGGGTGTTCAATAAGAGGACTTTGGTGGTGGAAAAAATAACTCATGTGGTGTTTGATGAATCTGATCCTAAGGTGACTAGAGTTTAGGAAGAAGAAGAGATAGAGGAGATTACCCAAGGGGTAGGAAATGCAAATCTGGAGGAGAGGGTAGAACCTCAAAAAAAACTGCCTAGAGATTGGAGATATTCTTTGAGTCATCCTAAAGAACTGATCTTAGAAGACCCTTCTGAAGGTGTTAGGACTAGGCATGGACTTAGGAAGGAAGTAAACCACTCTGCCTTTATCTCAATGACTGAACCCACAAACATCAATTAAGCCCTTTCGGATGAGTTTTGGATCTTAGCTATGCAAGAAGAATTGAATCAATTTGTAAGGAATGATGTTTGGGAGTTAGTAGAAAGACCTAAAAATTAAAGTATTGTGGGAACCAAGTGGGTCTTTAAGAATAAGATGAATGATTTTGGTGTGGTGGTTAGGAATAAGGCAAGATTGGTGGCTAAGGGGTATAATCAGATTGAAGGGATTGATTTTGAGGAGTCCTTTGCCCCTGTAGCTAGATTGGAAGCCATTAGAGTGTTACTAGCCTTTGCTTGTTATAAGGAATTTAAGCTGTTTCAAATGGATGTCAAGAGTGCCTTTTTAAATGGGGTAATAAAAGAGAATGTTTTTGTAGAATAACCCCCAGGCTTTGAGAGTTCCCAATATCCAAATCATGTTTATAAATTAAAAAAGGCCTTATATGGATTGAAACAGGCACCCAGAGCTTGGTATGAGAGGCTTAGCACATTTCTGTTAGAAAGAGAGTTTGTTAAGGGGAGTGTAGACACCACCCTTTTTCTGAGGAGAATAGGGGATGACTTACTCATTGTCCAGATCTATGTTGATGATATAATTTTTGGATCTTCTGATAAATATTTATGTGATGAGTTTTCTAAAACAATGAGTAAGGAGTTTGAGATGAGTATGATGGGAGAATTGTCCTACTTTTTGGGGTTTAGCATAAGGAAAATGGATGATGGAACCTTTCTAAATCAATCTAAATACACTAAGGATATTTTGAAGAAATATAAGATGAATAAAGACAAGCCAATCAACACTCCCATGAGCTCCTCGGTTCAGTTAGATAAGGATTCAAGTGGAAAATCTGTTGATCAGAAGAAGTATAGAGGTATAATTGGATCACTGCTTTACCTAACTGCTAGCCGACCTGATATCATGTTTAGTGTTTGTCTTTGTGCTAGGTTTCAGGCTGATCCTAAAGAGTCCCACCTGACTGCCGTTAAGAGAATTCTCAGATATCTTTTAGGAACCCTAAACCTAGGAATCTAGTACCCTAGGCACAACACCTCTTTTGAGATTATTGGGTATTCTGATTCTGACTTTGCAGGGTGTTGGGTGGATAGAAAAAGCACTTCTGGAACTTATCAATTCATATGACAGTCTTTAGTCTCTTGGTCTAGTAGAAAATAGAACTCAGTTGCACTTTCCACTACTGAAGCTGAGTACATTGCCTTAGGGAGTTGTGTGGCCCAAGTTCTTTGGTTGAAGCAACAAGTCTTGGATTTAGGATTACCTGTGGGCACAATTTCTATTATGTGTGATAATACTAGTGCCATCTGCATCTCTAAGAATTCAATCCAACATTCTAGAACCAAACACATTGATATAAGGCATCACTTCATTAGGGACCATGTTACAAAAGGGGACATTGAGCTACATCATGTAGCAACTAAAAATCAGCTGGCTGACATATTTAATAAAAACCACTGGCCTTTGACTCATTAAGCATTTTACGGATCAGATTAGGTGTGATTGATATAAATACATGATTTTGATGACTTCTAATTTCTGATGTATCTATTATTCATTCTATTTCTGTTAGTTAGTTGTTTGATTTGATTATCCATTTTCTATTAGTTTTTATTTGTCTGCTGATTTTCATTTTAGTCGTGTTAATTTGATTTGAGTATTTATTTTGATGTGATCTTTTACCTATTTTTATTTACTGGTTCATCTCTTTTAGTTACTATTTTATGCCTTTCAAAATCCGATCACTGCTCGCTACTTCTGATAAAATGGATTTCTGACTAAGAGTTTTACCTTGTTTTTATTTGGAAGCTTGTAAACAGTGATTGATTTCACTGGATCTGTTAAAGGGAAGAAAAGTTGATGATTGTTTCTCTTCCTCTAACTCCCTTAAATGGTGTATTATTTCTTTTGGATAAAAATCTTCTTCAAAATTAAAAAGTTAGTTTTTTGAAATAGAGATCTGTTTTATCTTCCTACAGTAATCTACCTCATATGATTAGTGTTTTCAAAGTTTTTAAGTCATTATTATGATTTTCTAATCCAAGTAATTACACTTATCATACGGTGTATAATTTTAGTTTTGTGAATTACTCTTCCTTACTGTGGAGAGTGTCTCCTATGTCTGGAAGGTAATTTTACAGCTGAGATCATTTAACAATTTTGAGAGAGAGAAAGCTTATAAAAGATGCATAGTGTACGAAATGAATTGAAATAGAGGCACAAAAGGAGCCCAAAGCTGAAAAGATGTGAAATGTCGCCAAACTCAAAGATACACAAAATGTATCAAAAATCAAAAGATGCGCAAAGCGCCAAACAAATTAAAAAAGAGGCACAAAATGAGCCCAACCAAGCTTTCTTCCCTTTCAGATTGTTAAATTCCTTAGAAAAATCTGTGCGCCACTTAATATTTTCAAAAGTTTGTGTTTGAAAATTCTGATTTCTGGTTTATTACTTTGTAATACTATTATATTAGATATTTTTCTGGAACGAGACTTGAAAGGATCTCTTTTTGAATCTAATTTCTTTTTTTCTGAATTGGATTTTTATTTTGAAGGGAATTTGCATCTATAAGGTGTCCGAGGTGGGAGTTGCGAAAGTTAATTTTTCAACTTTTTTTGGATTTCAGCGCTGTCAATCGTCTTCTTATTGGCTTTTGGATTTAAAATTAAGAAAAAATTCTGATTTACTGGAGTAGAATGATAAAAAAAATCATTATTTTTTGTGTTCCCGTTTCACATTTTATTCACTTTGGTTTTATTTTTATTTTACTGTTTGTGTTTTTGGGATCCTGATCGTTCATTTCCATCCTCCATCCTTTTCCTGTTTTCTTCACATCGTACTGGCCGATCCCCATATTGTCCTGGACGATATTCTTCGTCCTGGACGGTCCATCAATCATCCTGGATGATCCATTCAAATTGTCCCCAGATTGATCCTGCTACTGAGTACACCAATTATTGGTGATCATCCCGGATGATCCTTATATCATCCTGGATGATATGATCTATATCTTCCTGATCTGATCAAACGACTGCAATTGCACCAATTATTGGTCATCGTCCTGGACGATCCACTATATCATCTCGGATGATCCACGTGATCGAAGCTGGACGATTCAAATTCGGCCCATCCGACACATTTATTGCATATCATCCTAGATGATCCACCTAATCATCCTAGATGATACTTTTCATCAACGGTCATCCAGCCTGACTCCTCGGGACGATCTCCTATGTCTAATCATCCTGGACGATCCCTGATCATCCTGGATGATACGACCACCTTTTTGATCAATCGTCCTGGCCGTCATAAATGATCCTATCATCCTGGACGATCTTGCGATCGTACGAGACGATATGGCTGACTTCTATTTAAACAGCCATTTCTTCATTCTTTTTTCACACATCTCCTTCCACTCTCCTTCACTTTTACTTTCTAATGGCTGGCGAGAAGCATTCGCGGTAAAAGGGTGCGAGTTCCTCGCGAGGGAATGTTGATCCCCGCTTTCCCATTGCAGCCGATCAGGCTGCCTTCGAGTGCTATCATGAGGTGGGGATCACTCAGTCAAAAATAGTAAACCCCCGCACCCTTACCTATCCTGTTCTTGATATTTTTGCATACACCTCCCTCACTTTCATCCTTACTCTGGCCTTTCCATTTAGTATTGAACTTCTTCAAGTCTTTTTTGCCAATCTGCGCATTTCTGCTAACTATTCCACCCTCCACTCCTATATGAATCAACGTCCTATAGAACTCACTGCTCAGGACTTTCATAACATCCTTCAACTCTCTGTGACGGGCGATAAACTCCACACTCTTATTACTGACCCTGACTATGATTGGAGTGTCGCCAATCACTTTCTTCGAAACACGACTGCACCCTACCAGGATAATACTTGCACTTCCCTCCTTAAGGATGCACGGACCATTCAGCACGTCCATCATTTCTCCATCATCCCAAAGGCTGGGGATCACATTCACATCACTCCATTACTATCCCTAACCACATACTATATCTTGGCTCACCAGGATTTTAATGCCACTGACCTTCTTATCCGATACATCGAGCACCTCACTACTATTAGGGATCCGGGTCATCGACATCGTCCAAATCTAGCCTTAGGATATATCATTGCATATGCCTTGGAAGCCAAATATGACCTGCAGTATCTAGAGGCTCCAAATATCCCTCCTTCCTTCTTCACAAATAATTCATTCCATGTCCTACACAGCACCCGACTACATCCGGAGCCCGCCCCCGATGTTGAAGAGGAAGAGGAAGAAGCCATTCCCATTCCTGCTGCACTAGATGCACCTGCTCCCCTTCACATCGCTTCTCCTTTTGACTATTTGGTACAACACTTCGATCAGTGGGAGGCTAGATTCGATTCGTATGTTGCTTCCCAGGAGCAGTGGCACGCTGAGGACCTGCAGCGCTTTACCGACTATGCTGCTTAGCAGCACGACCAGGACATTGCCTGGATTGGAGCCCACTTTGCAGCCATCCATGATTACTTTGCACCGCCACAGCCGCCTCCTCCTTCGGATCAGGATCCGCCTCCATTTTAGTGTTCTGTTTTGTAGATGTTTTTCTTTTTCTGTTTGTATTATTATTTCTATTTTTCTTTTTACCCTCCTCCTTTTTTGTGATGTCAAAAGGGGGAGTTAGTTGTAGTAGTGTTTGTTCTTGATTTCAGTTGTAGTAGCTTTGTGTTTCCTGTACTATTCTGGTTGTTCAATAAAATTTGAAAAAATTTATTTTTCGATCTCCTAGTTCTGTTATTTTATAAAAACTACTACACATATGTTTGTCATCATCAAAAAGGGGGAGATTATTACAAATCTGTTCTTGATGATGATAAACATATTTCTATTATGTTTTACTTGGCTAACCTATTTCAGGTACAAAAGATCAAGAATAACTCAAACCAACTCAAGATCGGGTCCAAGTGTGTCCAAATGTATTATTTTCCTTTCTTGAGTCAATTGTAATGTAACTTATCCCCTAGCTAAGTAACCTTGCACACACACACTCAGGGGGAGAGCTTGAGTGAATTAGAGTTTCTGTTCAATTTTTATTCAGATCGTCCTAGACGATATTCACATCGTCCTGGACGATCAAGTAAAAATAGAAACCCTAATTAGGGCAACTAAGTTAAGTGTGTCTGATTAAGCAGATCGTCCGGGATGATCCCGACATCGTACGGGACAATATGCTCAAATCATAAATTCTCAACCGCTAGATCAAGTTAGGTAAGTTTTTATTTTAAGATATTTGGTCTGATCGTCCGTGATGATACATGTATCATCCTAGACGATCCAGTACAATCATGCCTAAATTAGTCTGGTAATTAAGGAAAGCAATTA
Source organism: Dendrobium chrysotoxum (assembly GCA_019925795.1). NCBI lineage: Eukaryota > Viridiplantae > Streptophyta > Magnoliopsida > Asparagales > Orchidaceae > Dendrobium > Dendrobium chrysotoxum. The sequence continues at coordinate 13,843,025 of CM034313.1, forward strand.
ATATTTAATTGATACGATCATATCGTTCGGGACGATCGCAAGATCATCCTAGACGATCAGGATCGTCTATTATGTTTCAGCTGTACGTCTAGAGCGGTCATCAGGATGATTTTGGCCCTTTTTGAACTAATCGGCCTGGACGATATCCTTATCGTCCTGGACGATCAAGTCATTTTTGGATCGTCCAACACAAGTTCCTCTGGACGACCAGAGCGGTCTTCTGGATGAAATTCCTAGATTTACACTAATCGTCCCGGACAATTGCAGAATCGTACGGGACGATATGAACAATTTTTTCTACTGATCGTCCAGAAGACCTAGATCGTCCAGGCTGAAATAGTTGATTTTGAAGTAATCGTACAGGATGATATTTATATCGTCCTGGATGATTCTTGCTGACCAGTTGAGATTTAGGGCAATTTTAGAGTCCTCCTTTAAAAGAAATTTTTCTTCGAACAAGAAAAATCTTTTGCCACTATCCTTTCCAGAGAAACCCTAAAGAGGGAGAGAGTTTGAGAGAGAGAGAGAGGATCTTGTGAGGGAGAGTTCGTGAGGGGTTCACGAAGGTTGCTCCAAGCAAGGATCAGAGTCGTCTTCTCCGCTCGTCATCTTTCGTCGTGTTGGTGTTCTTTGTGAGAGGATCATTGGCAAGAAGATCCAGGATTCTCTGCGTGCTTCAGGAGGAAGCGAAACGAGTTTAGGTTCTCTGCCTGCTTCAGGAGGAAGCAAAAGGAGTCTGAGGTTCTCTGCCTTCTTCAGGAGGAAGCGGAAGGAGGTTAGGTTCTCTACCTCACCGTGTCGGTGAAAAAGAGTTTTTGTACAGGCTTCTCCACCTTGTAGTGGGAGCAAAAGGAGAGACACTTTGATTTAGTACAATACCCGGAGGGGAGGCTCCGGGGAGTAGACGTAGGTCAATTTGACCGAACCACTATAAAAATCTGGTGTGTTCTTTCTGATTACTTTCTGCACTTTAGTTTTTTTGTGATTATCTGCTTGGGTGAAATTTATGTTTAATCTTTTCGTTTGAGTATTTACTTGTTTCTGCTACATATCAAAGAAAAGATTTTCACTGTTACTCTCAAATTTTTAAATAACCAATTCACCCCCCCTCTTGGTTAGCCTCGGGACTAGTTCATCAGGGCTTAACATCCCTATCAAACTTTCATATTGAACTGCTTAATCCAAAATATGGATCACTATCCTAGGCATTGAACAATTATTCATGATCATTCATAAATCATATTGAACCCTTTAATGAGCTAAGTTGACTACCATTGGTCACTTTGACCATTAAAGGACCATTTTAACCCTAAATCCTAAATCATGTATAGAAGCATACCTCATTCTTTTTCTAATGTTTAAGTCCCTTTGTTGGAATGTGAGGGGTATTAGTTATTCCTCTTCTAGGACTAAGGTTAAAAGTATTTGCAGAATTCATAATATTTTAGTTTTAGTTCTTATTGAGCCTCTTATTTCTCCTTCTAAGCTTATGCCCATAGTTATTTTTCTGGGTTTTAAATTTGCTTTTGCCAATTATTCTAACAAAATTTAAGTTTTTTGGAATGACCCTATTAAAGTGGATTTCATTGCTGATTTTGAGCCATCCCTTTATTCTTTGATTGATATAAAAATTTCAAATGTTATGCCTCTTTTGAAATGCTTCTTATAGTGTATTTACTACAATGAGACTTTGGGAGTAGCTCTCTCATTTCTCCTCTTTGGTAGATTTACCGTTGTTGGTTTGTGGAGATTTTAATAATATATCTTCTCCTATTGAGAGATTAGGGGGCTCCACCCCTAATTCCCTCTCCATGGAAGAATTTAACAGCATGATTGTAGATTGTAATCTTGTTGATATGAGTTTTTCTGGTATTAATTTCACTTGGAATCACGACAATCTCTGGTAATGATTTGATCATGTTCTTTTTAATAATAATTGTATTTCTAATTTTCCTCTTACTCATGTGGAGCACTTAAGTAGAACCATGTCTAATCTTGCTCCTCTTTTAATTGGTATTAAATCTCTTGGAATTCAATCTCTTCCCATATTCAGATATCAAAATATGTGGTTTCTTGATGATAGATTTCTTGGTATGGTAAAGGATAATTGGAATGTCCCTCTTCAGCATGATAATTATTTTTTTGGTATGTTTAGGCAATGGCTTAAGCTGAAAAGGTTGAAATTCAAAGCTAATTAGTGGAACAAAAATGTTTTTAAAAATATTTTCTCTAACAGTATTGAAGCTGAGCAGAAGGTCATGCATTTGGAGAACTCCTATATGAATGATCCTAATAAGGATAATTTATCTTTGTTATAAGATTCTAAAAATGTTTTAAATTGGTTTCATGCTCAAGAGGGAACTTTTTGGAAACAAAATGTTGTTGTTAAATATTTATGTGAGGGAGACAAAAATACAAAATATTTTCATGCATTGTTAAAAAGAAACGCTGTCAGAACTATATCCATAAGATTTCTCTTCAAAATGGCATTACCTATGAGTTTGAGGATCTTATTATTTCTTCTGGCATTAATTATTTTGAAAATCTTTTTAACAAAAAGCTTCTCTCTTCAGCCTATCGCTCAAGCCCACCTCATTCCTCGCTTTAATTTTGCTGAAGACAACACTTTTTATTAAATCCTCCTTCTACCAAAGAGATCTAGGATATTGTTATAGGTATGAAAAATTACTCCGTGGAAGGCATTGATGGCATTACTAATTTCTTTCATAAGGCTGAGGATATTATTAAAGAGGAGCTTGTGGCAATGTTTTGGATTTTTGTGGGGGTTCTCCCTTACCAAGATACTTTTCTTTTGCAGCTTTTGTGCTTGTTCCTATGAAGAATGTTATTAACAATTGGGAGGATTTTAGGGCTATTATCCTTTGCACACTTTCGAAAAGCTTATTTCTAAGATTATCATGGGTAAGTTGGTTGTGTTCCTTCCTAAGATTAGCTCCTCTAGGCATGAAATAATTCCATTCCAAATCTCCTAATTAGTCCAATATTCCTCCGTCGAGACAATAAATCACAGTAAATTTTAATTTTATACATGGACACTATATAGATTAAATTAAATGTGAAAAATATTGAAAATAATAATTCATAATTTTCAGTACAAGAGTTTACATTAGTAATTAGTTAGGTTTTAATAGCATTAGTAATAAAAAATTATGTTTAGCTGGCCATAAATTAAAAAATAGAACAACATAATTTCTATTACTTGCTTAAGAAAGATGGTACAAATAGAAAAGATTAAAAAGATATCACCCCAAATAAAGGATCCCAAATCGAGTCGAAAGATAAATCCTTTCCAAAGTGAATCTCCCCTTGCAATTTTGCTCTCCACACTCCTTTCCTTTTCAAATGCTTGCTTGCTCACTACAATATTAGCCAGCCACTCTAAAGTATGTATCTTAATCACCTCTAGCCTCTCCTCTAAGAAAACTATTTAGAACATTAGCACAGTCACGCACAAAAATAGAAAAACTAGTTATACTTATTATGGAATGACTCAGGTGATACCATGGTGTTATAATATGAACTAGCACTTAATGCTTCTAAAGGTTCTTCGGCGCTGGACTGACCCAACAAGGCAGTTTACTAATTTAATGTGATGGTTGATTGATCTAGCATGGCACTTCTTTTTCTTAACTACTCCACTATGGTGCTGTAGTGCTTAGTTACGTCATCTGGTGTTGTGAATCTTTTGAACTTGGTGTTCCAGCATTGAATTATTAGGTAATTTTCCCTAGACTCTATTATTGCAATGCTGATTTCTAACGTTATGGCATTGTGAAGCTCTGCGGTGATGACCTTGGTTCTATCAGGGTGCTACGTTAAATGTTATTTTCCTTGAGACCCTCGCACTGTAATATCCAAATATGGCACTAGGGCATTAACGATGTTGCGACGCTGATGGTTCTGACATTATGACATTGGTTCAATGCTTGCAAAAATTTCCATTTCTTGAGAAATTTTTATAAATCATCAACTAAAGATGAAAACATTCATTGAAATTTAACATATAAAATATAATTTTTTATTTAACAATTTCCCCCAGCTTAAACTCTTGCTTTCTTCAAGCAATTGTGTTTACACCTTTGATTAGCTTCATTAGTTCAAATAAAAATTTTGTAGTTTAAAATTAACTAAAATATAAGATAATACTCCACAATTTAGATGTGAATTAAAATGATCAAAAAATGATAATTTTTATTTAACAAATCAAGAATAATCATCCTAAGGATTCACCTTCATTAATATCTAAATTGAAATTATCTACTAAAAGTGTACGTGTAATGTAGACTTACTAGTTAAGATTGAATATTTTATCATTTTGGAATCGATTATACATTAGTTAATTTTGAATCTTAATTATAAACATTCATATGAAATAGCTCACTTACACTCTCCTCTTTAAAATTGAGTATTAAGATTCTTTTTAGAATTTAACATTCTCAAATACCAATTTTTGATGTTATAGTACTCATTTTTCTTTTATTTTTTTTCTTTGCTTCCACATTTTTCTTTTTTAATGCACTTAAGTACAAAAGTAATAATTTTAAATATTTGATTAAATTTCTTCCTTCAAGGTACCCTAATTTGGAATTATGCCAGGATTATGTAAGTTTACTAATTTCATATGTGAGTTCATAATGAGTTTTATAAATTAATCTAAATATTTTCTTTTTCTAAACTTAGTTTTCCAATCATGTCACCAAAAGTCGGTGCTTAAGTGTTGTAGCATTAAAGTTAAAAATTGAAGTACTAATTTAGATACTTTTCTTTAATTGATTGTGATGATTTTCAAATTAGAAATTGTTATTCTTTATTCATTCAATTGAGCACCTATAGTTTCACATTATGCTTTTCATTTTTATTAAATTAGCTATCAAGGTGTAACATTTGGAGGACATTTCAATAGTTAAGAAAAATAATAAATTTAATTAATGAAAATTTTAGTAACTAACATAAACAACAAATAAAATAAAATGCAAGAATAATAAAAGAAAACAAAAACATAAATACTTTAAAAGACTCTAATCAAATGTACTATAACACAAAAAATTTGGGTTATCCCTCATCAGAACTAGGTTTTTTATTTTAAGCCAGGCGTACCTAGATATTCATTTTAGCTTGATGGTATCACTAGTACTTCTTAAATTCTCCAAGCTATGATATTTCCCTTTTTCCTTTGGATTAATTTTATTAGTACCACGTAAGGTGCTAAGGGGCCTACTACTTAAAGGATATAACAAGCTGCCCTAATTGATTTTTCAAATTATTAATGAAAGTAGCTTGACTTTGTAATTGGTTTCCCATCTGAATCTTTCAAAGGTGTCTTCCTATCTTTGAATTGGTTATTTTGATTAAAGCCTGGGGGATAAGATATTCTAGGATTCACTAAAGGTGGTTGAGAATGATTTTGAATTCCTAATAGGTTTAATTGATTTGCATTTCAATGATTTCCACTATTATTATTATTCCAACTAAAATTAGAGTGGTTCCTCCAATTTGGATTATAAGTATTTGAGTAGGGATTATTTTATCTTTCAATTAAATTCACATTCTGAATCCCTTGATCCCTAAGCTCACTAGAAGAATTCAAACCATGCTCAACTAAATGCAAATGTGATCCTGAACCCAGACTAACTCCAAAATTATCTAACTTCTTAGGCATAGTTGCTACCAAAGCTGTCAAAATTGCTAAATTATTTGACTCATAGACACTTGTTGCTCTCTTAGGATTCACTATATCAGAAGGCCACTAGAAATTGTTTATTGCCATATCATCTATCAAGATATATGCCACTTCAAAAGCCATTAATATCAAAGAACCTCCAGCTGCAATATTAATTATTAACCTAAGAGATCCTACATGCCCATTATAAAACATCTGAATCACAAACCAATCAGGCAAAACATGAAAGTTTGTGTTGGTTATTAGACCTTTTAAAACTGTCCCATGGCTAACCAAGAGGAGGGGGGGGGGGGGGGGGGTGAATTGGTTATTTAAAAAAAAATTCTTGGATTTTTAAAAACCTTTTTAAAAAATTAAATCATTGATCCTGAAATATGCAGTTATTTAAAGAAATGATTATCATAGGATTTTTTAACCACAAAATTTAAATGTAAAAAATAAAAATACCGAAAAAATAAATAACAAAAGAATAACACCAAATTTTATAGTGGTTTGATCAAACTTGACCTACATCCACTCCTTGAAGACCCATTCTCCAGGTATTGCACTAAATAATAGTGACCTTCCTTTTGCTCCCATAGTAAGGCGGAGAAGCCCTTACAAACTCTTTTCCACCAACCCAATGCGGCAGAGTACTATCGCCTTTTACACTCTCCAAGTGATGGCAGCGTACCATCATGTCCTTTTTCATCCTCCTAGTGAAGGAAGAGTATCGTCACATCCGTTTTACCCTCTTAGCGAAGGCAGAGTACCGTCATGTCCTTTTTTATCCTCTTGGTGAAGGCAGAGTACCTTGATCCAATGTTGAAAATATTCTCCGTAGAGCCTCCAAAGAAGATGGGTAGAAACTAGAAGAAGACAAAGAGATCCTCACTTTGGGTAACCTTGTGAATTCCTCATAACTCCCTTTCACTAGATCTCTCACTCTTCACTCTCAAAGTTTCTCCCAAACACACCCTCTATGGTCCCTCTTAAGAGAAATTCATAGCCAAAAGATATTAAGATAGTTTTTAGGACTCTTTATTTAGACAAGACATGAAAAACTGTCCATAAACTAAAATTTTTAAGTGAACAACTTACATTCATACTGTACGATCGTAGATCGTTTGGTACAAATAGTTCAAAAAATCAGGGCTTTGTTTGGTACAAACTAAATTTCATATACTGTCGGTCATTTGTACGAATGCATATTATACTGTACGAATAATTAAAAAATAAATGAGTTTGTTTAGTACGATCTGGTACAAACCTAATTTCATACTCTATTAGTAATATGTATGAATTCAGACCATACTGTACGAACAATTCAAAAATAAATGAGTTCGTTTGGTACGATCTGGTTTGAACCTAATTTTATACTCTATCAATCATCTGTACGAATTCAGATCGTACTGTACAAACAATTCAAAAATAAATGAGTTCATTTGGTATGATCTGGTATGAACCTAATTTCATACTCTATCAATCGTTTGTACGACTTAACATCATACTGTATAAACAGTTAAAAATTTAAGCCAAGATTTGATTAACTACATTCTGTAGGAAAACTATGTCAAATCGTATAGTATCGTATAGTACGATCAGTCTTAAAAAATTTTATCACTCTCCCCCTATGTATGTGTGCACGATTATCCAATTATAATCACATTTGCTCATACTCAAGAAATAAAAATAAAGATATATAGACTCTATTACATAAAATTCTATTCTATCCTGTCTTGAAGTCTTCAGCACTCTGGAGTAGTACATGATTTTTCTGAAATACTAGTACAAATAGAAATAAATAGAAATATCCAATATATGCTAGGAGAAATAATAAATTCATCAGAACAAAAATATTTTTGCTATCATCAAAAATCACAATCTCAATCTTGATTCCTCAGTTGCAAGAATCTCCCTTTTTGATGATGGCAAAAATAATTATTATTTGAGTTACAAATAAAAGTTCTTCTCTCCTAAGCTTCTCATTAATGAATGAAAAATAAAAATCATGGGAAAAAGAAAAAAAATTATCCTCCCTCTTTTTGTATTTGATTTTTATAAAATAAATACAAAACTCTCTCGTAAGAAATACAGAAGACAAACACAAAAAAAAACACAGACAACACAACACAAACACACGACACCAAAACACAAACAAGAGACACCAAAACAAAAACACAGGACCAAGAAGACTTCAAACAAATATAAACTACCTCCCCCTTTTGACATCAACAGAAAGAGGAGAAAAAGAAAGAAAATCCCCTAAATATGTAAGATATTATGGACAAATCTAAAAGTTGATAAGGAGAAGAATTTTAAAATTTACACAACATTAAATTTCTGATACAAAAACACTTTTTAAACTCATATTTAAATCAAAGGATAAATAAGATAAGAATAATTGATCAGGTTCAATGTTCATTCTAAAATGCAAAAATATCAAATAGAATAATTATCACAAAAAAAATTACATAAAAAATCAAATAGTTTCAAATTCAATAGTTGAAATTATTAGTTAATACATGGATTTTTCTAAGAATTATAGATATAGAGGAAAGAACTAAATATAGTGTGGGCTCATTTTATGCCTCTTTATCAACTAGAATTATGAACATTACATATTTTTTCTGATTGGGCTCATTTTGTGCCTCATTTTAAATTTGGCACGCTTTGTGTATCTTTTTTTGTTGGGCTCATTTTGTGCCTCTTTTCAAATTTGGCACACTTTGTGCATCTCTTGGCATTTTGTTCTTTCATAACCTAAATCAGTAAGTCTTAGCTTATCTGATTATCTTCAAAATAAAAGAAAAAACTTTCTCATATAAGGAAGATTAAACTACAAAAAAAAATTCAATAGATAACAATAAAATGAACACAATGAATAAGAAAATAAAGAAAAATAAGTCATAATTTTTGCAATAATTATAACTATAAGATAAATGTCTATTGGAACATGAAGATGATCTCCTCATCTAAATCTAATTATAATTTGATTTAAAGTTTGAGTAAAAAAAATTAAGGAAATAACATTATAATGCAAATAATTTAAAATTTTTATCCTTTAAATCAACATTTTAGATTAGTCAATAATAAATTTGAGAGGAAAAAAAACAACTAGATATTTTTTTTATTTTTAATAAAATAACACAGACTCAAACTTATAGAAAATACAACTAATTCAGAATAAAAGCATCTAAATTGAACATCATAAAAAATTTAGTCTAACCAAAAACATTTAAAAATAAATATAACAATTAAAATAATAGCTCAGGGGATCTTGATCTGGAGGAGGCTGTAGAGGACTAAACTGGATAAAGTAGTTGTTGATGGTAGTTACTTGAGTATTGAGCGAATCAACCTGTCCTCTCACCTAGCTCATGTTCTCATTGTATCTAAAGTCTTGTTGGTCCAAGTGAGTCTCAATATGGTCAAATCGTTGATCAATATGAGACTTTAGATGATCAAATATCTAGATCAAATCTTAGTAGAATTGATGGTTAGGCCTAGGAATAGGAGTAGGTGCAGGTATTGGAGCAGGTACCTCTTCTTCACCAATTTCATCTCCCTCATCCCCTTGATCCTGATGAAAAAAAAATGCAAAATGAAGCATCAGTAAAATAGATAGGCAGATTATTTGGGGGATCGGGATGAATAAGATTGTATTTTTTTCTCAAGAATATAGGCAATTAAGTATCTTAAGGCCACATTCTTCTTCCTTCTAGTGACAGGGAGTCTGATATCAGAAAGATTATTGATGTAGTCCAGAATCAACTGGGCTTCATCAATCAGAGTGTTTGACATTATGAAGTATATAACGATAGAAAGCAAAAGGAGTGATATTGATTCGATCAACAGCTTTAGGAATAATGGAAGTTCTTAAGACATGTTGGATGATTCTAGCATTTTGATTCAAAGTATGCACAAGGGGTAAGTATTGAATTGAAGGTATACCCCTAGGAGTTTGATTGACTTCAGACCAATCAAAATCACTTCTTGAAATCATAGATTGTGCCCTTACTCCTTCAGTTCTAATATATAGAAATGTGCCCAAATCCTCCTTAGTGATTTCTACTCTTTAGTGGAAGACATAAGAGGACATCATAGTTTCATTCTCTCTCATTCTCATATTTTCAAGAAAATAATAAAAAGTGTCAGAGTGAAATGCGTAAATCAAAGTGAGAATGAAGGAAAACTAAGTGGAGTCAAACAGAGGCATAATTATAAAATTTATGTCTTTTTGAATAAGAAGATGGAAATGAGTAATCTTTGCTTGAACAAACCGATCATATGCTTTTTCATTTTCTCTTAAAAGAAAATTATCATCTCGTTTAGTATAAAATTAACTCCCTTTGGTCTGACGTACTCGCTTGCTAAGGATTGAAAAGGACTGAATGTGGAATAGATTGTGAAGAAATTCAAATAATAACTTCCAATTTATAGAAATCGAATGATTTCATACAGTACAAAATTAGGTTCGTACGCATAATTTTGAATTTCATACAATATGAACTTGGGTTATTGCAGCAAGTTGACTTTTCATAAAGTTGCCTTCTCGATGAGTCATTTCATACGACCTTTGACAAAAACTGATCATACAGACGAACAGGTGTTCGTCCGGTATGATTTTTCAATAATGACTGTACCTATTGATTGATTTTTTTCGCATGCAAATTGACAAGTGGATTGTACAGACGAACGGGTGTTCATCCAGGATGATGTTCAAACAGTAACTATTCTAAGCCCTAAGTTAGTTCATTCTCAGAATTCTCACCATGTTTGTACAGATGAATAATAGACACTTCGTACAGATGATGAGGTGTTCATACTGTATGATTACTATAAAAAGATATCAAATTTTTTTCTGTCCAACTTAGAAACGAAATCATGTAAAATCTGGAGAATTTGTATAATACGAAAGTGGTTCGTACAGTATGAATGAAAATAAAATTTTAGATTTGCACATGATGATTAAGATGCTTTTTTAAAATAAATCAAATAAGATCCATGAAACATAAAAACAAAAAGAATAATAAAAGGAAAAATCAAAGATAAAATAGAAAAGTACAAATAGAACAAACCAAAAATAGAGAACAAAATACAAATAACCAAATAAAAAACAGAGAACAAAACACAATCATAAGCTTAAAAGAAATAAAACTCAATTACATTTTATGGAAATATAATTTTCAAGCATGAATATGAATAACACCCAATCTAGTTCTTAAGATGCTGAAAGTTTCAGAAACCAGTACTTTTGTGAAAATATCTGCAATTTGATTTTTAGTAGTTATATGATGTAGCTCAATTTCTCCTTTAGTGACATGCTCCCTAATGAAGTGATGCCTTATGTCTATATGCTTAGTCCTAGAGTGTTGGATTGGATTCTTTGAAATATAAATGGCACTTATATTATCACAGAAAATTAGAATAGTACCAACTAAAAACCTAAATCCATAAGTTGTTATTTTAACCAAAGAACCTGTGCCATATAACTTTCTAAGGCTACATATTCTACTTCAGCAGTAGAAAGGGCTATTGAATTCTATTTTCTTCTAGACCAGTTCTAATGAATTGATAAGTTCTAAAAGTACTTTTTTAATCAATCCTACATCTTGCAAAATCTGAATCAGAATATCCAATAATTTCAAAAGAAGTATTATTCCTATGATACCAAATCCCTAAGTTTTGAGTTCCTAAAACATATCTCAGAATTCTTTTAATAGTAGTCAAATTGGATTCTTTTAACACGTCCTTTTTCACCCTCCGGGTAAAGGCAGAGTACCATAATCCAATATTAAAAATCTTCTCCCAAAAGCCTCCAAAGAAGATGGGTAGAAACTAAAAAAAGATAAAGAGATCCTCACTTTGGGAAACCTTGTGAACCCCTCACAACTCCCTTTCACTAGATTCTCACTCTTCACTCTCAAAATTTCTCCCAAACACACCCTCTATGGTCCCTCTCAAGAGAAATTCACAGATATTAAGACAATTTTTAGGACTCTTTATATAAACAAACATGAAAAATTATCTAAAAACTGAAATTTTCAAGTGAACCGACTTACATTCATACTGTACAATCATTGATCATCTGGTATGAATAGTTCAGAAAATCAGGGCTTAATTTGGTACAAACTTGAACGAACTCAGTTTCATATACTATCATTCATCTGTATGAATGCAGATCGTAATGTAGGAATAGTTCAAAAATAAATGAGTCCGTTTGGTATGATTTGGTGCGAACCTAATTTCATACTCTATCAGGCATTTGTATGAATTCAGATAGTAATGTATGAATAGTTCAAAAATAAATGAGTTTATTTGGTACAATCTAGTATGCACCTAATTTCATACTCTATCAACCGTCTGTATAAATTTAGATCATACTGTACAAATAGTTCAAAAATAAAAGACTTCATTTGGTACGATCTGGTATGAACCTAATTTCATACTTTATCAGTCATTTATACGACTTAACAACGTATTGTATGAGTAGTTAAAAATTTAAGCCATGATTTGATTAACTGCATTCTGGAGGAAAACTATATCAAATCGTATAGTATGATTAGATATCGTACAATATGATTAGTATTAAAAAATTTATCATTCTCCCCCTATGTGTGTGTGCACGGTTACCCAATTACAATCACACTTGCTTAGACTCAAGAAATAAAAATAAAGATATATAGACTCTATTACATGAAATCCTATTTTACCCTATCTTGAAGTCTTCAGCACTATGGAGTAGTATATGATTTCCCTAAAATATTAGTACACACATAAACAAATAGAAATATCCAATATATGCTAGGAGAATAAAATCATCAGAACAATAATATTTTTTGCTATCATTAAAAATCACAATCACAATCTTGATTCTTGAGTTGCAACACAACATAATGATATTAATTTCTAAACATCTTCTTAAATCTTTCTCAACTCTAATAGATTAACTCTCCTTCCAATTGGGAAAAGAAAATAATATCATTCCTAAGCTTAAAAGTTTTAGAAGGTGAAAAATACTTTGTTAGGAACTTATATACCTACTTATTCCAAATGATTACATAGCTTAGGGCCAGGAATCCAACCACATCTTAGCAATATCCCTCAGGAAAAATAAAAACTAATAAAGTTTAATAGCATCATTGTTGATTCCATTATACTTGAATGCTGCATAGATTTCTAAAAAAATAGCGAAGTATAAGTTGAGATCCTCAACAGAAGTTCATCATTTGAGAATTTTGTATTATTTGAATTATTGTAGGTTTCACCTTAAAGTTGTTGGCTTTGATAGTAGGTCAATTGATACTTTGATGAATTCCATCGACTACAGGATTGACATACTCTCTATGAGGTCTAGGATGATCTTGATCTAGATTTGGTTCAATCATTCTTAATGATAAAGTCTTTTTGGATTTTTTTGATTTTTTTTAAAGTCCTTTTAATCTCTAAATCAAACAAGAAAGGCTCTTTACTAGCTTTACTACATATACACCAATAACAATAAAAATTGAAATATAATTAATAAAATAAAAAAAATTACAAGATTTAAATAGTCAGAGATTCACAAATTCACAAAAGAACAATGATGACTAACTAAGAAACAAGTATGATTAAATATACAGCTTTCTTGAAATAATATAAAAATAATTGCAAGTATTCATATTACTTCCTCGATAATGATGCCAAAAACTTGATGTGAACAAGGGAGATTTGGGTTATTTTACATTAGTCTATGCTTATGTGTATTAAAATATAAATTCTCACTTCAAACATAACTGCACGTGTCGATTAAATAATAAAAATGTTTATGAGAGAGTGTTGATCTCATGAGAAAGTATTCTGATTCACATAATTGTTCTAGTATTTTCTACTTCAAGTTACAAAAATTATCCTACACAACAAAATCAAGGTTGTACGATGTCTAGAATGAGAATTCCATAAGAAAAGTGAAAATAATAATGATAGAGTATTTTGGACTAATGACAGTGAAATCTTCTAAGTTTTCCTAAGTAGACTCTCCTAAATTAATTGTGAATTAGAACATATGTATTCTTAGATCTCTCTCGATCTTATAAAGATGTAAAGAAAGATTATGTTCTTCCTAAAGTTAATTTATCTCTAAAGACCCCAGAATACTAAAAATCATATATCTAGGCATGCAAGTTTTATATTTCAATTCTCTTGATTGTTCTAATATTCCTCCGTCGAGATAATAAATCACACTAGGTTTTAATTTTACACATGGCCACTACATAAATAAAATTAGGAGCGAGAGATATTGAAATAATAATTCATAACTTTTAGCATGAGAGTCTATATTAGTAGTTACTTAGGTTTTCACAGCATTACTCGAAAATTATGAGTTTAGCCAGCTGTAGATTAAAAAAAGAATAACATAATTTTCATTATTTGCTCAAGAAAGATAGTAAAAATAGAAAAGAAAAAAGGATATCAACTGAAATGAAGGATCCCAAATTGAACTGGAAGATGGATCCTTTCCAAAGTGAATCTTCCCTTATAACTTCTCTCTCCACACACCTTTCCTCTCCAAATGCTTTCATGCTCACTACAATGTTAGCCAACCACTCTAAAGTATATATATTACACTTCTCCAGTCTCTCCTCAAAGAAAACTATTCAGAACTTTAGCACACTCACACATAAAAAAAAACTATTTATACTTATTACAGAATGACTTAGGCGCTACGGCATTCGACAAGATGGAATCATGACCTTATAATAAGAACTAGCACCTTGATGCTACTAACGATTCTCTACTACAGTGTTGGCTTGACCTGACATGACTGTTTGGTGATCCGGTGAGATAGTTGACTGATCTAGCATGGTGCTTCTTTTCCTTAATCATTCTATTATGGTGCTCCAAAAGTTGGGTGCTATGGTGCTCACTTACATCATCTAACACTACAGCGCTCCCGAGGTTGATGCTATGGCATTGAATTATTAGGCAATTTTTTCTGAGACTCTCGTGCTCCAACGCTGATTTTTGGCATTATGGCATTGGGAAGTGTTGTGGGGCTAATCTTTGTTCTATTGGGATGTTGAATTAAATGTTATTTTTCCTGAGAGTGCAGCGCTAAAATGTCCTAATACAGTGCTAGGGTGTTAACGATGTTGAGGCACTAGTTTAATACTTATGAATTTTCTCCATTTCTTGAGAAATTCCTACACAACATCAACTAAAGAAAAATATATTCATTGGAATTTAACATAATAAAATATTATATAATATTTACTTAACAACAGGGTTCCTACCTGACCTAGAACCAAATTAGTATAAGATTTTGATTTTTATTTAAGGGATTTACAATATAAAATAGAATCTAAATTTTAAGAAAGAAAATGACACCAACAGGGTTCCTACCTTACCTAGGACCACATAAGTATATGTTGGCCTTTGATTATTTAGTTATTGAAAGGGGTATACATGCAAAATATATGGTGAACCCAAAATTTTATTGAAATCTATATATGTTGAAGAAGTCTAGTCTTTACTAAAGATAAAGAGAGGAGTCTATCTCCAATAGAGTCACTAGAAAAATCATGTGAATATATAAATGTTCCACATGATTTGCTTTAATATTTTCTTTGGATAAATTTGTGTAGCATAACATCTATTACCTGGAAAGATAAACTGATGCTCAACTATTGATTTGAAAAGAGAAACAATTTACTTTCTTATCCAAACTCGGAATAAGCTAATGTATAAAACTATAATTTGCATCCACAGGATTCTTCCCCAACCTTAGAAAGGAACTAAGATAAGGTTTCTTTATTTTTCTAGGTTCTAGACTCCTTATGACAAAATCCCTTATATTTAATTACATCTCAAGATAAGTCTTGAGAATACTCTTGATTAAAGTAAAAATTGGACTTTTTAAATTTATAAAGAGTTGATTAAAAGTTTGGGTTAAAAAGAACTTCAAAAAAGACTTAAACTTTAAATTTAAGATTTAAGATTTAGATTTAAGAATGATTGGATTACCCTTTTGGGGATAGGAGAAAGTGAGGAGTGTAAAACCTGGACTTATGTTTGCATAGAGTGAACGGATAGCTAAGATCCTAAATCCCAACCAACCTCCTTATGTATGCAAGATAAGCGGCTCTATCCAAGGAATCAAGGAGATATAATTCACAAGACTTTAATTAGGACACTTTAATATGCAAATGGATCTAAGATAGCACAATGTAATGATATACAAAAATAGTATATAATATTTAATTTATAATATAAATAGAGTACAACTCAAGGTTTGTTGTAAAGTAAAGGTTGTCTGGTTCCACTACAACAAAATTGGATTTCTACATTCTATATAATGCAGATTTAAACTTATGATTGCTTATTTTAGTCTTTATCTTCATGCTCCATGATCTTCTTTAAGATTTCAAAAGAGAATAATCCTTAAAAGAAGAAGAATCGTTCTCTTTTAAAACTTCTATATGTATAAGCTTTAACATTTTTACAACTCTTGACATTGTGTAACTCAATCTGGCTATACAAAATTTTAGAATTTTTGTATTTACAAATTTATATTAACATCATCAACTAGATACATTCTACTTATTAGAAGATTATAAAAGCAATATATATAAAATACAGAAATGCAATGTAATGTATGTGTATGTATATAAAATATATGAGCCTAATATGACCCTAGAGAGCCTAAGGTGAATCAACAGGAATATAAAAAAGACATCTAGAGTACAAAAAGTAAACACATCACCAGCCTAACTTAGGCTAGAGTTAGTGGCCCTATCAAACCATCTAAAATGTGTGTAACAAGCTGTGTGGTTTGAAAAAGTCCTAGGTTATTTATTATTTAATGTTACCAAACATTTTATTTTTAAATTGTTTTAGTTCAAAAGAGATTTTTTTAATTTTAATTTTAATGTTTTATAATTTATATTTTATTTTAAAAAATATATTTTAACTATAATTATTTATTTTAAGTTTTGAAGAATATAACGCTCAACATCACCTAAGTGCTAGGAGTCATTGATCAGCAAGTCTTATACTCATATTTATAATGCATTAGATCTCCCCTAAGGGATCAAATCCAATGCATAGAGTCTTTCATTTTATTTAGGTGTTTATGATTTATGTTTTAAAGAATCTTGTCAATCGATCACTTAAAGAAGTTGAAATTTTTAATAGAAAGATCCTAGGCTCATAATTATAATGCATTTGATTCCCCCAAAGGGATCAAATCAAGTGCATAGAGTCTTTTGGTTTATTTATCTACTTTATTAAATTATTTTATTTCATTTTATTGTATTAATTTAAATTATATTTAAAGTTTATAAAATTTAAATCAATTTTATGTTTATTATTTTTTCTCTGATCTTGATATATATAATTGATTAATTTCTAAATTTTTTAAAAATGAATTGATATTTTTTTATTATTTAATTTCCTTTATTAATTTGGTTTGAACAAACTTTGACTTTTATTTTTATTTAAGTTATAATGGTTTTTATTTTTAATTAATTTTATATTTAATTCAGAGTTGAATGTAACTTACTTTGTATTTTTGTGATTTTTTAATATTTATTTAAAAATTTTATAAAATTTGCCTAATTAATTGAACTAAAATTCAACTAATTAGGCTATTTATTATTTTTTATTTAAATTGATTCCAAGCCACTTAAAATCATCATAAGAGGTCAAAAATGACCTCTAAGATGATTACAAGAGTTTCAAATAGTTTGGATATTTATTTAAATTTTAATTATTTTGTTTATTTATTTTTTAAATTTTCTTTAATTTGAAATTAATTTTAAACTAATCTTTATTTCTAAGGTTTCTGATGGGACTTTTATTTTTCCTTTAAAGTTCCCTTAATGTAGGGTTGAATGCAATTTATTTATTATTTTTTAATTTAACTTGAATTTTTCAAAATTTATTGAAAATTATATATATTATTATTATTTTTAATTTATTGAAAATTTTTTTTGGTTAAAACCCACCAACGGGCCTACGCGTTAATAACAAAAAATAATACAAAGTTATTAAGGAGACCTCCAGCTCCCTACTACTCAAAAGAGCTACAAAAAAGTCAAAAAAGAACCTATGAGGCGGAGTTCCCCACTAAGCACAAGTACAGGAAATCCTAATAACATTCTAGGATGGCTAGATGCCAAAACCCAAAAAGAACATGGAAAGTATATCCATCTAGCTCGATGTTGCCACCCAAAAAAGAGCCTTACAGAAAAAGATGATAATTCTCCACAAATCTAAATAGCTCAATCAAGAATCCTAATAAATTAGCTTGCACGATAAAAGAGAATTCACAAATAACCTACAAAAAGAAACTATGGAGCAGCTGGACCAAAAAGTTACAACCAATTTAATAATAGTCCAAAGAAATCATAAAATAGATGGTAGATAAGAAATAAATTGATGAGTAAGTAATGCTAATATCCAAATAATGAATATCCACAAGAAAATTCTGAACCCACTGCATACACCAATAAATCTGCATGGAATTGATACTCCAAACCACACAACTAATAGAAGCACACCCATAAGTAAAACACAGGACCACATCAATAATATATCAATAGTAATTATTCCAACAGTAGTTTCCAAGAAAAACTCGACCAATAAAAGGACAATCAGCACAAATGAGAAATAATAGCTCATACTTGAGCTAATTGTAGGAATATATAAGATCGAAAATCCAAGACTTGATCCAGGAATAGAAATAGAAAAGACAACAGTAATCAGAAGATGAATCAAGAAACTGAGTATAAACTTCATAACAAAACAGGCCAAATCGAGAAAAAACTGACCAGAAAAAGTGAGAATGCTCAGCAGAGCAACCAAGTGCCATAAACCTAGACAATACACCCAAAAATGAAAGGCCATCTGAGCTTAGTAAGGTAAAATCAAAGCAGACATCACGAAGGAAACCCCAATGCCACTTAATTCTAACCCCACACCCATTATGGCACATTAAGTTGAGAAAGCAAAACATGTGAAACATAGAATAGAAGTACAGGTAACATGGTAGTACAACTAGAATGACACTTCCACTGCACTTTCAGGCCCTTCAACTAGAGGCAGTAAAATACTCTCCTGAATGAGAATTCTAGACAATGCAACCACACAGGAACGGGCCACCAGAAGTGATAAAGATAAAGCCATAGCAGACATCATGATGACCACCCAAAGCCACTTAATTCTATACCCAAACGTGTTAGTAAAAGAAAAGAATACCGGGTAATAGGGAAACACAACCACAATGCAACCACCACAACACTTCCAGCCCCACCAACCGAACCAACATAAAGTGCCTATGAAACAACACCTTTATAAATAGCAAAGATAGCCCAAAGACCCAACCACATTAGCAAATTTAAAACACAATCCTCTAGTAATATCCCCCCGGGGTAAGAAGAGCAACAATTGGGGCTATAATCAGATTCAAAAAAATTCCAATCATAGCTCAAACCCATCACAATAAAACTCCAAGCAACCTTGAAAAGAAGAGTAGGATAAGAAACAAAGATATAAAACAAATCACATAAATGCCCGACAAAAGCCATGATCATGTTCCCCTGATCATCTCTTATAATACAACCACACCCAAAAGTAGAGTTTTTCATCAAACCATCAGCATTAAGTTTCACAGTATTAAGGGGAGGTTTGACCCAATAAACTAATTTAGGATCATCTAAAGAGTTGCTAAATTGCAGAAAAATACCAAAATTTTGAGCCATAAAATAATAATTCCTAAAATTTTTGGATGACAAGAGATTCGCAAAAAAAAGTTTAAACACTTTGTCTTTAATATTCTGAATAATATGATGATAATCCATGCGAGTTTTATTCAACAAAGAGTTATTTCTAGCAATCCAAAGATACAACATAATCATCGAGGGAATAAAATTTCTAATATGCTCTTTCAAATTAATGAACCAGGACTCAAGCAAAGTGTTAATTGACATGTGAGGACTAAACTAATTCAATTTAAAAATATCATCAAAGTAAGCCCAAGTTCTAACAACAATATGACCAAAAATAAACACATGATGCATATTCTCCATATGATAGTAGTATTGACACTTAGAAGTTAAAATAAAACCTCTTTTCCTCAAATTCTCATCAGTAGGAATATAATTATGCATGACTATCCAAATAAAAACAAAAATAATCTTAGCGATAGTTTTATGCAAGATCATATAAAACACTTTTTTTAACATAGTTCTTATTTCTTACCTCATGCCAAGCATCCTTTAAACTAAACATACCATTATGAGACAAGACACATAGTAACAAATTATCAGAGTCAATATTAATAGGCAGATTTAATATTTAGAAATAACAGACTCAGGAAGAACGTCAGCAAGTTTAATGTAATCCCAAGTGTAGTTAGAGATAAATGAATTTACTTTAGTAGAAGTAGTGGAATAAGAATTAATAGAAGAATCAAAGACTAACCTCCCATCTAGTTATTTTTCCAAAAGAAGAGGGAAGCACTATCGAGGCCCAATTTAACATGAGGTTCAGCACTCTACTTGATACTGCACAGCCTTTTCCAAACCCTAGAATCACCATTATTATAGTATCACATAGTAGGGTGCTTACCAACATAGTACTTAGAATTCATTAACTTAGCCCAAAGATTAAGTTTATAACGAAAATTGAATCACTGTTTAAAAGATAAGTCATGCATATTTTTACAACCCAACGTCCCTTCCTCAAGGACTCCACAACAGTTAGTCCAGGAGGACCAAATAACTTTAGAATTCATATTGGAACCTCTCAAAAAAAAAACTTATTAAATAATTTCTCAATCCTATTACAATTAGAACTAGTAGGTTGCAATGTTTGGAAGATATAAATAGGTAAAGAACACAAAATACTTTTGATAAGGATTAATCTACCCCTAAAACTAAGAAAGTTGGAATCCCAAGAATTGAGCCTTTTTTGAATAGAAGTTAGAAGATTGTCAAAAAGAAATGATTTCTTCCTTTATAAAGAGGAACACCTAAATATTTAAGAGGTAAAGAACATTGTCAAAAACCAGTACTATTTTTAATAGAAAGCATATGATCATGAGAAATCTTATTAGAAACAATAAAGCGGCTCTTGCTTCTATTAATAAAAAGACCACTACAAGTTTCAAAAGTAGTTAAAAACCTCATGAGTCTATTAACCCGGTTGAGAGAGCCATTACAAAAAATAATAACATCATCAGCAAAACATAAATGAGAAACAGGAAAACCACCCAATGTTCTATAGAAGCTATTACAATAATTTTCATAAAGATTGGTAATGCCTCTAGATAAGTACTCCATGGCCATAATAAAGAGGGCAGGAGAGATAGGATCACCTTGTCTCAACACATGCAAAGATTTAAAAAAATCATTACATTTACCATTAATAATAACAAAAAAAGGATCCTTAAATGCACTGTTTAATAAGTTTAATGAAAGCAGAATTAAATCCAAATAGATGTAAAATGTGGTATAGAAAATCCCAATTAATATTATCATAAGCTTTGGCTATATCCAATATAAAGATAATGTTCCCCCCAGGCACCCTAGCATTTAAATCATGAATTATTTCTTGAGCAAGAAAAATGTTATTCGAAATAGATCTACCTTTAACAAAACCCATTTTATTAGGAGCAATAATTCTAGGAAGTAAAGGGGAGAGGTGATTCATAAGCATTTTAGAAATTAATTTACTAAAAAAGGTATAGAGACTAATCGGCCTAAAATCATTCCAATTACTAGCCCCAATTTTCCTGGGAATGAGCATGATGGAGGTAGAAGAGAAAAACTTAAGCATGCTATTACCAGCAAAAAAAATCCAAAATAGCATTGAAAAGATCCGGGCTAATAATGTCTTACTTTTTGAAAAAGCTTAGTCATGTAACCATCCGGGCCAGCAATAGACTCGACATTCATTTCAAAAACATTCTTCTAATTTCCTCCAAAGTAGGATATCTATTAAGATCCATGTTATCATCATGGTTAATGACGTGAGGAATAATATTAGGATTATCAATATGGACAGGAGAGAAATTTTGATTAAATAAACTTTTAACGTACTCCACCCCAGTATTAGCAATCTCTTTAGGATCTTCAGTACATGAACAATCAGTGCAAGCAATTTTATGAATCTAATTTCTAGCTCTATTCCTCTTGACTAAAGCATAATAATACTTACTATAATTTTCCCCTTCAGTAAGATGCTTATAAGCCACTTTTTGTTTCCAAAAAGCTTTCTCTTGAGCTTGTAAGTTAAAAAGATAATTTTTGGCATGTTGAAGTAAAGTAAAGTTTTCATCAGAATGATGTTGTTGATAAGTATTCTCGCAAGAGTTAACTTTCTCCTCAGCAATGACAATGTTAGAGAATACATTTTTAAAAACATAATGATTCCACCAAGTAATTTTATACTTCAATCTTTTCAACCTAAGCCACAATCTATTCATACCAAAAATAGAATTATCTAGGTAAAGAGGAGCTTGCCAATTCTCCTGGATCATATTAATGTAAGAATTATCAAGAAGCCACATGTTTTAAAATCTAAAATTAGAGGCAGAGCTGTCATGTTTCAAATTAATGGTAATAAGCATAGGGGAATGATCAGAAAGAGTTCTACTAAGGTGTTTAATATGAGTATAAGTAAAGAAATTAATCCAACTGTCATTAAAGAGCACACGATCCAACCACTGCTAGAGATTACCACGATTCCAAGTTAAAGTGCTGCCCATATAGCCAATATCAATGAGGTTACAATTTAATATCATGTTATTAAAATCCTCCATTGATAGAAAAATTGGGTTGGACCCTGCAAGCCTTTCACTAGGGTTTGAAATAGTATTAAAGTCACCACCCACCAACCAGGCAGAATTCACAACACTATGAAATTGAATAAGCTGATCCCACAAGGTCCTTCTAATAATATGAGAAGAGGCCGCATAAAATCAACACTACAACGAATTACTAGACTAAATCACCAAAAATATTAATACCTATCAGATCCTTCCAAGCAACCCAAATCTTGTTAGAAGTATTAGCCACAGCATGATCAAAACCCAAAATTCTAGCAGTATTATCCAACTTAATATGGGATATAAGAGGCTCAATCAAAATAAGTAAAGAGATATTATGAATATAAAATAAATTTTTAACTCTAATTCTAGTAGAAGGACAACCAATGCCCCTAACATTCCAAATAAAAGACTTAAACATTAGAGTGTAGTTGAGAAGTTTTAGATCATGTACTTCTCAGGGATTGAACCACAATATTTTTATTTTTCTTATTCTTTCTAGATTGCACATGAGTGTAGCTACTAACCTCATCATCCACACCTTTAGTAACGTTAT
Source organism: Dendrobium chrysotoxum (assembly GCA_019925795.1). Lineage (NCBI taxonomy): Eukaryota > Viridiplantae > Streptophyta > Magnoliopsida > Asparagales > Orchidaceae > Dendrobium > Dendrobium chrysotoxum. The sequence goes on from CM034313.1 coordinate 13,866,071, forward strand.
CCAAGTGTTCATTAGCATTGATGGGGTTAAAATCTTGAAAATTATAGGTCATTTATACATGGTGAATTAGGGTTCACCAATAAAGAGACCAAATGAACTCCAAACTTCTTGAAATATAATCCCTAAATCAATTAAGTCATAAAGATCAATCCTAAGAACATTCAGGTTACCAAAGTCCTCCTATAGTTTAAAATTTATTTCTTAAGTAAATGCATCGATACTTTAGAATTTTTATTTTAGGAGATCTAGACCATTAATGGGGTTAAAATCAAAGGAAAACTAATCCTTGGACACTAAGCTAGCACACCAGAAAAAAATCATGAACCAATGCTCGATGGAGTGTGATTTATAAATTTCCAAAGATGTAGGTTAAGAAATGATCTATACCTTTGTAAATTAGACCCATGTAAATTTACTCATCAAAGAAGTCTAGGAATATTAGGGTAGGTCAAGGACATGCCCTAATATTACCTAGCCAAATTTGAGATCAATTGGATAAGTATACATTGCATATTTTCCAAATATTATTGTAAATTCAAATGTAAATTAATTAATATGTATTGATCAAACTAACTTGATTTTAATTTTAAATTGATGCCAATGTTATGCTAATTCCATAGAGCTATTAAAAGCAATTTTTTGTTATGTGCGTAATTTATGGTAAATTTTTTTATGCTTAAGTCAATTTAATCAATTAAATAAATAATTTAAGGCATTTCCAGACACCATGCCACATCAACCTTGTACAGGGCGCATTTCACCACATGATTGACCGCTACTAAATGGTGATAGTCAATCACTTAACCACGTCAGTGTGCTATCTACACCGTCAGATCGCCCACTATTTGTGTGGATGGCTAGGATTGAGGAAGTGTGATCCATCCAACCACCTGATCCTTTTGGACAGATCATGTTGTCCGATCGAATACACGTGGGATCGGATGGCTCAGTGATCTCCCTATCTATTCAATTCATTTTTTGAACTATATGAAGAATGCTTTAAATTTTTTTTTACTTGACTAAATTGAATGAAATTTTAAGCAAGAATTCTAAGCTATTTAATACCCTATTCCATGAAGTTTGGGGCCTCCATGACATAGGACAGTAAAGTTATTTAAATAAATCTAGATCTGTGTTTGTCATTTACCACCAATCAGTGGATAAAATTGCTTGATTTAACTATTGTTGGAATTCTTGGAAGCTTCTCTTGATCTTCCTTGAAGACCTCAAGACTAGAGAAGCTTTGTATGTAAAGTTCTCTTACTTTGAAGATTTTCAACCTTGGCCAACTTTGGAACTCACCACCCAAATGATTATGGAGCTTAAGAAGGTTTATGGAGACTATAGGGAGCTTTAAAAAGGTTATGCAATCAAAAACTCTAGCCCTTGCATCACAAAATAGAAGTATTTATAGGAGATAGAAAATAAAAGAATAATTACCTCAACAAATGCCTAGCCACCAATTCAGTTGGGGATTATCCAATAAAAGTATGAGCTAATGTGGTCAATTTTTTAGGAAGTTATAACTAAACCAATGATTACCCATGGATTTATTGAGGAATCTTGCCATATCATCTATCGACATGGCTAGAGCTCATTAGGATAAGTACAATGAACATCCTAGAATGCAATTAAATAATTTATGGTGTTTAATTTTTGGTTGGGTATTGAATGAGCCTAAGAATTTTTATTTTTAATGGTTTGTGTCAACCCAATTGGTTGACCTAGGTCAACCTATGGGCTGGGCTGGTTGTGTTTGGTGCAAATGGTTCATGGACACCTGATGCAAGTATTTATGTAATTTAACTTTGCAAGGTTGAGAATTTGGCTTAAGAAAACCCCTTTGGGTTCACTTGGGTCAAGCCATGTGGCTAGCGCATGGGCTGAATTCGTTTTGGCTGACCCTTAGGAACCCAATGAATAATCCCCATGGATTTGGACACCTTAGTTTGGTCTAAATAAATGAATTTTATTTTTAAAAGCTTTAAGGCTAGTTTGGTCAACTATAGTCGACTTGGTCATTGAGGTGTTTTTTATTCCTTTTATGTTTAGATATTTCCCAAACTTTCTCCTTGGATGGTTGACTATTCAAATTAGGGCAATAAGACTTTATGTGCCCATTATTTTTACATAAAAAAAAAATTAGTTGAGTGGAACTTTATTAAACCTTTTACCTTTATTCCTCAACTTGTCATTGTGCCTCCTCTGCTTTTCCTCCAAAAACTTTTAAATTGCTTGATCATTATAGCTATGTCCTTGTCTCCACCTTCTTTAGAACTACTTTTATCAAAAGTATCAGCTTTTAGGGCTATAGTCTTTTCATGTCTCTTATCACCAACATTTTCCAATCTATAGATAACCTTCAATTCATATGCTATTGAAGAACCAGTTTTGTTGTCAATAAAATAAGCAGTTAAATATTTAGATGCAGAAATCGCTGTCGCCATTGAATCCCAAGATTTAGGCAAGCATGTAAGGATTTTTTTACCCTTTCTACATTACTGATTTCCTTTTATAAAGCATTCAAAGAGTTAATATTTTTTAAAATAAGTATACATGTCATATATCAACTCATTAGGTTGCATGTTAAAAAGTTCATAGTCAGGAAGTTAAATATTCATACTTGATTGCTTAATGTTGTTAGTACCTTCATAACTGGTAGATAATCTATCAAAACTTTCTTTGGCATTTGTACATGTAGAGAAATGCTTCAAATCTTTGAAATTTAATGCACAAAAAGCAATTTAAATATTTTGCATTATGTTCAGTCAAATCCTAATCATCAAAACTCTATTTATTAAAGGGAAGTTCAACTTTTTTACCATTTTCTATTCTATTTGGGGGTGTATACCCTAGTTACACAAGATTTCATACTCTATACTTAATAGAATGAATAAAAGTTGACTTATGAATTTTCCAAAAATTAAGTGAAATACTGTCAAACAACAACAATCAGGTAATTGAGTACCCTTCAAAGGTGTTCCTATTCGTGAATTATGTCATGTCAGGATCTACTTACGAAGTTAAAACCTATATAGTAGAAAACTACTCTAATACCAATTGAAAGTGGTTTAATGTAAATGTAAATGGTATGGCATACCCAAAAAGTGGTGAGGGGGTGAATTGGTGTGTATTAAAAAATTTTAAATTATGCGAAAGCATTTATAACAGCACCAGTATAAATTTTTATATATCTTTAAACCAATAGGTATAATAACAAAGAAAATATATATTTTTAAGATCAAACTAACGAAGCAAGAAAATAAGATATTTATTTTGCTATATTTTTTTCTTTATTAAAATTACAAAATAAAATGTGATTATTATAGAAATACTTTTTTTTTATTCAAATTAGAGCTCAAATAGTTTTCCATAATAGTGCATATGACCAAAAAGATTGTAGAAAATAAATTGTAAGAAAATAAAACTAAACTAAAAAAATGTAAACTGCATTTATAATGATTTGTCTGCTTGACCTACATCCACTCGTTGAGCCTCGACTCAAGAATTTCAATACTACTCTCCTCCTGTTATTAGTAAGATGGAGAAGCCACTCTTTTTCATTGGTAATGGTGGAAACCCTACTAACAGTTCTCTCCTCAAGAAGTTTCTCTTTTTCATGGGTAATAGAGATGCCCAAAACCGCTTCACTATTTGAGGCGTCACTTCTCCCTAGCCTTTAACTAAATAGATGAAGCTTTGTCTAAGTCATGACATCGAGGCTTACAAGAGCCCTTCCCTAAGAGCTTTAACAACAAAAACTAGAGGATTTAAGGATTAAAATTATACTTAGATAACCATGGTGAATCCATCACCTCACACTTTCAATCCCTCCCAAAAGATCTCACAAGTCTCTCCAATCTCTCTTCCAAAACCCTTGGAATAACAAAGCTCTCAAAGGAACTCAATTATAATAGAAAAAACTTTCTTAGGATTTCTTAAGATATGTTCGTCATAAGAATGCTCCCAAATAAACCCTAAAATAGATTGTTTAAATATTTTGGTAGTTTATTAAACATTACGATCCATGCAGTGTACAGTATAATTAGTACAATTTATCTTGAAATAATTGATTTGCTCTCCAATTGATCATATTGTATGATATGAATCATACAATATGATTAGTTCAACTCTCAAGTCAATGTTAAAATCATCTAGTCTGAATAGAGTTCATCCAAACATGTGCTTTATTTTTAATATTGTATGAATGTGAACATACAATATGAAATGAACTCAAATTTGGCTCCTAGATCTAAGGACCTAAAAAAGGTAATAATTTAAATGATAATTAAAAGGAGTACAATACTAACAAGTTTGTATTGTATATTTAAAGTAATTTTAAATTTATTTATTTTTAGAAAGAACAAATAACAACTGCTTAAATTTGAAATACTAGACCATAAATAATGATATAAATCATAGAGTACAATTTATTATTTTAAATTTTGAATATTAGTTTTTTGTCAATTAATATTAACTGATTTTTTAGATTTTCAAAATAATTATAACATATCACACAGTATTGAAAGTTCAATGGATGGTTGAGAAATCAATTGAACTATAGAATGGCACATTATGAGGGCTTGAATTGGTGTTTCAAAACCTTTTTTTAATTTTTGAGTTAAACAAACCAAATTCACAATCTTAAATACATAAGCAAATAACAAAAATAAATACTAATACATATTTTTTATTTATTTTTTATTTTATAAAAAAATAAATAATCCATTTTTTTATTTTTTGAATTTTTCAACTCAAACCAACCAAGATAATTTTCATGTCATAATAAAAACCAAAGCCAAACAATAATTCAAAAAAGTAAATGTGCAAGAAAATGTGAAAAGAAAAAGAATAAGCAAACTAGATTTTTATAGTGGTTTGATTAACTTGACCTATGTCTACTTCATGAATTCTCCTCTTATGGTACTGTAGTAAGATCTTAGTTACCCTCCTTCAGGCCCCATGCCTAAGCGGAGAAGCCCCTACAAAATCACTTCCACCTCCTCAGTGTAGTTGAGAACTGAAATCATTATTACCCACCTATTGAGGTAGAGTAGATCGCATCACTTTCTCCATTCTGGTTAGGCAGAGTAGCCCAAGTAAGTTACACCATCCTTGTGAGGCAGAGTAACCCAAATAACTTTCACCTTCCCTAGTGTGGCGAAGTAGTCGGTGGCCCTTTGACACCGAAGGCTTCTTCACGGAGCTTTCCTGAAGATGAACCTTAACACATGGAGGAACTCAGGTGCAAGTTGGCCAGAGCAACCATTTGAAACTCCCTCTCACACTCCCTTGAACCCACAAGAATCTTCACTCTCTCTCATAACTTCATCCTTTCTCTCTCTTACTCAAAATCCTCTCTTCAAGCTCTCACATACAGAAGACTCAACCTTTTGACTATTAAAGACTTCTATGAAGTCTATTAAGAAAGCTTAGATAGTGAGCTTCCAAAAACCCTAATAATTCAATTCTTCCAACTCTATTTGTACAATATGAATTTTAGTTTGTACACTACGATTAGTTCAATTATCCTGTTGTTAGTATTGTATGATGAATAGTAGTACAGTATGATCCATTCAATTTCTTTACTCGTCATACTAGATGAATGAATAGTAGTACATACAGATCATACAGGATAAACCAAGCATCATCCAGAGTGTCCTCAGGTGATTCATATAGTACGATTTATGATAATATAGTATGATCTATAATTAATTTGGATCTAATTTAATTCCATAATTATCTTACTAAATGAGGCAATAATTTAAAAGATCATATAGTACAAATATGTTCATATATTATAAAGTTCTATTTTTAATATTTTAATTTGTTTATTTTAGGTAAGTTGGATTTTATGGTGGGATTGCCGGTTATAATTGATTGTCCTTAATGATGTGCTAGTCCTACAATATAATTAATTTTTCTTATTTAAATTAAATATTTTAATTAATTTCTATTTGAATTGGTCATATAATATGATGTGAATCATTTAGTACTATTAACAACAACAACAACAACAACAAGCCTTTATCCCACTATGTGGGGTCAGCTACATGAATCCTTTTTTCTCCATTGTGTCCTGTTAAAAGTCAAATTTTCATTTAAATCTAATAAAGAAAGATCATTTCTAATATTTTCTAACCAAGTCTTTTTAGGTCTTCCTTTACCTTTCTTAACATAAGTCAAATCTAATGCCTCTACTTTCCTAACCGGGTCATTGGAAGGTCGCTAGTTTATGGACCAAACCATCTAAGGCGACTCTCTCTAATCTTATCTTCCACTGGAGCTTCTCCAACCTTTTCATGTATATGCTCATTTTGTATCCTATCTCTAAGGGTAAAGCCACTCATACACCTGAGCATCCTCATCTCTGCAACACTTAACATAGTATTATGCTTCTCTTTTAATGGCCAACATTCGACACCATAAAGCATTGCAGGTCTCACCACCATCTTATAGAATTTTTCCTTACGTTTGAGGGGGACTTTTCTATCACACAACAAGCCCGATGCATTCCTATACTTCAACCATCCAACATGAATTCTGCTGATAATATCCCCATCTATTTCCTCATCACTATGAACAATAGATCCAAGATATCTAAAACATGTACTCTTATTAATGACTTGATCGCCCAAAGTCACAATCGCCTCACTAGGTCTATTACTACTATAATTACACTCTATGTATAGTACTATTAATAGAAAAGTAAAAATGTTTATTTTTTTACTCCTTTTATGTGTGTGTAGATAGGTGCTAAGCTACCTTTTTATATAATTGACTCATGAAAGAATAAAATTATAGAGTCATTCAAATAAGGCTAATCTATGCAACCCATTCTTAAGTTTTGACTTTCTAACAATCTTGTGCATGCTGAACCTGAAATGTTAGTGCAACACAAAGAAAAATATATAATATATAGAGCAGGAGTAATTAAATAAAAATTCAATAATATTTGTAACCATCAAAATATAAGGTCAGGCTCCAAAATTAAAAATTATTTCACTTTTTAATTATGATAAATATTATTGGTTAAAATTGTAATATAATTTTAATTTTCTACTAAGCTCTCCTTCTTATAAAGTGATTCTTTTAAAAATAGGAAGAAAACCTTTTTTTATTTTAATTAGTTTTTATTTTATATTTATTTTTAATGATAACATAACAGAATCACAATAAACAATGAAAATATAATCACAATAGGCAATAAAAATAAAGTAACACAAACTGCACTAATAAAAATAAACTGTACAACCAATAATATCCTACTCACCCTTTCGATATCACAAAAAAAGAGAGATCTACTGACTAACACCAATAAAAAATAATACTATAAAGAATAGAAACTATAAAAACATGACAAGAAAGAAAAATACACAGCACAGAATAGCACTACTCATATGAAAGATTCTGATCAGGTGGTGGCAGTGGTGGATGGAAGTAACGGTGGACAGCGGCAAACTGATCACTACACCACTCATAATCTACCTTGTTTTGTTATTGGAGCTACACCCAAAACTAACTAGACTGCTCAATATGTGAATCTACTTTCAGCTTCAGTCTAGCAAAGTGCTCCATCCAGGCATCTTGAGGATAATGATACTCAATGTATGGGGCAGTTTGTACTGGTGCTCCCCCTGATTAAGCTTCTACCTAAGACTCATATGCATTTGTTAGGACCCAATGGTTCTCTCTATATATGATGTGAAAGAATGATTGGTGAAGAACATATGTAGGTGGTCAGGTGATGTAGGAAAGGTCAAGTTATACTTATTTTCTAGAATATAGCTAATGAGGTGTCTTATGCCTAAGTTCTGCTTTCTACAAGCTCACAGATTCCTAATGGAGGTGAGATTTTCTATGCACCTGAGAATCGTATCACAAGCATTAAATTGGGTGTGAGATATGCAGTTGTAGGTGACCAAGAATAGTACATGAGTGATATTGATTCGATTACCACCTTTAGGTATGACATTGCTTCAAAGAATATGCTAAATAAAACATAAATTTAGGATTAGGGAACTCACTAAAGGTTGGTGTTGAAATGAACAGAAGTTCCTAATAGTGATATTTATTGTGGTCTAGTTGAAGTTTAAAGATCCTGAAATGAAGTGTGGAGATGGACCGGCATTGAAAAGGTGGAGATATTCATGTAGGTCATCTAGGGTGATAATGACTTGACATTGGCAAACTTGAGATTGCAGAGAGGAGCAGTCAGAAGTAATGCATAGATTGTAAAAGAATTCAAGGGGGAGTTCAATGCAAATGATGAATTGAAGAGTTGAGGTGGAAAAAAGTTCTAGTACTTAATATGAATGATTGGCTTGATTGAGGATTTTTTAGTCACTAATGGAGGCTCCTTTGTACCTCACATAGACATCCTTGTCCTCTTTATATTGAAAATTATCATCTACCCGTTAGGAATCCAACCTAGTGCACTTTGGGGCCATGAAAGCTAAGAGGGAGTTTGTGTGTAGGGATTATTAGTTGAGTAGTGAAGGTATGAAGAAAATGAATGAATTTTCCTCTCTTTTATAGTTTATGTAGATCATAGAGTATGGTAGATGGCTCATACAACACAATCTAGTCCATCCAAAATGTTTCATCAGGAACATACAGTCAATGGTCAAAATGTATAGTAGGAGGATCATCTAGTATGATTAGTGTAATTTTAATCATCCTGAGGAGTCTTGGTACGACTATTGACTAAAAGCATTGTATAATACAATGAGTAATTTGTATAGTATAATCAGTAATTAATTCAGATCCAATTTGATTCCTTAATTACCATACTTAAATCAGGCAATCATTCAAAAAATCATACAATGTGAATATGATTCAAAAAATCATACAATGTGAATATGTTTGTACAATAGGAAGAGTTCATATTTTAAAATTTAAAGTTGCCTATTTTAGGTAAGTTGAATTTGTTAGAGGGGTTTCTAATTATAATTGATCATCTTGTATGATGTACTAGTAATACAGTATGATTAATTATGATTTAGAATTATTTTCCTATTTAAATTAAATATTTTAATTTATTTTTATATGAACTAGTCATATAGTACGATGTGGATTGTACAATATGATTAACAAAAAAATTAAAATATTTATTTTTTGCATTCCCTATGTTTGTGTATACAGTTGCTAAGCTAACATACACATTTCTATATAATTGACTTGATAAAGAATAAAATTATAGACTCTATAAAACAAAGCCTAATCTATACAGCCCATTCTTGAGTTATGATTCTCTAACGATCTTGTGTATGCTAAACCTGAAATGTCAGTGCTGCACACAAAAAAATATGCAATATATAGAGCATGAGAAATTAAATAAAGATCTAATAACTTTTGTAATCATAAAACATAAGGTTGGGCTCCTATATTATAACAAGTATGATATAGATCATATAATATGGTTTGGTTAAATTAAGTAATTAATTAACATTAAAATTTTCTAATCTTTGATATGTCCTCTACGTTGTCGTGTGTGTGCACGGTTGTTTAGCCAACATAATCCTACACATAAATGAAGACTCAATAAAAGATAAACTATAATTTTGACATATAATTTACTTTTTGAGTTCTTCTTAAACCTTCACAGTCTTCACGTTTGCAATTTTGGGCTCAATTAACTCTTTCTAATGATGTATCTTGTGTGACAGTTGTTTCTTTTGATCTGAAGTGTTGATAAAAAAATCTACACACAAAACTATAATTTATATTAGTCTAACAAATAAATTTTGTGATCATCAAAATTCAAGTTTACACACTAAGCTCGTGGGGTCCAACTATTACTCCATCTAATATGAGGAATTAGGATTTATTTTATTCTAGGGTTTAGGTTCCCCATAAAAGCTATCCCTTATAGTTAATCACATATGGAGAGTGATCTATTGAGAATTTTGTTAACAGAAATAATTATAAATATTTTTATAATTTTAAAGTTTAGGAGGTTGATTTGGAAGTTCAAATGAGATATGGTCAGTTTGGAATAGCTCTTTTTTAGGAGGCCAAAGGAACAAAAGTAAGAAGCATTGTATTATGAGAAGCTTATAAGTATTCTTAATTATCCTATGTTGGGATTTAACTTTTAAGTTGTATTTATTATATGAGTAATTAATTTTATTAAAATTTTGAAACTTGCATTTGAAATAATGGAGATGAGCACTTATGATATAGAAAATGAGAAACTTATAGTCTTTGATCATAAAACTAAGTTGTAACCACTAAATGAGTACTAACTCAAAGCTAAGTCTAAGAAAATCCAAGCGACATATCTTTTGACACCGCTAAGGATTTAAGTAGACTCAACTCTATTAGACTTATTAGCTTAGCTAAAGAAAGAAATTAATCACCTTAAAATCATAATATCAAAATTTGTATGCAAGAAAGTTTTTATTTTGCATGCAAATAGGTTTTGATTTTGAAAGCAAATAGGTTTTGATTTTTCTTACAAGAAAGTTTTGGTTTAGTAAATAAAATGTTTTAGCTTTATTGTAGTTATTTAGAAATAATATCCTAATGAAATAAAATAGTAAATAGTATCTAATAAAACATCTAAAAAATAAGATACCTCAAAATTATAGAAGAGAATAATCTACCATAGAAAGTAAGATGCACATCTCACCCAAAGGGTAAGGTGTCATTGCATAGTGCCTAATAATTAAATAAACATTTTTTTAATTTTTTTGGTTATTTAATGCTTTTATTTATGGTTTGTAAAAGAAATTCGATTTAAAGTTTAATGAGATTTCAAGTTAATTTATATATCATTCTCTATAATTTTGTGAGTTCAAAAAAATGTATATTGCATTTTTCTACTTTTTATATAATCTTTAATAATATTAAAATTTCTAAGTTATTTAACTATTCTTTTGTTGTTAAACTTAGAGTTTATTTTTTATTTAAAACTTAGGTAATGTTAAAAAATTATTAAATAAATTTTTAAATTGGGATAAAATTTGAGGTACATCCCATAAAAAATTTAAAATATTTTGAATTATTCATAACTTTATATTATTTTAAAATTAATTAAGCATGAAAATTTAGCTTTATGTTAAAATGAGCTCCCATAATAATGAGAAAACTTCTAGAGATTTGGGTAACTCAAGAAACCTCTTATATGAAATTTGACTTTGTATAAATTTTATTTAATTTTTTAAAGGATTTTTAAGGTATTTAATGACCTTTTTATTAATTAAATGAATTCTAAAATTAAAAAAATTGTCATAGAAGCTATACCTAATACCACGATAATCTTATAAAAAATCAAAGTCAATTGGAAGCATGACTTGGAGAATATCCCTTCAAAATTTAAACCCATTTAGAGTTGCTTATAATTTATTATAAGTTATTGAAATTATTTATTAATTAATATTTAAAATTTCATAGAGTATATTTACTATTCTCAAATCCATTCACATTTTTTTTCTAATTTTGGGGTTCACTATGAATTCAACTAAAATTACTTAGCTTTTAGGATTTATTTTTTGAATTAGTTATGAATTTTGAAATTTTCAAGGTAAATTATTAAATTTTCTTGTATGGAATTTCGAGGCTGGTTATTAACCCTATAAATGAATAGCAATTCTTAAGAAATTTAAACTGCTAACCTTTGATGTCTAAGGGAGAATTTCAAAAAATATGAGCTCATTTAGAATTGTCCTTGGTTTTTATGATTTATTAGTTTAAAATTAAATTAATCATAGAAAATTAGAAAACATTTCTACATAAATTTGATCTCATTTAGGATTTACTTTAGGTGTTAAACATTTTTTAAAAACCAACTAATTGAAACTAATTTAAGTGAATGGCAACACTAAAGAGGAGGGTTGAATTTGTATATATATTTTTCAAATGACTAATAGATAAAAATATATTTTTTTAATTTTTTTAATCTTTATAAATCAATGAGAGATAAAAACAAATTATATATATATATATATATATATATATATATATATATTCCTAATGACTTATAAGATAAGAATAACTAATGAACCAATTCATGAATAAAAGTTATTAAGGTTATTTTGCAAGGATTCATAATAAGATTATCATAGTGTGAGAGTAGACTAGATATCAATACGAAACATATGCTCATCATCATCTACTAGTTGAAAGTACGAGATGCGCCAAGAGGGGGGGGGGGGGTGAATTGGTATTTTAAAAAATCAACCCTAAACAAGAGTTCTACTTTTTTTGTATTTTTTAAAGGATAACTCAACGAATAACGTGCGGAAGCAAGTACAACATTCACAACGACGATATTGATAATTCAATTGTAACTTTCACAATACAAGATTTAAATTATGATTTTTCACCAAGCAATTTAACGTACTAATTAAGAGCATGAAAAGTAAAGTACGGTAAAATGGAAAAAAATACACCAGAGATTTTTATAGTGGTTCGGTCACTTGACCTACGTCCACTCCCCGGAGTCCTCTACTCCGGGATTTGCACTAGTAAAAGTTGACTCTCCTTTTGCTCCCACAGCAAGGCGGAGAAGCCTTTACAATACTCACTTTCACCTCCCTTGGTGCGGCGGAATACTAAACGCTATGTCACCCTCCTGGTGACGGCAGCGGACCTTCTCCTTTTTCTCCCTCCTGGAGATGGCAGAGTACCTTGACGATGTTGATCTTGAAGTGACTCTTCCCTCGAGAACTTTCACGAGACTCCCCAAAGCCACAAGAGGAACAAAGAATGCAGCTAGCTTGGAGCCACCGTGTGATCCCCTCACACTACTTCTCCCTCACGCTCAAGCTCACCTTCACCTTCCTCTCGTAAGCCCTGGATCTCTTCGAGGAAAAACTTCTCCTTCACGAATCCCCTTCTTCCCTCAAAGCCTCTCACAGTAAGAGGATAGACCAACAACCCCTTATAAAAAAATTTTAAGTTATTTTTATATCAGGCTTCAGAAAACCTTAAAGATTTCAACATTTACGTTTCTGTTCGTACCGTATGATATATAATCATACAATACGATCAGTTCAAGTACAGCTCCGTCCAGTACGAGCACAGACGAATAGTTATCAAAGTTTATAAATATCATACTGTACAATATGTATATCATACATGATGATAATGTTGATTCGTACTGTTCGTACAGGATGATCTGTGGGACAATCCCTGGGATGAAAAAATTTATCTCTGCCAGTCGTCCAGCACTCCATTAGTCGTACAGTACGATTAGTTTATTTCAGGATATCATCCTGTACGATACGAATATCGTCTAGGATAAATAGAATAAAAAATCTTGGTTTCGTCAGGTATGATCAATGGGACAACTGAAATCGTCTATGTCAGTCGTCCAGCAGTCCACTAAACGTACAGTATGATTAGCTCATTTCAGGATAACGTCCTATACGGTACGAATATCATCCAGGACGAATAGAATAAAAAACCTTAGTTTTGTCTGGTACGATCGAAGGGACGAATGTAATCATCTCTATCTATCGTATGGTACGATATAGAATCGTATAGTACGATCGACATTAAATAAGAAACCAACATTTATTTCCTGATTACGGGAGATATTTTGGTAAGTATTCAATTAATCGTACCGTATGATCATCATCGTCTAGTACGATCAGTTCAGGAAATCAAAATTAGGAACTTACCAAACTTATTCTGGCGGCTAGGGTTTTTCACTTGAATCTTATCATACAGTACGATAAGGATCGTACAGTACGATTAGATTACAAATTTAATCATCTGAAAAATAGCCATTAGCCTAAGTATTATTAATTAATACAGTATGATTTTAAATCATACAGTACGATATTCTTAAAAAAATTTTAACATTTAAAATAAATCTCCCCCTGTGTGTGTGCATGTTTGCTCCTTTCACATACATGCTTCTGTGGCAGACTCAAGAAAATAAAAATAAAGAAATAAAAATTACAGACTTTTCAACATCCTATTCTACCCGGTTTGAGTCTCCAGTAACCTTGAGCAGTGTGCATCTGACCTGAAATGTTAGTGCTCATATACAAGGATAAGCATTTGTAATCTAAAGGAAGTCCATATGGATTCAGTAAGTATTAGTTGTCACCATCAAAATTAAGTGCTCGGGATCCTGGATTTCAACAATCTCCCCCTTTTTTATGGTGCAAATAATATTTTCTGATGGCCACAGCTGTTCTGACTTCCTTAGCTCCCCCTCAGAAGAATAACTTATTATTATTATTATTATTATTATTTTAAATAGGAGGATAGAAAAAGTTTTATTTTCTTTTTATTATAACATATAGAAAAAATATATAATAAGAGAAAAATATATAGTGAGAACAGAAGAGTAAACATAAATAATTGATATCATTAATAGTAAGAAAAATAGAACAACACAGAACACAGAAATGTCTCCCCCTTTTGACAGCACCAAAAAGGGAAGAACAAAGAAACAACTACAATGACAAGAAACTAAAAAAACATAAATAACTATAATAACTCAAAATTCTGGATCCTGATCCGGAGGTGGTGGTGGTGGTCGTGGAAACAGTTGGTAGTACTGATGGAGGGACGCAAACTGGTGATCGATGGAGGTGAAGCGCTCCCTAAATCATTTCATATCACTTTCATGTTCCTGATGTTGCTGAGCAATGTGGGAATCCAACCTAGTCTCTAATCGATTAAGGCGTTGAATGATGTCATCGTGAGGGTAGTCGGGAAGAGCAAGACCAGGTGGGTGGATTGGTGGTGGTGAAGGGGCGTCAGCAGGAGCAGTAGCCTCTTCGTCATCAAACTCGAGATCGGCATGAGCGGCCCCCTGATGGAATAAAATACGAAAAGAGGCATCTAAGAAGAAGATAGGAAGATGATCTATCGGTAGCGGATAATGAAGTTGGTACTTGGCATCTAAGATGTATCCTATGACATATCCTAAAGCAAGGTTCAGTTTTCGGTGGGCACCGGGATATCGGTATGCAGACAGGGTATGGATATAATCAAAAACCATTTGGGCTTCATTGAATTTTATTCCAGACATTATTTAGATATGTGACGATAGAAAGTAGTGGAGTAATATGGATGTGGTCTCCAGCTTTGGGTATGATGGACGTGCGAAGGACATGCTGGATAACGCGGGCATTCTGATTCAGGGTTTGGATAAGGGGTAGGTGTTGATTGGATGGGACACCTCTAAGGGTCATATTAACTGATGACCAATCATAATCATGTGAGATCATAGATTGGGGACGAGGGCCGTCAGTGGATAGCCCAATGTGTGCAGCTATGTCGTTGACGGTGATAACGACATGCTGTTTGCAGACATAGGAAGTGAAAGGGGTGTTCTCTAGGTCGATTTTGACATTGGCAAGAAACTCAAAAAGAAGTTCGGAGTGGAAAGGAAATGCTAGAGTCAACAGGAATTGAAGGGTGGTGGAGGCAAAAAGGTTCATCACCTCAAAATTCAGAGCAGCTTGATTCAGGATTCGAGATGGAGTGATTTTGGCTTATTTGAGTTTATTGTATGCTTTCTCGTCTGCAGTGGAGAGAAAGCGATCGTCGAATCGCCGAGAGGAGGAAGAGCTCCCGACGATCATTCGGCCACGCTTACTTGCACCAGACATGGTTGAAGAAGGGATTTGAGAAAGGGAGAAAATTTGTTGTGAGTGAGAGTGAGTGAGTGTAGTCAAAGAATCCCTCCATTTTATAGAATTTGTGAACTATCGTACAGTACGATTGAGGATCGTACAGTACGATAGGTGTAATAATATCGTCTGGACGACCGTTCAAAAAAGCGAGTCAAATCGTACAGTACGATCAGAATCGTACTCTACGAACGTGAGTGTGAGGCGTTCATCCCGAGAAGTCGTCTGAACGACCTTTAACAAAAAGAATCATATAGTACGAACAGGTGTTCGTACAGTATGAAAGGCAATAATATTCGTACCGGCCGGGTTTAAATTCGTCCTAATCCATTTGACACGTGGATCGTATTATACGATGTGTAGTTCGTACAGTATGATGGCCAATAATGTGTATCGTACAGTACGAGTGGTGAGTCGTACAGTACGATATGTGTAAGACATGAGAGATCTGGACCGTGAATGGGAGTGGATGGCTGAGATTTGAGTGATTTTAATATTATCGTACAGTACGATATTGGATCGTAAAGTATGATTTTCAGAGAAATTCAAGGTTTGTCATCAGCAAGGTAAGAGGATCAGGAAACCATTTTTTTTTATTTTTTTTATTTTTTAAACAAACCAATCATAATAAACACACACAAAAAAAATTTTTTTTTTTTTGTTTTTTTTTTTTTGCTTTTTTTTTTATTTTAGGCTTGAATGTCTATGACACCTAATTTTATTCTTAAGGTGCTAAATGTGTCATAATCTAATAGTTTTGTGAAAATGTCAGCCAATTGATCTTCAGTAGCAACGTGGTGCAGTTCAATATCTCCTTTGGCTACGTGATCTCTGATGAAATGATGTCTAATGTCTATATATTTTATTCGTGAATGTTGAATTAGATTTTTAGATATGCAAATAGCACTAGTGTTGTCACACATGATTGGAATGGTTCCTATAGGTAGTCCTAGATTTAACAGTTGTTGTTTTAACCACAAAACTTGTGCAACACAGTTACTTACCGCTATATATTCTACTTCGGCTGTTGATAGGGCTACCGAATTCTATTTTCTACTAGACCATGAAACTAACGATTATCCAATGAATTGATAAGTACCAGAAGTGCTTTTTCTATCTACCCTACATCCTGCAAAGTCTGAATCTGAGTACCCTAAGATTTCAAAAATAGTGTTGTGTCTAGGATATCAAATTCCTAAGTTCGGGGTGCCTAGTAGATATCTAAGAATTCTTTTGACAGCAGTCATGTGAGATTCTTTCAGGTCAGCTTGAAAGCGGGCACAGAGACACCCACTAAACATTATGTCTGGTCTACTAGCAGTCAAGTAGAGAAGCGATCCAATTATGCCCCTATACCTCCTTTGATCTACAGACTTCCCACTGGGATCCTTATCCAATTGAATGTTAAAGCTCATGGGTGTATTCATAGCCTTAGCATTGTCCATTTCATATTTTTTCAAAATATCATTTATGTACTTAGATTAGCTAAGTAACGTTCCACCTTTCGTTTATTTTACACTAAATCCAAGGAAGTAACTAAGTTCTCCCATCATACTCATTTCAAACTCATCACTCATTATTTTTAAAAATTCATTACATAAGCTTTTCTCCGTCGATCCGAACAAGATGTCATCTACATAAATCTGAACAATAAGTACCTCAACTCCTACCTTCTTCAAGAATAAGGTGGTGTCCACACTACCCTTAACAAAGTCTCGATCTAGTAGGAACGTACTAAGTCTTTCATACCAGGCTCTAGGTGCTTGTTTTAACCCGTATAGTGCCTTTTTCAGTTTGAACACATGGTTTGGAAATTGTGAGTTCTCAAACCCCGGAGGTTGCTCCACATAAACATCTTCCTTGATTACCCCATTCAGGAAAGCACTCTTGACATCCATTTGATACAGCTTAAAATCCCTAAAACAAGCAAAGGCTAACAGTACCCTGATGGCTTCTAGTCTAGCTACCGGAGCAAAGGTTTCTTCAAAATCTATTCCTTCAATTTGGTTATACCTCTTTGCTACTAACCTAGCCTTATTTCTCACTACTATTCCAGAGTCATTCATCTTGTTTTTAAAGACCAATTTAGTTCCAACCACACTTTGTTCTTTAGGTCTTTTGACTAATTCCCATACATCATTCCTAACGAATTGGTTCAACTCTTCTTGCATTGCTAGGATCCAAAATTCATCTCCTAAGGTTTGATCTATATTTGTGGGTTCAATCATAGATATAAATGTTGAATGACTAACCTCTTTCCTAAGTCCATGCCTAGTTTTTACCCCTTCTGATGGGTCTCCTAAGATCAGTTCTCTAGGATGATTAGAGGAAAATTTCCAATCTCTAGGAAGATGTTCCTGAGGTTCCGCTCTAGTCTCTATGGTAATGGTTTCTACTCCCCGTATAATCTCAACTTCTTCTTCTTCATGATTAGATTCAGAGGTCTTATTGGATTCATCAAATACCAAATGGATGGACTCTTCTACTACTAGGGTTCTCTTATTGAATATTCTATAGGCTTTACCTACAGATGAGTAGCCTAGGAAAACCCCTTCATCAGATTTAGGATCAAACTTTCCTAAGGGTGACTTGCCATTGATTAAGATGAAGCATTTGCAACCGAAAACATGTAAGTGGGAAAGATTGGGTGTCCTACCCTTAAGCAACTCATAGGGTGTCTTATTAAGTTTGGATCTAACATTTATCCTATTTAACACATAGCACGCGGTATTCACTACTTCTGCCCAAAAATATCTAGGAAGAGTGTATTCAGCTAAAATAGCCCTAGCAGCTTCAACTAAAGTTCTATTCTTTCTTTCTGCTATTCCATTTTACTGAGGAGTTCTAGGAGCTGAGAAATTATGTTCTATTCCAACATCTTTACAAAATGATTCAAATTTATCATTCTCAAATTCTCCACCGTGATCACTATGAATTGTTGAAATTACACATCCTAATTTCCTTTGAATTCAAGTGGAGAAAATTCTAAACTCTTCAAATAACTCACTCTTATGAGCTAGAAATTTCCCCCAAGTAAACCTAGAGTAGTCATCCACTATTACAAATCCATACAACTTCCCTCCTAGGCTGGCTGTACTAACAGGTCCGAACAGGTCCATGTGGAGAGTTTCTAGTGGCCGAGTGGTGTTGATATCCTTGACTGCATGAAATGAAGATTTAACTTATTTTTCTAATTGGCAGGCATCACAAAGATGATCCTTAGTAAAGTCTAACTTTGGTATGCCTCTAACTAAGTCTTTCTGAGTGATGTTCCTAAGTGTTTTCATACTAGCATGGCATAGTCTCCTATGCCATAACCAAGAGTCACGAGTTATTGTTTTCAGACACAAAGAGTTTGAGTTTTCAATGCAGTTTAAATCTAACATGTAAACATTGATTATGTATTTTCCTTCTAACATAAGTGTATCATTTAAGCTAATCATGCATTTATTAGAAAGAAATTTTATGTCAAAGCCCTTGTCACATAGTTGACTAATACTTAAAAGATTATGCTTTAAACCATCAACTAAAAGTACATTCTCAATAATCAAATTCTTAGTGTTTCCAATGATACCTGAGCCCACCACTTTCCTGGTGGTGTTGTCTCCCAAAGTTACCTTGCCTCCTGACCTGGCCTCTAGTGTCATGAACTGCTTCATGTCTCCAGTCATGTGTCTCGAGCAGCCACTGTCCAGGTACCACATGCTCTCACTAGGTCTTTTGTGAGAGCATCCCTATAATGTCAATCATAGATTAGCTTTGGG
This sequence comes from Dendrobium chrysotoxum, assembly GCA_019925795.1. Classification (NCBI taxonomy): domain Eukaryota; kingdom Viridiplantae; phylum Streptophyta; class Magnoliopsida; order Asparagales; family Orchidaceae; genus Dendrobium; species Dendrobium chrysotoxum. The sequence goes on from CM034313.1 coordinate 13,885,434, forward strand.
AACCCAAGTGAGTTTGGGTTCCACCCTATGCTTATATGAATGAAATGTATGCATGTTATGCTGTGATGAATGCGATTTAGGTCTCCACACTAGATGTGTCCTATAGTGAATTATGCACGTGCGGGCTATATGACCTAGCATGCCACAAGAATAACATCTAACACCGGGAAATGGGTTCACTAATCTACGAGGGTGGTAGTGCCTATTTCTGGGTTTGGATGATGCATGCCGTGCAGGTTTTGAATGAGATGGTTCACATGGTGGAGGCTGAAAAAACTCAGCAAACGTGGGAGGTGTTTTATTATTTTCAAATGCATGAAGTTTTTTATTTAAAAATTTATTCTCTTGATTAAGGCTTGCATATTCAAATCTCAATGTATGCTCACTACTACTTAGTTCCCCTGCTAGTTCTTCTTGTTCCTTAAATGCATTCTCTAGTTCAACATATGATGATTTCAAGGTATCGTGTGTAGTGATTAACTTAATATATTTCTTGTTTAATGCATCATATTCATCAAGCAAAGACATATGATCTTTATCCAAATCAGACAAATTCTTAACTACACTAGCATGCTCCTTTTGTAAAGTACTAAACTCAGGGTTAAGACTAACATGCTTTTTCTTTAACTTTCTATACGAGTCATGGATTTTTTCAGAAATAATAAGTAGTTCATCGTAAGATAGTTGACATACCTCATCTTGATCTGATTGATCAAGATTATCATTAGTCATAAGACAGAGATTCGTTACCTCCTCCTCTGCTTCTTCTTCCGATGATTCTGAGGCAGAGTTGGCCCAAAATGCTTTTTGTGTCTTAAATTTGCCCTCCTTGAACTTTGATCTTTCCTCACCCTTTTCCTTGGTTTTATGAGTGTTGATGTTGGGGCAATCAGCTCAGAGATGACCGGGTTTCTTGCACTCAAAGCAAATTATGTCAGATGCAACTTTAGTATGCTTTGAGCTTTTACCTTTGTTCCAATTGCTTTGATGACGGCGCTGCTTTCTTTTTAGAAAATTTTTGAACTGATGTCGTTATCTTCCTCCGCTGTTGAGCTGTCACTTTCAGAATTATTTGCTTTTAAAGCTACCGTTCGCTCCTTTTTCTTTTCACCTGCAACACTTTATCGTTGACTCACTCCTTGCTCGTAGGCAATGAGTGACCCAAGTAAATTATCAATAGAATAAACGTTTAGGTCTTTTGACTCAGTTATTGTAGTGATTTTAGCATCAAACGAGCTAGGCAAACATCGCAGTATTTTATTTACTTTTTCCGAGTTAGACAACTCTCTCCCTAAAGCATGCAGAGATGTTACAATCTGAGTGAATCTAGTGTACATGTCAGATATAGTTTCACTAGGTTTCATGCGGAATAGTTCGTAATCATGTAGCAGTATGTTCAACCTAGATTATTTGACCTCACTAGTTCCTTCGTACGTGATACACAGTTTGTCCCAAATTTGCTTACCAGTAGTACAAGTTGATACTCGCATATAGTCTTCTGATTTTAATGCGCAAAAGAAATAATTTAGATATTTAGCATTTAACTGTGCAAGTTCTCTATCCTCAATGCTCCATTCATTAAACGATATTTCAGTTTTAATTCCATTTAACATACGAAATGATGCAGAATAACCTTCTTGGACCAACATCCACATGCGATAGTCTAGAGACTGTAAAAATGTAGACATGCGTATTTTCTAGAAATCAAATGGTATATTGTCAAATAAAGGTGGATGGGTTATAAAATAACCCTCCGTAGTGTTATGGTTATCAAATTGAGCCATGGATCTTACATTTCTAGGTTTTCTAAAATACTATTTTGAAACCCCGCTCCGATACCACTTGAAAGTACGAGATGCGCCAAGAGGGGGGGTAAATTGGTATTTTAAAAAATCAACCCTAAACAAGAGTTCTACTTTTTTATATTTTTTAAAGGATAACTCAACGAATAACGTGCAGAAGCAAGTACAACGTTCACAACGACGATATTGATAATTCAATTATAACTTTCACAATACAAGATTTAAATTATGATTTTTCACTAAGCAATTTAATGTACTAATTAAGAGCATGAAAAGTAAAGTACGGTAAAATGGAAAAAACACACCAGAGATTTTTATAGTGGTTCGGTCACTTGACCTACGTCCACTCCCCGGAGTCCTCTACTCCGGGATTTGCACTAGTAAAAGTTGACTCTCCTTTTGCTCCAACAGTAAGGCGGAGTAGCCTTTACAATACTCACTTTCACCTCCCTTGGTGCGGTGGAATACCAAACGCTATGTCACCCTCCTGGTGACGGCAGCGGACCTTCTCCTTTTTCTCCCTCCTAGAGATGGCAGAGTACCTTGACGATGTTGATCTTGAAGTGACTTCCCTCGAGAACTTTCCCGAGACTCCCCAAAGCCACAAGAGGAGCAAAGCATGCAGCTAGCTTGGAGCCACCGTGTGATCCCCTCATACTACTTCTCCCTCATGCTCAAGCTCACCTTCACCTTCCTCTCGCAAGCCCTGGATCTCTCAGAGGAAAAACTTCTCCTTCACGAATCCCCTTCTTCCCTCAAAGCCTCTCACAGTAAGAGGATAGACCAACAACCCCTTATAAAAAAAATTTAAGTTATTTTTATATCAGGCTTCAGAAAACCCTAAAGATTTCAACATTTGCGTTTCTGTTCGTACCGTACGATATATAATCGTACAGTACGATCAGTTCAAGTACAGCTCCGTCTAGTACGAGCACAGACAAACAGTTATCGAAGTTTATAAATATCATACTGTACGATATGTATATCGTATAGGATGATAATGTTGATTCGTACTGTTCGTACAGGACGATCTGTGGGACGATCCCTGGGATGAAAAAATTCGTCTCTGCCAGTCGTCCAACACTCCACTAGTCGTACAGTACGATTAGTTTGTTTCAGGATATCGTCCTGTACGATGCGAATATCGTCCAGGATGAATAGAACAAAAAATCTTGGTTTTGTCTGGTACGATCGATGGGACGACTGAAGTCGTCTCTGTCAGTCATCCAGCACTCCACTAAATGTACAGTACGATTAGTTCATTTTAGGATAATGTCCTGTACGATACGGATAACGTCCTATACGATACGAATATCGTCCAGGATGAATAGAACAAAAAACTTTGGTTTCGTTTGGTACGATCGAAGGGACGAATGTAATCGTCTTTGTCTATCGTACGGTATGATATAGAATCGTACAGTACGATCGACATTAAATAAGAAACCAATGTTTATTTCCTGATTATGGGAGATAATTTTGGTAAGTATTCAATTAATCGTACCGTACGATCATCATCGTATAGTACGATTAGTTCATGAAATCAAAATTAGGAACTTACCAAACTTATTCTGGCGGCTAGGGTTTTTTACTTGAATCTTATCATACAGTACAATAAGGATCATACAGCACGATTAGATTATAAATTTAATCTTCTGAAAAATAACCATTAGCCTGAGTATTATTAATTAATCGTACAGTAATATTTTAAATCGTACAGTACGATATTCTTAAAAAAATTTTAACATTTAAAATAAATCTCCCCATGTGTGTGTGCATGGTTGCTCCTTTCACATACATGCTTCTGTGGCAGACTCAAGAAAATAAAAATAAAGAAATAAAAATTACAGACTTTTCAACATCCTATTCTACCCAGTTTGAGTCTCCAGTAACCTTGAGCAGTGTGCATCTGACCTGAAATATTAGTGCTTATATACAAGGATAAGCATTTGTAATCTAAAGGAAGTCCATATGGATTCAGTAAGTATTAGTTGTCACCATCAAAATTAAGTGCTCGGGATCCTGGATTTCAACACTAGTACATTGATTGAATTAGAGTAGAGGAAATAGAATGTAGTCAAAAGTGGTGATGTAAAATAATCAAAGTAAGAGAAAATAAAGGAGACATTGATTTTTTTACTATGGTTCAACATTAACGCTCATTTCAACACCCCGGGCACTCCAACCTAAGATTTCACTACTCCATTATTCACAACTATTTAGTGTGTAACAGAGAAACCCTACACTCTCTTCTACTCTAAATGAGAAGGCAGCTATTGTAGCCCATTGATTAATCAACTAATGTAACAAAGAAACTTTTGAGATATCAAGATCCCTTGAAATCAAACTACAATAGCCCTTCCAAAAACTATAAAAATTATTTGAGGATCAAGGTGAAAAGAAAGATGAAAAATAACTAATTAGTACTCTCTCATGATAGGATCTCCACTATTATGATTTTCAAATCAAAAGATAATGGATCTCCCCCAAAAGTAAACTCCTCTTCTTTTTTATTTGAGATTTTCTACACTCTCTAACATTCTAGGGTCCATAATAAAATATTTATATAAGTGCTCTAAAACTAAACCCTAAAATAAGTTGATAGAAAATACAATCAAATCATATAATATAACATGCACATTATATAGTTTGATTAGTACAAACTAATTAATATCATAAAAATTGAGTTAAAGTTGATCATACAGTCCAATATACATCATGTAGTATGATCAGTTGAGCTTAATGTGTTAGTTCATACTTTAATTCTTGCTACATAATTAGATTATATTAGGAAATTATGCATTATTATTGTGTCTCGACTATCCAATGTATACCTATATTTATTAGTAGTAAACCCTACATAAAACTAAATCAGTCCAAAATCATCTCAACTAAATTATGTTTTTTATTATCCAAATCATATAATGTAGCTCTAGGTACATTAGGGTTAACACATCATCTTTTAGTGGCCTCAATCATGTCGATTTCCTTTTGTTTTTTTTGAGAGAATGCTAAATGCAGTTTTATTAAATTAAACCAAAAACGAAGAAACTAAAACAAAACACTATTATCACATTCCTCCTTTAACAGAGTAACAAAAGAAGGAGGAATGTTATTGCAATCTAAACTATCCCAAACAAAATCAAAAGAACTAGCAAGGTTAGCACAACAATCTGCTAACTTATTGCACTCCCTATTCACAACTTGAATGATAACTTGGTTGAAATTCCTCAAAAAGAAAAACTCATCTTGATTAGAGACATCCGCTTTTAACATCTCTTTATTCAGCCCTTTTTGTACATACTTCATTACATTGTAATTATCCCCTTCAATAATTATTCCTTTCGCCTCATACATCCACTCTTGGACAAGCTTCCTCAATGCTAGAACAGCTTCCAGTTCCAAGGCCGAACAATCCCAATGCAAGCATTTAAAACCAAACCCAAAGAGAAATGTACCTTTGCTATCTCTTATCACACAACCTACACCAGCTTTATAAGAATCTTCCAGAGCTGCATCAACATTAAATTTAATCCATTCGGTTGGAGGGGGATTCCAAGAAGGAGAAAACAGCCTAGACTGATTAGAATCCCAGTTGACCAAAATTAGATTATCTGGAAATGAAGCTGAAGCAAAACTGAGAGCATTAGCTGCTATCACATTAAAACTATCCTCTTTGCTTCCATGAACCAATTTGTTCTTGCTTTTCCATAACATGAATACCATCAAACAATATAAATTGCCCATTAAAGGATTGGATGTAGACATGGAAGCCAACCTGTTATAACATTCTTCCAAACTAGAAAAAATAGGGAGCTGAAATCCCCAAGTGTTAAAAACTCTAATCACCTTTTGAATACTGTGACAATGAACAGCTATATGCAGAGAATTTTCCACAGCAGCACATCCTCTCGGACAGCCATTGTAATTGATAAGCCTTCTATACATCAAGAAATCATTAGAAGGAATTGAATTGTGATCCAATCTCCACCAAAATAATTCCACTCTAGGTCTTAGTTTTAAGTCCCTTAACTATTTCCAATTATTGTCTTCTTCTTCAAATCTGCTACATTTAGTTGAAATCAAAGCTGCCAATGTCTTCCCTGTATGACTATACAAAATCTCCCTTTCATCACAAGGAAGATCTCTATAAATCAGTACAGATTTTATTAACTCTACCAGCTCATTACCAAATACCTGTTGCAGTCTCAACACATTCCATCTTCCCTCTTGAATAAAATAGTTTAAACAATTATGATCACCTTGTAATTCAGCCACAAAGGTTGGCCACCTATCTATACTCTTATCTAGCATCCAAATATCTTTAGAAGTATTCACATTCTTACCATCAGCTACTTTCCACCTCAAAATTTGCTGCAGGAAGTTAGCACCATCAGAAATGACCTTCCAAGTAGCAGATTTTCCAATAGAAGCTCCAGCATTCCAGAATGAATCCCCATATTTAGCAATTAAAATCCTATTCAACAAAGAAGAAGGATTTGCTAGCAATCCCCAAGCGAATTTGGCCCTCCAATGTCCTAATTTTTCAGGAGCTGAAACAACTCCTTGACCTCCCAATCTCTTCTGTTTGCACAAGGTTTCTCAATCCACATAGTGAAGACCTCTGCCCTTGTCATGTTTCATCCATAGTAAATCCCTACTCAACTTATCAAGCTCTTTCAACACACTCATTGGAACCAAAGAATGAGTAGATAAAAAATGGGGAGAGTTAAGAGGGAAGATTTAATAAGTAAAAGCTTACCCGATAAGGAAAGAAACTGATTTCCCTATATATTTAACTTCTCATAAGCCTTTTCAACCAAGCTTTGAAAATCCACCACCGTTAATCTCCTTAAAGCCATTTTCACCCCCAAATAAACCATCTCCTTAACTTCTTTAATTCCCATAACTTTGGAAAAAACTTTAGACTTGTGCCTACCAACCAATTTCCCAAAGAGCATTGAAGATTTCTGCACATTCACTCTCTGCCCCGTCCAACTACAATAAAATTTCAAGATTTTCATGATTTTCCTAGCACACCTTTGATTAGCTTCAGAAAAAAAATATGATATCATCAGCATATTGTAAATGAGATATTTTTTGAACTGAAGGAGCTATTTTGATACCAATCCTTGTACCCCTTTGATTGAAAACTTCAGTCAATAGTTGCGAACACAAAATAAACAAAAGAGGAGATAAAGGGCACCGCTGTCGGAAACCACATTTAGCATGTATCCATCTAGAATAATTGCCATTAATCAATATGGAAAACTTAGAATCCACCACACACTGTAATAAAAGATTTGAGAACTTCCAAGGGAACCCAAGCAGCTCCAAGACTTGTCTCAAAGTACTCCAACCCATACAGTCATAAGCCTGTTCCAAATCAACTTTGATAGCCATCAATCCTTTTTTAGCTTTAGAATATTTGAACTTATTAAAAATTTCTTGGGTAAGCAAGATGTGCTCAGACATAGATCTACCCTTCACAAAAGCTATTTGATTTTCAGAGATCAACTTAAGGATAAGGCCAACAAGTCTATTCAATAACATCTTTGCTACAATCTTATAAATCGATTTGCAAAGACTAATGGGCCTAAAATTGGAAGGAACCAAAGGATTCTTTAACTTAGGAGTGAGAATAACGGAAGTTTCTTTCCATTCTTCACACATAACTCCATTTTTAAAAAATAAACTAATAGCATTCCAAACTTCCTCTTTTATGATATTCCAATAACACTTGATGAAGGAATATGAAATTTCATCTAACCCAGGAGAGATATTACCTTCCAAATGAAAAACAACTGCTTCCAACTCTTCCTTGGTGACATCATCCAAGAGAAAGCTTTTATCTACTTCATCCAGAACTCTTTCAAAGCTCGGCCACCCTTCAAGCTCACATCTTTTATACCTCTATTTATTCCCAAAGTACTCGAAAAAAGTTTCTTCAATCTTCTCTTGATCCTCAACCAGAGAACCTTGACAATCCTTAATTTGAGTAATATAGTTGTTGTTCCACCTAGCTGAAGCCACAAAATGAAAATACTTTGTGTTATAGTCACTTTCCTTCAACCATTTGACTTTAGCTCTTTGTCTCCACCATGAACTTAGCCTTCCCAAAGTTGAGTTAAACTCCATAACCTTTGATTTCAGCAAAATAATTTTGTCTCCAGATAAACCCCCAAGATTGGCCTCTTCTTCTTGCAACTCCAGGATCTCTTCCAATAGCTTATCTTTTAAACTATTAAGATTTGCATGCTTAGCCTTACTCTAGTAGTATAACGCCTTCAACGCACTCTTGAACTTCAAATTCAGCACTTGCACATCATTTCCTCCCACTTGTTTCTTCCAAGAAGCTGCCACAATGGAGTATGAAGCTGGAAAAGAAGACCAAATCTCTTCAAACTGAAGGTGATTCATCCTCTTAAACCCAGAAGAAAAAATTTTCAGCACAATAGGACAGTGATATGAGGCAATTCTCCCAAGGTGATGTACCACCGCTGGTTGGATAGTATCCAAGGCAGCTGAATTGAGAAAACATCGATCCAATCTCTCTAAGATGCGAGCACCTCCTTTCTTATTGTTACACCAAGTATATTTAGGACCAATGACGCCAATATCTTGAAAATCACATTTAGTCATTAATGCTTTCATATCTTGAGAACCTTGAAAAAAAAGAAACTTCTTTCCACCTCTCTTTTCTTCTTGAGATAATACACAACTGAAATCTCCACCCATGATGAATGGAAGTTTAGTATCAGAAAAAGCTTCTAAAGTTTCCCACAATTGTCGTCTCTTGTAAACATCTTTACTACCATATATAGTAGCCAAGAGCCACTCACCTCTAAAAGAAGTTTTAAACTGACCTACTACCACTTAAGAAGAAGCATGAATCACAGAAAAAGAGCCACAACTACGCTTCCAACAAACCAAAATGCCACCTGAAAGACCTTCGGCTGGGACTTCAAAAAAATCCCAGCAATCTCCAATCAAATCATTGATTTCTTAGTTTCCACTAAAGAAAAAAGAAAATATCAAATTCTTTGACAAATTCCTGAAGATACCGAGAGGCCTTTTTCTTCCTAGCCCCCCTACAATTCCAAAATGCAATAGATGTCATTTATGATTAAAAATGGGATTACTCCCATTTTTATTCTTAATTGCTGATTCTCCTTTCCACATTTGAGAAAGTACATTTCCATTACCCAATGATTTGAGTTCTTTATGTAACTTCACTCTAACTTTAACTAAATCATTCTCAGCTTTCTCCAATCTTGAATTCAACTTCTTTTTGTTTCCACAGACCAACTCCCTTCTTCAACTTCATCACCCTTCGATACTATACTTAAACCTTCCTCTTCTCCTTCCAAGCATGAACTAAGGCAACTAAATTTGTTCTTACTTTTAGTTGTATCAAGAATATCCAAAAAACCACCATTGCTGCCGAGGTCAGGCAGTACAGGACTTGGATCATTTAAAACATCCTTCTCATTAATATACTTATTGAGTTCACCATTCACCGGGTTGCCTTCTTTAGAAGCATGCAACTCAACAGCCATTTGAACACTAGGTTCTGTTACTATTCCAGCATTCCCCTCAGAACGTTGATCAACTTTATGAATAACTTCCAAAAAATTCCTTTTAATAAAAACTTCTTTTGGTTTCAAGGAAGAAGCTGCCGAATAACCACCTTTTCCTGCTCTATTAGCTGTTCTTCTCTGCCTTACATTCTTGTCTAGAGTCCAAGGACCATATGCCTTATCATTATTGTCTTCCTGTAGAGAAGATTTAGAGTGAAGTCACACTTCAGCATTCATAGAAACCTCATTGTTACTAGGCTTCCCTTCCCTACATTCTTCCAACAAATGACCCACTTTCCCACAATTAAAATAGAAGGACGAAACATTCTCATACTCAACTTTTTGAAAGAAACGTCCAAATGAACTTTCCACCCAAACTCCTCGAGGGAATTGATGGTCAAGAATCATTCTAACACAAACTCTAGCGTACTCCCTCTTACTCCATTGAAACATGTTGCCGTCAATCCATAAAGGATGGCCAATTATTGAGGCAATCCTTGCAACGTTATCTTCATCCCAACACAACAAGGGAAGATTTGGGAATCTAACCCAAATTGGGGCTAATAAACCTTTTAAGGATAAAGGAGAGAACTGAGGTGACCATTTGTCAATGCCAACAATGTGTTCATTAACATACCAAGGTCCTCCCTCTAAGACCTTTTCCACCACTCCCAATTCATGAAATGAGCACAAAATCCATCCAAGTCTAAGGGAAGTTAAGTGAACCTTCCCAAGAGGCGACCATTGGCTTCGAAGCTCTCTGGCAATCACACTGAAAGGAATACTCTTTCCAAATACCTTCACCACCACTAAGTTTTGGAGCTTATCTGAATTCAGCTTAACATTTGCTTCATTAAGTTTAATTGCCAAACCATCTCATGACATGAAAGAATCATCTTTAAAAAAATTCAACTTGATATTGGGCTTCCTAACCCAATTAATATTAATTGGAGATTCTTTCCTAGATACATTTTCTTCAGCATTTAAAAAACATCAGAGATGTTCTCCATTAATTTCTTGGAGAAAGAAACTCCTTCCTGCACTAAGCCAGAACTTGGAGCCGACTGAGCCAAGCAATCCTCCGAAAGAATACCAGAAGCCTTACTAATAGGATTTAGATTCTCATCAACCAAATTCATGAAACTCGCATTTATCTTACTTTCGAGGACAGGGATTGCATTTGAGTTGCCAAATCGATTAACGAAAATCTTCATACCTGAAGACGAGGCTCCCAGATCCAATTTTTGCGGAGACCAGCCAGCCGAATTTCCACTTCGAGGCGTAATATTAACTTCCAACACCAACACTTTCTTGCCTTTACCCTCAACCAAGACAGAATTCTCATTATGCAATTGAGAGGGTTCCGAAATGACAAGCTCTCCTTTAGCACGACATCTGCGAATATCATCCCCCTCTCGATCTTTCACAGAAGCCAGACGATCAGAAATTGAAAAATTCCTCAAACTTATCTCAGAATTTCTACCAGTCAATGGTAGAGATGACCGGAGACCATCCTCCGGCATGCCTGAAAACTTCGGCTGTAGGCGGAAAGACAATCCGCCAAAATAGATTTTTGAATTTCCGCAACTTCTCTCTCTAAAATCCCGTCTGATCTTTCTCTAAGAACCCAAATGGCTACATGTCAATTTCCTTAACTCGAGTAGAATAGTCCAATTTTATTATCTTTTTTTTTTTTATTATTGATGCCCCAACATATCCTATAACTTATATTTTTTATGGTATTAAGTTTTTCTTTAACATCCATTAGTATCTCTCAAACTAATATTCTTGCCGGCAACCTCCTTTGAACTGACTTTGCAAAATTCAAACTGAGACCTCTCTATCTGGCCAATAATATCATTTTAATCAAATTATCTACCTCATACCCATTAATAACCTTAGATGAGAACATTTAGAGCACTCTTAACCCAATAATCATAGTGGGTTAAGACTTTTAAATGGTTGATAAAAAAAATTTAGAAAGGAAAGGACATTTTTTATATGTAAATTTTAACTGTGGTGCTTCATAAATTAATTCAAAATTGGCAATACTATCTCTTTGTTAACATAAGTTTGTGCGAGAGATCAAATATAAATTTTATTGAATTAATAGAGTTGTGAATAGTAGATGAGATGCTATAAAAAATGATGAAAACTTATAAAATAATATATCAAAATTTCTCTTTAAAAATTTGTCCATAGGCTTTAATGAAAGCCCTCTCAAGTTTATTTCTCTGTTAGTAACAAATAATATCAATCAAATTTAAGAAATTTAATAAAATATTTGATTGCCTCTCTTGAATCCTTAATTTTGGTTGGTTTATATGATCTAAAAGTAATTTCTTTGTTTAAAGTATTATCTCGAAGGCTTTGTTTGGGGCGACTTTCTTACTGCTTCCTAAAACAGCTTTTTAGTATAGGACAGCTTTCTTACTGTTTCTTAAAGCAACTTTTTAAAATTTTTGTACTAGAAAGCTGCTTTAAGCAGTAAGAAAACCATCCCAAACGAAGCCTAAATCTCAGTCATTTCACCCTAAATCTCAGTCATTTCGCCCATATATATATATATATATATATATATATATATATATATATATATATATATAGAGAGAGAGAGAGAGAGAGAGAGAGAGAGAGAGAGAGAGAGAGAGACACACACTCACTCTTATAATGTTGGCAACACCTAATAAATAATAGACACATGAGCTTCCACCTCTAATACTATCTTCTAAATTTTTAACATTTTTGTAATGTTTGATCAATTTGCCATATAAATATTCTTCGAACTCTTAGCCAACTTTATTGAAAGCGAATGCTTACCAAGTAGGATACCAAATATTTTGGATGTGGTATGCATTTGAAAGTCTCTTCTAAAAAAATAGTGCTCTGATAGTTGTGGTGACGACAAGCCACAAGTTGCCTGCCTCACCCCAAAAGTATGCTTCCCCAACTTGTCTAGCAAGAAAACTCTTCAATACAATTAATGCACAGCTGAATTTTTAAGCATTGAAGATTATTCCATAAGAACATTTTGAATATTACACCAACCGCGGCTACCAACCATTCAAAAGGGAGCCTTCCTTACTAAACCTTCTTTCTTATGACAGCTTACATTGGAGGTCCATCATAGATGTCTTCTCACGTGGAAATTTTTTTAGTGTATATACTAGATATTCTATATTTATAAACAAAACTATTATATTGAAAATAAGGTAATATATTGGGGTGTAAATAAGTCTTTTCAAGTTCAAGCTACCCATGGTTTGAGCTTGAGCTTAGTGATTAATCAAGTTCAACTCTAAGTTGAGCTCAATTCAAAAGTTTAAGCAAATTCACCCCCCCCCCCCCCCCCCCCCCCGCCCCCCCCCCGCGGGGGCAACAAGAAACCTCACAAACCAAATAATTCACCACTCACCCCATTGGATAGAGGTAGTTGACACAAGAACTCGTTGCTACCTAAGGTGGCACCTTCATCTCCATACATTCAAGTTTAACTAAAGGAAATCACCTACCAAGAGAGCCCTCAGCTCACTCTAACATGAATAGCTGACCACATAGTTCATCTTCTCTAAAGCATCATCTCTCTCGCATTTTCCTTTAGGCAATCCAAGACTCCGCACAAGTCAACAATTGCCCTTCGACACCACTCATCCATCAAGCACCACTTGCTCAGAACTCCCCCACAGACTCACGCAGTCCTATTTGGCACCACTAAGCTCACCCACACTACAGAGCTCGCTTAGTGCAAACTAAACACTATGGAGTTCACCCAATGACATATGATTAGAGCTTTGTAGCCCCCACCTCTCCCTCGACCAACATAGAGGTGACATGTGCCCAGGATAGTATGTGTAGCATTGCATTTTTTTAATTTTCTTGTGTACAATTTTTCTTGTAGCCCTCAAAATCTTATAGATAAGCAGTGATGAGGAGCTTTTCATCTTTTGAATCTTATGTGACTTGAGTCCTTTTTTTATCTGATTAAGATTCTAAGCATTTATTACAACTCCTCTCTAGGATTTTCCCATCCTCTCAGTTCTCACATAGGTTCCAAGTTGCATGCTCACAAGTGAGCCAGCTAGTAAGATTGAGTATCTTCTGCATATAAATTTGTATCGAACATCCTCTCAGATGAAGTGAGCAACTCCTTGTTGGAGTTTAGGAGAATGTTTGTGACACAATTCACTACTGTTTGAAAGCTGTAGAAGATGTCCTAACACTTTTGAAGATAAGGCAAGAGCCAGAAGAGTTGTTGAGGAGTTTTATTATAAGGTTATAGAGAGATGCTCAAAATGAAGGACTTAGAGCCTACAATCGCCCAGGCTGCCTTGACCAAAGGATTGTAATATCATTAGGTTCAACCGCTTTTCCAAATTTTATTTTTCTTAAAGCCTCTCAAACTTCAGTTTTACTAATATGATGATAAAAATAAAAATCTTTATTTCATTTAGGGAGTTAAAGTCACTAAAGTTTATCATATTCTCATAATCTTCATTGAAAAGCTTATTAAAATATCTCATCTAGCTACGTTCAATATCCTTGTCTAATAAAAGCAGTTTTTAAACTTCATCCTTAATGCTTTTCACTTGAATTAAATTTGGGTTTAGCGTTTCTTGCAACCCTCAAAATCTTATAAATAAGAGGTATTGATGAGCATTTTTGCATCTTTTGAATCTTATGTGACTTAGGCCCTTTTTTTGTCTGATTGATATCTAAGTATTTATCATAGCTTCTCTCTACTGTTTCCCTATACTCTCCATTCTCACACAGGTTCCAAGTTGTATGCTCACAGGTTAGCTTGTTAGTAAGGTCCAGTATCATTCACAGTATGTATGTACAAAAAAATTAAAAGTTATGCTCCTCAAATAATTTTACATGCCAGCCACGTGCTTCTTCTATGTATATATTAATAATCCAAATTGTACCTACATGAGACAAATTTGAGGTGTATAAGCTAACCTAAGGCTTTATCTTTGTTTTATCTTTTTCTTCACTCATGAGCTGCGACCTTTTTGTTCAATAGAAGTTTTCTAAATTGTCAACTTAGATGACAACTAATCCCTCAAGACCCCTTATTTTATGATTAGCTTCCATGTCTTCTTGCCAGACTGTGTAACAATTATTTAGTGATTTACATCCCCGACGCGTCGCTGGAGCCTTTACATACAAACAAGTGGCAATTATCTAACATTGATGAGTGCTGTTCAAGTTGTTTCTTGGACAATAAGGACAGCATTAAACAAGGAAATAAACATATTTTACATGTCTAAAGGGATGTTAGGTTCACTAAAAAAGAAATATATATAAACTCTAGTAAAATAATCATTATCATTTGTCCCACCCAAAATATTTGAAGTCACTTTTATGAATTCTGATTTTTCATTTGATTTGAATCAGTATTTCATATGACAAAGCATTTGTGTAGTTGATTTGGAATATCAAAGAAGAAAAAGTAGAGTTTTGGAAATTTTTTCATATTTTGTTAACTATAAATTAAATACAAAGCATTTGTGTAGTTGATTTGGAATATCATAGACAATCTATTGATAAATTTTGAACATGCTCAAATTGGAAAAATTTTAAATATAAGGAAAATTTATTGCGTTTGACCTCACCTTCCCTTCCCATGACAACCACCACTCGCCCGCCCAGCCGACATTGGTGCTGATTGCATGCTCCTGACACATACCATTGCAACCCGACATTACCATAACTACCTTCGTCAGTGACAACTATCGCTAACAGCCACTTGTCTTATCTCTATGCAATTGAAATGTATCATAATAGCACAAAATAATAATAATAATAATAATAATTTAATTTACATCCAAACAAATAGTACATTTTAAAATTTTCAAAACAATATATTTTTTAAAATTGATGCATTTTAAAACCATCAAATCAAATGACTCCTTGTTCCATCCTGTTACCTGCATAAGCCTTCCACAGTAATTATAGAATATCTTAAGGCCCAAATTGGTCCACGTAATCTGCACGAAATTTGTGGCTTCGCAATGTAAACAGGCCTAAATCCCAACAAATTATTATGTGCAGAGACCGGACGTCCGGTTTGTCTCTGTGAACAGTAAAAGTGCACTTCACTACGTTTTTACTGTTCACCACTGCGCCTTTACTGTTCACAAAGACAAATCCGAACAGTTCTCTACGTCCGGTCTCCGCACGTAATAATTTCCCCTAAATCCCAAGGTTTTCTACTCGTATCAAACGCATTATTCAACAATAAGAACATTCAAATATCTCATATGATTTCTTCTCCGCATCCACCAACCAAGTAACAACCATAGCTATTTCATTACTTTCAATATTCAACGGTTGAATTGCCTCAATATTTAATGTCAATTATATTTCAGAGGCTGTGAAAACAATTCCATGAATAGCAGAAAAGATCACATCTTTTACTCGTAAAACTTTACAATGGGGAGAATACAACAATTCAATTCAGAAAAGATGAAATATCTTTCTCAGATTGAAAATCAGATACTAGCACTTCGTTTAGAATTAAAATCTTTAGATATCGAAGTGCTTTTCAGGGTGAAATCATCAACAGTATATCCAACTATATCAAACCTCCCACTCTCACTATTCTCCCGAAATTTTACGTAGTCCTGACAAATAAATGGTGGATACAATCTACTGTTTTCTTCTCCCACTAAATCTTCAGGAGCTTTTATCACCTTTTCATCCTCAAAGCACCAAAAGAAAGCCATTGAGAATCTGTTAACACAATGTTTTAATACCACCCTGTGTTCGGATGATCTCAGCCGTCCGTTGCTCCAAGCTTGGAGCAAGTCTCCAATGTTCACTACCAATGTTCCTTCATTTGGTGTTAAGTTCACCCATTCCCCTCTCTTTGATCTTACCTGAAGCCCACCAATCTCATCCTGGTAAAGAATTGTGAAGCAGCTCATATCTGTATGTTTTCCAAGCCCTTCAATTTCTCCTGTATCAAAGTTCCCTGGTGCTGAGTAGTTGTTAATCCTAAGGTATCCATGGCACCTAATAAATTCAGATTCATGGTATTTCTTCTCGAATCCATCTTCAAGACAATTTAAAAGAATAGAGATAATCTTCTTTGATAAATCAATCATCTTATTTCCATATTCTTGCAATACTTCACTGCAAATACAGTAAAGCTAGGTTTTAGCATAGTTAGAAGGATTAGTGCTAAGAAAATCAATGTATTTACCAGAAGTCCGAATTGGCTCGTTGAAAGAGTACATTGCTTGATTTCTTAGCTGAGTTGTAGAAGTCTGGACCAGAAACTCGAAGGCTTTCGAAGAAAGGGGATGCAATGAAGTGAGGAGTGTAGGTATTGATGCTGGCTGATGGTCCTAGCTTGAGCTTAATATCTAAAGGCTGGTTAAAAACTTCTTTGCATAGGATGTAGATCTTATTGTAGAGTTCCTTGGAGATTCCATGGTTGGTGATGTGGAAGAAGCCCCAATCACGGCAAGCTGAATTGAGAGCAGAGAGAACAGAAGGATGTAAGGGTTGGGAGACATCCAAGAGAGGGAGTTGAAGAGGAGTCATATCAGAATCCTGCATTTTAGAGAGTGAAAGATAGAGAATCTGTTAAGTTAGTTTCTGAGTTCTATTTAGTTGGTTGGGTACCTTTTTATAAGATAGATGTAATGCATATTAGATGGATCTATAGAAAAAGTTGGATTATTTTATGCCCATCATTCCAAAATTTCAGGAGCTTCTTTCCTGCTTGTTGAGGCACTTGACAGTATTTTAAACAAAAAAGCAATGAAAAGGTTTGAAGCTTAAAAGTATTCCAGGTCATAGCACTATATTTAATTTAGTCTACATGTGCTGTTTGTCCATGTGCGCATTTCTGTTTTATATATATTGATAGAAAGAGAATAGTTGGGGCACAGAGAAAGGGATTTGTTCATGTCAATTGCTATAGCTAGTAATAATCTAAGGCAGATCTTTATGGTCAACAACGAGAAGAAATGCAGCAGCAGTGCTTTCCATTAATTCTTATTTAACTACATAAGTTTTTCATTGATTTCCATGCACATTTTATAGAGGGTATTTAAGATGAGTAATGCTATAATTTATGCGCTCATACTTATTTAGATTAAATTGATCAAGTCATCGAGAATCTGAATTTAGTTCACCAAGTTGCTGGATATGAATCAGCTCGGGCCACTTACAACTTGGTACATAAATCACCTTGCCAAATTTGAAATGCCCTAAAGAATGAAGCGTCCAAAAGCTAAGAACTCGTTAGGTAGTCTAGAAAAAAGGAAGTGAAGCAGGTGCCAAAGGAGGGATCTTGATGATAGGGCATCACATACCTTCCTCTCTCCGTCGAACCCGCCGTGTCTCCTTCGATCGAGCAGCCATGCCGCCAGTCCTCGTCTTCTCCTTTGACTGAGAGCCGCCTTGGTCTCAAGTCTTTCTCTTATATTCAACTAACCTTCCTTTCTCACACTAATCCTTGACTTCCTCCTCTTCTTAAGTGTTTCTGCTCTTTCCCATCGCCATAGCTTCTCTGTTCTTTATCATTGAGACATCATCTCGTCAACTTCCTAAGATAAGATGAGATAAGCAGTTTAATTTTTTTTAGTAAATTAATTATTATGTTATTATTTATTATATAAGGATTTATGTTTAATCGATTTGATTTGTTTAATTTATAGTAATCTTAATTAATTTTGATTCTTTTTTTTTTTGAAGGGAGTTAATTTTGATTCTAAAATCTAAACATCTGAATTTACCAAACTATGTTTTCAACAACAACAACAACAACAAGCCTTTATCCCATTATGTGGAGTTATATGAATTCTTTTTCTCCGTTGTGTCCAGTTAAAGGTCAAATTCTCATCTTTTTTTTAATTTTTTTTTATCCTAAATATTTTTCATCAACATAAAGTTCAAATTCTCATCTAAATCTCATAAAGAAAGCTCATTTATAATATTTTCTAACCAACTCTTTTTTAGGTCTACCTCTATCTTTCTTAACATAAATCAAATCTAATACATCTACTTTCCTAACTGGGTCATCGGAAGGCCGCCGTTTTATTTGACCAAACCATCTAAGGTGACTCTCTCTAATCTTATCTTCCACTAGAGCTACTCCAACATTTTTATGTATATGCGCATTTCGTATCATGTCTTTAAGAGTAATGCCACTCATCCACCTAAGCATCCTCATCCCTGCAAAACTTAACATAATATTATGTTTATCTTTTAATGGCCAACATTCTGCACCATAAAGCATTGCATGTCTTGTTGACCTTGAATTCCCCCAAACCCCTAGGTCAAAGAGGTTGGCTTGGTCAAATTGACCAAGTCAGGCCCCAAGACCCCTCCCATTCAATCCAGTGGGTCAAACCCAGTCTAATGAGCCCAAACCCAGGCCCTAGGTCAGCCTAGTTGACCCAAATTAATGCAAACTCCTTCACTTGATTTAAAATCAAATTCAATGCCCTCCTGGCTTAATTCTAACCTCCTTTGAACTTAGTGGGTCAGACCCAACCCATTGGGCTCAGACCCATGCCCTGGGTTAACCTGGTTGACCCATTAAGCCCAAATGAGCCCAAATTAAATTCAAATCACTTCCAACCTACTCTTGGCTCAATCCCCCACCTCCTTGGACTCATTTGACTAGGTTGACCAAGTCAACCCATGGCTTGGTCAACCCAAGCCTTGTGGGGTCAAATTTGACCTATTTAGGTCAAATTAAACCCCTTTTAATGCATTTAAATGTTTCCTAATCATCCGGCGACCCGAGGCTTGAGACGTCCCAAGGAAGATTCCCATCGATCCAAGGCATATCAAGGCTCGATTTCAACTAGAAAAATACTTGTGGACAGTCTACAAGCTGAACCAGACACAATGGAGAAAAAGGATTCATGTTGCCAACCCCACGTAGTGGGACAAAGGCTTGTTATTGTTGTTGTCTACAAGCTCAACGGAACTCAAACCCCAAAGATCCAATGGTTAGATCTCTTAAAAACCCTAGACCTAAATCACTACATTCAGAGTTAAACAGCTTTTCAAAAATCACATTTTAGACCGCACAAACTATCCCACATGACTGCTCTTTATGAGTAGAGGCTATGTTTCAAATTTCATTCGATTTGGTGCACTCGATCGAGAGAACGAGGCTGAAAACCCAACCTAGGGTTCGGGTTATGTAACATTTACGTTGCGTATGATCTGCAACGGCTTGGATCCCACCGTCCCATGACATCCGTTCGACTGTGGGTCCAATCCCGAAGTCAAAATCCTTGTTCGGCTTGATCTGGACCGTCCGTTTCAAACCGCGAGATCCAACGACGGGCGCGGCATGCTAACTCGAATTAAATCAAAACCGCTTCCGCAGTTTTGATTTGGCAATCATTGCCCGCAATCATTGCCCTTATAATCATTGCAAATGATTAGCAGCAGTCCGCAAAGCCAATCCCAGGCCGACGTGTGTCTAATCATCGACAATATTTAAAATTAATTTTAAATTAGTTTTTAATCCTTTTTTAATTTTGTTTTCTTTAAATAATTATTAAAAATTATTTTAAAATCCAAAAAAATATGTATTTTACATCAAAATTTTTAGAAAAGTATTTCCTTTAATTTAAAATTAAAATTATTTTTAAAATATATTATATATATTATTTTATTTAAATAACCTTATTTTAATTATTTTAACTAACATTTAAATTAATAATTATATTAAATATTTTATAAAATTAAATATTTTATGTTAATCCATTTCAAATAACTATGTAATTATTTTAAAATATAATAATTTAAAGTTAAGATCATCTATGATATTTATTTCTTATATTTTAGATAATTTTAAATAAAAAAAACTTTTAAATATTTTACTTTATTAATATTCATTATCTTTAAATAATAATAATAAAAAATATTTTCTTTAAAATCAGAAACTATTTTTTTTAATTATTAACTATGTTCAATTTTTTTAATATTTTTGATAATTTCTAATTAGTTAATTATTTAAATATTTAGATTATTAATAAATAATTACTTAATTTAAAAAATTCAATTATTCTCTAACATTATTTTTCTTATTTATTTATTTTGTTAAATTACTTTTAAATATTTAGAGACTTTAATATTTAGTTTAATGTAACTTGATAATTACTTTTAAATGCTAAATTATTTTTTTTAATTATTTTTTTTAAAAATACCTCTTAACTATATTAAACTTTAATAATTCATAACTAATTCATAACTAATTCATTTTAAATCCTAAAAATACATATAATACCTTAAATTTTTCATAAAAATATGTACTTTCATTTACAATTATTTTTAGATATTAAAATTTTATTTTTATTAATTATTTGTATGTTATTTAAGTACTAAACTATGTAAATATCATTTAAATAATTAATATATATTAAATATTTTCAAATTAAAAATTATTTTTAAATCATTTTGGATCTTCCCTTTGATGACCAGTGGATCTCTCATGAAGCATATAAATTGAAATATTTTAAAATATCTTATTTTAAAACTTAGATATACTTATATATTTAATTTATATATGTATTTTAATGATTTTAAAATTACATATATTATTAAATCTCATTAATTTTGGGAGATTTACTTATTTAATTTCAAACATAGTCTATACATGTGAATAGCATTCATGGGGAAGGATTAGTGGATGATTGGGCTCGCCCAATCATCCACTAATCACATCATTAATCGTGTTTAGTTGTTGTTTAGTTGTCTTTGCATGTATAGGATGCATAAGCACTTAGTTTAGGCTCTCATAGATCTAAGGACTTGGCGTGTTATGATGTGTTGCATTTCCCCTCTATGTTATCCCAAGGGTTAGTCTAAAACCTGATTTAAACTTACTTAACATAGTGACACCCTAAGGACAATAATTAAGGACTCGTCTAGAGAACTTAAAAAAATTCTAAGAGCTAGGGTAGATCCCCGATTGACATGAAATTTGAAATACTTAAACTTAGTGACATCCTAAACCCCCAAGAATTTTTTAGGAATGTTTAGGATCCTTTAAACCCCTTAATTAGCAAATCATAATTTGCCCTTTAATTAAGCCCCGATAACTTCAAAAATTTTTAATAAATTAAAATTAAATCTAAAAATTACTCATAATAATCAAACTCTTTAGAATTCAGTTCTTAATCTTAAAAAATTAAGCGCCCCTTAATTGGACTTCAACTGGAACCTTAATTAAATTTTTATTAAAAATCACCCTTTTAATTAAATTGAATAATTAAAAATTATTAAAAATTCTAAATTTTCTCCAAATACTTGAAACTCTTCCTTGGGTTATTCCTAACCTTTGGAGGTGATTCTAAGAGGTTTGGAGCTGATTTTGATCAAAATCCCTAAAAAGCCCTTTATTAAACAATTTTAATAATTCATTAAATACTTAAACTTTGAAAAATCATAACTAATTCTGAAAAATTTCAAGTTAGGCAAAATAAAATACATTCAACTCTAATTAAAATCTAGTATTTATTAAAAATATTAACTTTCCAGAAATCAACCTAAATTAAAAAATCAACTCTTCGGTCAACCATAGTTCAATAACTAGGGCTCGAACTTCTAAAAATCATAACTTCGCGTAGAAGACCCCAAATCTAGTAAACTCAAAGTCTAATTACTCCTTGTAAGGTCTAATATTTAATAAAAATACTAAAACCCCCAAACCTAGCCTATTTCTTAAAATGACCGTTTGGACCCTCCCTTAACTTAGTAGGTAAGGTGACCTCGGACCTTCTAAAATCCGCTAATCTAACTTAATTTCAAAAAATATTACCCTAAGCTCTCAATCAAACCCCCAACCTGATAATAAATCATTTAGTACACTTTCTTCTTTGATCTCTAATCAACTAAATTAACTTAATCACCCCATCACTACTAGATAACTCGGGCCTACGAGGCTATTAACTTAGCCCCACAGAATGTGAAATAAACTTCATGGCCTCGGTGAGAAACAAGGTAGTAATCACTTAACCACTAAAATATACCTAATTCAAGATTTAACATGTTAATATTTAAAATCAAACCAAAATTTCTCTCTTTGACCTTCAACCAACTGGATTACAAGCAACTTTAACTATACCACCTATATAGGACATATCCAAACCACACAACCTTGTTACACACATATAGAATTGTTTGATAGGGCACCACTTTTAGCTCTAGGCTAGGCCGATATTTACTTTACTATTGTGTGCCTGGTTTTTTGAGATTTCATTGCATGTTGTGATTGAAAATTGATATATGTGTTTGCTTACTTTTTCTACACTCTGTGAATTGATATGATGGGTGATTAGATTACCCTTAGGTTAGGATCATTCTGTTTGCTCATGGAGTTTTCTACAGGTGGCCGTGCTCATGTAGAGTAATAAAAAGGGGGCTCAAAATAAATAAATCATAAATGTAATCGCTACAGGTGCTACAGGTGCTACAGGTGCTTCAGCTACTAAGCCCCCAAATAAATAAGAGCACTGCCAAGTGTGGCTGGCATGAGTATTTTACTTTTCATATATATAAATGCTTGGAATTATTTATATTTAAATACTTAGGATAACCCTACAGGAGAGTCTAGATTTTCATTTTTTTATGTAATTTGTTTAAAGGTATTGAGTTATGAAAGTCTTCAAAAGTGAGGCATTTCAAATATTATGTATCAAAGGGAAAAAGAAAGGCCCTTCATAGAGAATTTCTTATTTATTTGGGTACTCTCCTGAAGGACAAACCCTACAAAAATCGAAGGGAGCCAATCTGAAGGAAGACGATCCATATGAAGACATTGAAGACGAAGACTTGTAGATGAAATATCTCGCTTTTAAGACTTGCGTATGTATTAGGATTAGAAATTCAGGTTTTTTGTTAGTGGTGCCCGGCCACTTTTAATTTATATAATTCTGGGATGTAAGATTAAAAGGTACTTGTCTATGGACACTATTTTATTTATTTTATTTAATTATGTTGTGGATGAGTTGATGATGATTGCGATATAGGGTTGCCTACTTTTCCTAGTTTCTTTGGCGTTTGTGTGCTGCTTTTATTTTAGCCTGGATTCGATCAGAGGCTCACGAGGGTACGCCAAAAATTTTTCTACTTAAATTAAAAATAAAAATTTTAAGATAATATAGAAACTCTAATGCTCTTAAGAAGTAAGCCCGGGACCGTCGGGAGTTTGCATAGCATATTTGTTGCATTATTCTTTCATTTGTTAGGCCACTCCCCGTCTGCGGGTTCTGGTAGACCACCTTGCCTATGAGGGTGCAGATCTGTCAAGAGGAGCCTGTGTACTCTATGATAAAACCTATTTTTAAGCCTTTTTTAAAACTGCTTCATATATATTTCAAGCATTTAATCGAGTTGATCAGTATGCATTGCATCAGAAATCAATTTAAATGTGAGTCTAAAACTTTAACTGTATTTATTTCAACATTTTTCACCTAATATAAGTCAAGAGACTACATAGGACAATCTCTAGATGTCGGTCTCACTTCTTAAAAAAAAACTATAAGCCTCCCTACCATTCTTTCATAAACATGACTGAAATCATGGTTTTAAATCGACTAGGTGGTTGGCTGGCTTCCCATTCCAGGCCAGGGTAAGTCCAGGTTCTGCATTGTATTAACTTGGACACGGGTGTTAGTATTGTAGAATACTAAACCCACCTTAGATTTAGGGTTCAAGGTTACTACTGTTGGTGTCTCGTAGTATGCCTCATCGATAGATAAGTCATCTATCTTTTAGGGGCTATAAATCCTGCTTATCCACGTCATATGGATGATGCCACCTCCATCTTTCCCTCTTGCATGCTCTGAAGTCATGATTTATTTATTTTCTCTAGTTTCTTCTCACCATCTTAGTCCCTATAGATGTTGATGTGAGCTGTGTGTGTTGCTAAGCCCAGTTGAACCCTTTCTCACCCTTTAAGTAGGACTTCTTAGTCTCCTCCCTATGTGTCAATCTCATTTGAAAGTATAATGTAGGATCCTTAATCGAGAGTTTTCTCAGGCCCCGGCATGAGATGTAATTAACCACGGGGGCTTGCGCCCGTGGGAAACCGAATTCCACCATCAAATAAAACCCACTTGAGCTTATGTATTGGGTGGGGAAACCCCATGACTCCGATCAGATCATGCGTATTATTAAACATCAATGTGCGTAGGTGAGAGCCATTATTCTTAATGGTTAATCGTATGTATGATCTAATCTGCCCTCCCATTGGCCCATTTGGGAAGAGTGCAGTGGCCTGCGATCATTTTTATCCTCTGGGATAGTGCGGTAGTACCCTTTGTATTCTGTCTCCCGCATAGCGATGTTCCTTTCGGAGGTCCACATGTCTTATTACCATCTTATAGAATTTTCTCTTAAGTTTGAGAAGGACTTTCTATCACATAATAAGCTTGATGTATTCCTCTACTTCAACTATCCAACTTGAATTCTACTAATAATATCCCTATCTATTTCTCCATCACTTTGAACAATAGACCCAAGATATCTAAAACATATACTCTTAATAATGACTTGATCACCCAAAGTCACGATCCCCCCACTAAATCAATTATTACAAAAATTACACTCCATATATTCAGTTTTATATCTACTCAAACAAAAGCCTTTAGGCTTTAAGGTTGACCTACATAATTTAAGTTTACCTTTAACTCCCTTTCTAGTCTTATCAACAAGAAGAATATCACCAGCAAAAAGCATACACCAGGGTACATCCCCTTATAAATTTCTAGTAAGAACATCCATGACTAAAGCAAAAAGATAAGGGCTTAAGGCTAATTCTTAATATAATCCAATTGTAATCTTAAAATACTTGGTCAAACCACCATGTGTTTGAACACAAGTAATAGCTCCTGCATAGATATCCCTTAAGATTTGAATATAAGCATTATTAACCCCTTTCTTTTCTAGAACTCTCCATAGCACTTCTCATGGAACTTTATCATATGCTTTCTCTAAATCAATAAATATCATATGTAGACCCTCCTTATTCTCAATAAACTTCTCCATTAACCCTCTCAATAAATGAATAGCTTCCATCGTAGAACTACCCAGCATGAATCCAAATTGATTTTGAGAAACATTAGTATCACGTTATAACATTTGCTCCATAACTCTCTTAAAAAGTTTAATGTATGACACATCAACTTAATTCCTTTATAATTCACTCAATTTGTGCATCATTTTTATTCTTAAAATAGGAATCAACACACTCATTCTCAACTGATCTGACATTTTTTTTATCTTCAAAATAATATTAAAAAGTTTACTAAGCCAAGAAATTCCTTCATCTCCTAAGAATTTTCACACCTCTATTGGAATATCATCAGGTCCAATAGCTTTTCCACTCTTCATTTTTTTTAAAGCTTCTTTAACTTTATTTTTATTAATATGCCAATAAAAATAAAAATCTCTATTTTCATTTAGGATGCTAAGATCACTAAAGTCAATTGCATTCTCATATTCTTCATTAAAAAGTTTAGCAAAATATCTCATCAACCTTTGTTGAATATCATTTTATAATAAAAATCACTTTTTGATCTTCATCCTTTGTACACTTCACTTGAACTAAATCCTTACTACTCCTATATATTTGTTTAGCTAACTTATATATATATATATATATATATATATATATATATATATATATATATATTTCACCATCTTTATAATCTAATCTATTATATAAATCATTAAAAGAAAAATCTTTGCATTGCAAAATGATTTCTTAGACTTCTTATGGGCCTTTTTATATCTTTCCCAATTATCAGAGTTTTTACAACTAAATCAATTTTTATAATAAATCTTCTTATTTTTTATCTTTTTTTGCACTTTTTGATTCCATCACCAACTATTTTTACTATTAGTAGCTTTTCCCTTTAATACTCTAAGTATATATTTTGCAACAATCTTAATATCATAAGTTACTTTTTCTTACATAACACTTGCTTCCTCATGCACATTTGTGCTTCACTATATCTTAAGATCTAAAATCTTACTCTAAAACAAATTTGTTAATAATTTTTAAATGCCCCCATCTAATCCTAGAACAACGATTTACTTTATTTTTTAAATTTTGTTCCCTTTCATCTTAAAGTCCCAAACTAATAAGCGATGTTGGGTACATAAATTTTCACTCGGAATAAATTTATAATATTTGCAATCTAAATGATTTTTTTTCTTATAAGAAAATAATAAATTTGTGCTTTACTATATCCATTCTTATAAGTAATGATATGCTCATCTCTTTTCTTAAATAAGGTTTTAGCAATTATAAAATCATAAGCTAAGGAAAAATTTAATATGATCATATAACCTTCATTAGTCGCTCTAAATTCATAGCCACCATAAATGCTTTTAAAATCATCTACCTCTCTACCAATATGTTTATTTAAATCTCCTCCAATAAAAACTCTTTCTTTGAAAGGTATCATTCGTATTAATTCTTATAGGTCATTTTAAAATTTTAATTTGAATACATATCCAAACCTACTTGAGGAGCATAAGCGCTTATAATATTAATATTTTTAGCATCAACAATAATCATTAAAACTATAATTCTATGTCTAATTCTATTAATTTTTTATAATATTATTCTTTAAACTCTTATCTATAATCATACTTACATCATTTCTAGTACGACTCCTACCAAAATATCATAGTTTAAATCCTAAACTATCAGTCTCCTTAGCCTTCTATCTAACCCATTTAGTTTCTTGAATGCAAGAAATATTTATCTTCCTATAGATCATAATATCTATTAATTTCATTAATTTACCTGTAAGGGAACCTATATTCCAAGTTCTTATCCTAATTTTAGTTTTATAGACAAGCTTCTTTGCCCACATCCATCCATGATGTGGGAACCCTTACCTATTTAACACTACACCCAGGCGCCGGTGCAGTGGCCCTTGCTCACTTATCGCTATATTCAGGTTATACAATGCATCGCTTCCAGGGAACGCTCTAGCATTAACACAATATATTAAAGGATTGATGTCATGATTATTCTAAAAGTTTTATATTG
Source organism: Dendrobium chrysotoxum (assembly GCA_019925795.1). Classification (NCBI taxonomy): domain Eukaryota; kingdom Viridiplantae; phylum Streptophyta; class Magnoliopsida; order Asparagales; family Orchidaceae; genus Dendrobium; species Dendrobium chrysotoxum. The sequence continues at coordinate 13,912,859 of CM034313.1, forward strand.
ACTGTCCACTACCTAACGCTACCCTCCACTTTTCTCATCTAGGACATGGGACCTAGCAACGGTAGTGTTTAGGAGCTAATCCATCTGAAGAACTCTAGACCTTTATCATCCACTTTTCTCATCCAAACTATTTTTTCAATTGAAGCAAAATTTAGTTTAATTTATTTTACCCGATTAAGAATGAACCAAAAAAACTTAGTTATAAAAATAAATTTAAATAGCATGTATTATGAAGTATATCAAATAATATTTACTAAAATCTATAATTTTTATCATTGGGAGTAAATAATATTCACATTGATCTTCGTTTCACCGGTTCATTATCAATTACATACTTTTAATTCATAGATTTTATATATTTAATATTTGAATAGGTTAATATAATTTTTTGATTTTATAAAAATAAAAGTCAAACCTAAAGCCAAAAATTTAAAAAATATCACAATTAATTATTACTAAACTGATATTTTGACATACGAACCAAACTAGTAAATAAGATCAGTTCAGTTAGACTTTTTTTTGGTTTTGATCAAATAATGCACACCTCTATTTAGGCTAGAATTGATTAGCATGGATTTTAAATATATGCATGAAACTATTTTTGAAGTAATAGATTTGGAGAAATTTTGGATTTAGTTCAAAAGTGTAGATTTAATTTTGTATGGATAATAAATAATTTTAGTTGATTATAATATAGCTTATATTGAGTAGGTTACACCTATTTAAGTAACAAGTAGTTTTTGTGCCTATATTTGCATACTTGTAATTAATTAGAAATTTGGTGTTATATAGTATTAATATTTTATTGTATTATTTTGTAACATAGTTTCTATAGTTTTGAAATGATTCATTTGATAATAATTCCTCCCCAATCACAATATTTTAACTAAATACAACATATTATATTCATGAAAATCTTATTTTCTATTATAAAGCTAGCATTAATCATATTGATCATAATTTATACATTAAGTATTGACTTATGATACATGTTTATATAAGACGTCATTAAGAAATCTATTTGATCCAACATGAATTTTGATGGAGGAAACGTTCATAATTGATTTCTGAATCAAAATTCTGATTTCAATAAAATTATAGCCAAAGTGGACATCTCATAGGAGAAGCTCAATGACACCAAATGTAGTCATGTTAGTGTCCAAATGGGCTCAAATCAAATACCTAAAGCGTATTTAGAAGCTTTGGGACATAAATTGAAGGATCAAATGATCTCTGAATCTTTCATCCATATAATCAAATCTATATCTTGATTAAAACAATTCAACGAGTTTACGATTATTTAATTCTAAGATAAGCAAGACACTTAAATATCGAGTGAGCAGTCCATGATCAAATGATTTAATAAAGTTTGTTTGATGTAATGTTATGAAATTATGCCAAAATTTATTCAAATATTATTCTTAAAAATTATAAAAAGAGATCTATTCTTCACATGGATTAGACCATGATTTGAGTTTAAGGAGAGCTAGAAAATCTGAAGAACTCTAGAATGTTATCGAATTTTTATTACTAATAATCATTGTCAGCAAGTACTATCTCCTAACTATTATCGTCTAAGCATAATCACCCTATCTTCATAATTTGATCACCACTCCTTAGCTAGCATAGTCTATTCATTATCCTTATGCTATCATCACTCAATCATCATTTGACCACTGTCACCACATCCTTTGATTGTCATCATTATCCCTTCCACTACTTTTCTTGCAAGCCCTATTATAATTATAGGAGACTAAGCTTACATTTGTTACTAAGTATTCTCATCTTCTATAATTGAGAGAGAGAGAGGACCTCAGTATCTTTACTTAAATAGTGGATCATTTAGTCATGGCTCCATTTTTTCAATTCAATGGTTTTTTTACATATAAACTTGGGAGTTTTTCATATTCCACTCTTTTAGCAATGCCTTTTTACGGTTTTCATGCAAAGTAGATATATAATCACCTCTTTATCACTTTGAATTTCTATCCAAAAAAATGACATTATTTTTGAGAAACTACATCCCATTATCTTGGTTATACCAGTCAATTGGTCATAGGAGTAATGTATGTAACAACAAATCTTCTCATTTCAACACTCATCAAACTAAGAATTAGTCTAATAATTATGGATGTCTAATCATTTAAAGGTAGGTCCCCAAAGCTCATCCTGGTAGTAGCATATACGTATGGTGGAGGAGTATGAATCCTAAATCTATATAGAGAGTAGCATTACAACAGAACTGATCCCACTAGCAACAAACCTAAATGTAGAATGAGGCTAGACAATTTGAGAATGCCTGCATAGGATCCCCTTGTCATCATGCTAAAGTTTCTATTGCACCATAACCTAATTTATTGCTTGCTCTACTATTTTTAGTTTAACTCACCCTTTATATGCATCTTGATCAGCTCATAATCCTCAAATAGGTTTGGTGGATTTAATTTCACCTCATCTGGTGAGCGGTTCCCATTACAATATATGAGATAAGTTATGATGTTTCATTCAAGAAGAAAATTTTATGGCATTGGAACCATCTCACTCCCAAACATAATTTTTAGGAGTGCTCACCATTAATTATGTTATTCCCTAACATCCCACTCTAATGTGATTTAAGCTACACACTATTATTTTTTTATGGGTGCACCAATTTGTATGAGCATAGTGATCATTATAAGACCATCATGTATATTTAGTAGGCTTCTGATGCACTTCTCTATTAGGTCCTCCTTGTCACTCTTGAGGGCCAAACTTGTACTAGTTCATTGATAATACTATCAATAATTTTGCCCACCTTACTAGTTTATTCAATAAAAAGTTCATCACAAACTAGAAAATTATCAAGGGTTACTTCATATTTTGAGGATTTATTAAAATGAAGGAGAATCCTTATAAGTCAATTTTTAAATATTTTCTTCTAAAGCTTGTCAAAGTTTGGATGTTGACCATAAGTTGTTATGAGGCATCTTTCTTGGAGGTTGTTACCCTATACCTTTCTACTCCTCATCGATGTAGGAGAATGTCCACTCTTACATTGATTTTATTCATAACATGGAAGCATAAATTAATAGCTATGAGCCAGTCAATACAAATTAAATGTAATTGGAATAATCTTCTAGAAATTTGAGAATACATAATAAGAAATTTATTGTCAACAAAGCAAAGCTACATTTTTTTTATCAAATTTTGTATAGTTCATACAATTATATGCTTTTAAACATTTCTAAGGCTAATATTCCAATAGAGATCTAAATTTCTAAACACCTGAAGTTGCCAAACTATTAAAAAATGTAAACACTAAAGATTAGCCTCAATATTGCCAGTTTCACCATTCAAATAAGCATTTAATAGATTTTTTTTGTGAAAAGAATGGGTTGAATGCTTAATTCACCATGGACACCAAGTAAATTATATATAATAATAATATATGGATTATCATCCTACAAATAAAGGAGATAGAAAGAATTATGATAAGAAAATTTTTAGAATTTTTTATACTATAATTAGAATGTCACCATAGCATTTAATTATATCTTCATACATAATAAGATGTGCTCAAGAAAACTCAACCTAACTTTTCATAACTCCAACTTTGAAGAAATATATAATTTACATCAAGATTCTCTAGCTTCCACAGCTTAAATTTGGCACATATATTGTGTGCATTATAAAGAGTTTCATTGATACATGTAGTTTGAGGGATAATATATCCCTTATTGCCTATGTAATATTAGAATGACCCTCATAACATTCATTATTTTTGTGGACACACTAAAATAAAAATTGGCAATTAATTTTTCAATTTCCTTGAGGGGACCACGTTTACAATCAAGTCTTCTAATCCTTTTCATGGAAGTAGAAAATGGTTCAATCTATGATGCAATATTTAATCAGCCTCTAGTATTAACTTTATGGCAACTCTTATAAATAATATTACATCTTATTTTTTAATTAAAAAGAGTCTATGAGGGTAATTGTCTCCATTATAAACCTCTAGAAGGAATGCCTATATGGAAGTTTTGATGGGATTCTAATATTTAGCAGGTTCTAACAACAATGAGTTCATGAGGGTAGGTGATTATTAGAGTCTCCACTGACCAAGAAGGCTAAAACTTCAAAAGATGTTATCAAAAATCTGAGAAAGCATAAGCCTTAAAAGATTAAAATTCTTCTAAAAATCTAATAAGGTGAAAGCCTCAATAATTGTAAATTCTTTAAAAAAATTTAGAGGAGAAATACCGAAAAATATACATATTATCCAAAATGATTAGAAAGGATAAGCCTTAATTGGTATGAAGTTTTCAAACAATCTAAGGAAGGTTAATAACTTAAAAGATACATATTCTTCAAAAATCACAAAAGGAACAAGCTTCAGAAGATGCAATTTTTTTGAAAATCTCAAAAGGGAAAAGACTTAGAAGATACGTACTCTTCAAAATTTTCATATGACATAAAACTTAAAAGATACAAATTCTTAAAAAAATGTCATAAGGTTAAAGCTTCAAAAGCTATATATTTCTTTATTTATCTAAAAAAATTAAAAGATATAAGCCTAAAAACATACATGTTTCTTTGCTCATTTCAAAGACTAGCTAATTGGAAGGCAAAAGCCTTAACAGGTTTAGATTTTTTATTCATCTAAAACTCTCAATGGGAGTGAGCCTTAGAAGGAACTATCTCTCTTTATATACTAGAGAAAAAAAAACTGATTTAAAAGTCTTAAAAAGTTTTTTTTGGGAAAAGAATGTGACGATATAAGAGAAGATATCTAATGTGGTAGGACATATACATCTTATCTAGACCCATAAAAAGTACTCATAGGAAGTCAAATCTTTGAAGTCAAGTCAAGTCAAGTCAATTGAAATTAAGAGAATGTAAGTTATTCAATCTTCTAAAGGGATTAAACTCTTTAAGGTTAATTATGCTTTAGGAACCTTCATGATCAACTCTTGATATGTAAAATATACATTTATCATAACTTATTTAGGTTCATTATCAAAAGAAATATTATGATTTAAAGTCTATCAATATGATAACACAGATTATGTTTTAAAACATAATACTCTATATTGCAAAAGGTGAATCACTATAAAATAACAAAAGGATCATCTTTTCACGAAGAAAATTAGAGTCATTAAATAACAAAAGACTCAATAAAGGAGACATTAGAGAGAAATAATGGAGAGAGAAAATAGAAACCTAGATTTGAAGGCCGTAGAATAATTTTTATCCATAAACCCTGTTGGGAAATATGGTATTATTTAGAAATTTGCATACTTATAATTAATTAGAAATTTAGTATTATTTAGAAATTCCATGAACCCTATTGTGCCTACATTTTCATACTTGTAATTAATTAGAAAATTGGTATTATTTAGGATTTTTGAGCTAGGAGTTAGGACTTATCTGGTGTTACTTATCTTGGATCTCGATGCAGGGTTGTTTCAAGTGTTGAAATAGATGGCTTTTATTTAGTAGATGATAAATATGTCTTATTTTGTTAGGGGGATTATTCTTGATGTTTGTTGTTGAATAATGAGATATTTAGTAGACTACTATTCAAACTTTTCATATTTATTATGCTTATGCACTTCGTAGATATCTTATAGCTCATATTATATATTTATTTAATACCTATTTGTATTATTTTGTGGCATAATTTCTATAGTTTTAAAATGATTCATTTGATAATAAGTCCTCCCCAAGTACAATACTTTAATTAAATACAACATATCTTATTCATGAAATCTTATTTTCCTTACAAAGCCAGCATTAATCATATTGATCATAACTTATACATTAAATATTGACTTATGATACATGTTTATATAAGACATCTTCAAGAAATCTATTTGGTCCGCCATGAATTTTTATGGAAGAAACTTTCATAATTGATTTCTAAATCAAAATTCCGATTTCAATAAACTTATAGCCAAAGTGGACATCTTGTAGGAGGAGCTCAATGACACCAAATGTAGTCATGTTAGTGTCCAAATGAGCTCAAATCAAATACTTGAAGTGTATTTAAAAGCTTTGGGACATAAATTGAAGGAGGAAATGATCTCTTAATCTTGCATCCATATAATCAAATCAATCATCTTGATGAAACCAATTCAATGAGTATACAATTATCTAATTCTAAGATTAGTAAGGCACTTAACTATCGAGCGAGCAGTTTATAATCAAATGATTTAATATAGTCTGTTTGATGTAATGTTATGAAATTAAGCCCAAATTTATTAAAATATTACTCTTAACATTTATAAAAAGAGATCTATTCTTCACATGAATTAGACCATTATTTGAATTTAAAGAGAGCTTGGAGATATAAAGAACTTCATGCTAACATTTTGCATGAAGGGGGCACTATCTTACTTTGTTGCCCTGAGAATTGTGTTGTTGATGATGATTAGGATTAGGATGTTGCTTCCATCTTGATTTCATGCTCTTATCCAAACTTGGGCATGACATTTTTGTTAAGTATCATGCACAAATTCTTTTTATGTACAAAATTCAAGAAGGTTAGTTGAAAATACACAAGGTCTGACCAACTTGAAATATTTATACAAAAAGAAGTCTAGTATTACAAATAACACTCTTTCCTCATAATGCAATAAATTTTAAAAATTGAAGAGGCCTCCTACAACTAAAGCCTATTAAATTGTACTACTATATTCTCCGGGTATCAATAACGATGCACATTATTATGGGTGTCAATATTTGAACGACTCGAATCCGACTCAAAATTTTTGAGTTACGGTCAACCCATTTGTGAAATGGGTCGGGTTCGGGTACAACAAATCGACTCGTTTCAAAAATTAGGTCGGATTTGGGTTGACCCGGAAACCCGGGAATGACCCGGAATGACCCAGCAAAAATGCGCTAACCGCGTCGCTGTCGTGCATGTCACATCAAGTCTCGTTGACGACGCTGCCGACACTGGTCAGCGCTTGAATGAGAATGTGTCCGCGGTTCGGGTCGGTTAATCTGGTAACCCGTGCGGGTTGGGTCTGGGTTGAAATATCTGACCCGTTTGCAAAAAATGATCGGGTTCAAATCGGATCAACTAGTGACAGGTCAGTTTCGGGTTCGACCCGAACCCTACCCGTGACCCGATTTTTACAGCCCTACACATTATAATCCTTAGACTAATAGAAAATTTTTTTGCAACTCTTGTGATCTATTCTGAACTTATCTTTTTATGTGAAACATTTGCGTAGAATTTTAGGATGTTAAATTATCTCCAACATCGTGAAGTTCAAGCATGAAACAACTTGCAAAGATGAAATTCCATCCCTTAGTTATTGAAATCAATGACTTTATTACCATTCGAGGTTGTTTTGGATTCAATAAAGCTCATTTATACTATTGTCATTTATTTATATATTACAGTTTTAATTGTCAGAGTGAATGCTAAGACATCAACAAAAACAAAAATGCGTATTTATTCAGTAGTTGTTGCACAGGAGTTTCTATGCATGGAGAGAGAGAGAGAGAGAGAGAGAGAGAGAGAGAGAGAGAGAGAGAGAGATGAGTGTATGTCAAAAAAATATTCTCTCATTTTCTCTAGCCTGCCCATTTCTTTATCTTTTTCCTATTAAATCATGATTACTATCTATCTTATATTTATCAAGAAGAATACCTTCTAAATTATTATTAAATAAAATGAAATGAAGAGTTCATTTAATTCTTTCGTAAAGAAAAACCGATCTGGACATTTTTCTGAAGTTTAATGACAGACTCTTCAAAACTGAACACTCAAATCCGTTTCAAACTAAAAACAGTAATAAAGAATCAGAACAGTTTTATGTTTGTAGTCTTAATTATCAGTTCTTCCTGTTAAATAGTGTCTGAAAAGCGGAAGTTTTCATTTCATCATTAAATATTGAAATAACACTAAGAAGAATAACCCAAGACTACCTTATAGCTTTATAACTATCTATTTTCCATTCTTTCTCTCAGCCTCCTATTTTCCTCTCACTACAGAAGAGATGTCAGGTGGAGTTTTGGAGGTTTTGTTAGTAAATGCAGAAGGCTTAAAGCATGCAAGGCTCCCAGGTTCGAGCTTTCTGACCTTATACTTAGGCATCAATGGTGACAATAGAATTTCAAAAAATATTTAATTTTATTAGTGTTTTTATGCATTTAAATCCGCAGGATCAACGAGCCATGTTATTATAGAATGTGGTGTGCATACTGTTGCAAGTAAATTCACAGCTGGTGTGTATTTTTTCTCTCTTCTCTTCTGCATCCATTTATGCCTGAAGAAATTCCTTGCATCTGTTTCTATATAACATAATAATCATTATTTCAAGGGAAAAAATGCTAAAAGAAAAAAAAATGGTTGAAGATATTCTTATTCAAATATCAGGATGAGAATATGATTATAATCAAATGTGTATCATTACTCAATCCCTGAATCAAAAATCATGAAATTTTGAGAAGGCTTGTGGCTATGTGATTTCCTTCATTATGGCTCCATTTGAGACGGCTTTCTTATTGATTTAGCTTATTGCAGCTTTTTAGTTAAAAAATTTTAATTTTTACTAAAAGATTATTTTAAGAAGAAATAAGAAGATTGTTTCGAACGAAGCCTATATCCTCAATCCAAAATTAGCTCAACATATTATGAGACAATCTTTTCCAATGATACAAAAAAGATAAACGGGCTGAAAGTAGATTATAAAGAGATTCAGGTCCTATTTGGGACAACTGCAGCATTTTATAAAATTGATTATGAAGTTGTTAGTGGATGTTACAAAAAATAGCTTTTCATCACATGAATTTTTGAAAATAGTGAGGAAGCATCAAGAAATTAAGCAGTAGCAAAAATAATTTGTGGTTACAATGACAAAATGAATCCGTGAGGAAGCTATCCCAAATAAAATTTATTTTTGATGAAAAATTTTATTTTTTGATGAATTTATTATCTATTATTAAACAATATAGCAAGCAAGAACTTTTTTTTTTGTCCTGAGAAAGAAGTTTGTTATAGTTTGGCTGCCCTTCATTAATATACCTTAATTGTATTAGATGATAATGGCAAGGCTAGGTGGAACGAGAAATTCTCATTCAAGTTATCTCATTTAGACCTGGAGAAGTTGACAAGGATCAAGTTATGGATCATCAGGCAGGACAAGTTTTTTGAAGATTATCACATTGGTGAAGCCACGTAAGCTTTTTTCACTTGAATTTTTTTTCCTGAAATATATATAGATGTATGCATAAATTAATGATTTTCGATTAAAATGAGCTCTTTTCATTAATAAAATAAGTTTTTTTGCTTTCAAACCTTAACTTTATATGAAACTAATGTCTGTTGATAGCAATTAAAATAAGCCATTTCTCATTTAATATTAATTAAAAATGAACTATATGTTTCTCTATTTCATAAAAATTAAATAAAAACAGTCTTTAATATTTCATAAAATCTATTTTAACACTCCTACATTACAATTCCAATTTTTATAAAACATAAATTTGAGCTTAATATTTTCAAATGACTTTAATATTAGATATTAAATATTATTAAAAATAAAATAAATTTAAATAAAAATTTTATTATTATTCATTTGTTCTAGAACTTTGAATATCTCACGTAAACATCAAACACTTAAGAAAAATGATGGTGTTCACAATAAATCACACAAAATTTATTTATACATATTTTTAAGGCATAGTGTAAATTATTTAAAAATAAATATTGGTTATCTATATAATATAAACAATAGTGTGAGTAATTGTTATTTAATTTTGATCTACAAGGAAATGACATAGCCCATTAAAATAACTTCTTAAATATTCTTTCCATTACAAAATATTTCTAAAATAAGTTGTTTCAAATAATTTTATTACATTCAAATTAAATCAATTTTTTTAGTACAAAAATTTTAATTTTTTAACTAAAAAAGAATTTTAAGAAGCAGTTAAAAAGCCGTCCCAAACAAATCCTTAATCCTTATAATTTATTGCGTGGATTATATTGTTTGGAGTGATCATGCAGGATACATCTTATGGACATCCTAAAAGAGGGAATTCGCAGAGGAAGCATAGAATTAAAGCCAGCCCCATATAACGTTGTTCTGGAAGATCGAACTTTCAAAGGAGAGATCAAAGTTGGACTCAGGTTCATCTCTGATGTGAGTTCTCAGTACTGTTCAAATCAGCTTTATTTGTTATAATTATTATAATTTTTAAATATTATTATATTATAAGAAATAATATTATATTTTTCTAGAAATAAAATATGTTGCAAGAACTAACTCATTTGCAAGCTTATTAAATTATACTTCTATTTTGTAAGTAAATTTAATTAAACCAAATTTGCATTTCCCAAAAAAGATAAAAAACTAAATTTACATTTGGAATTTTAGCATTTTACGCTGCTCACATTGGTCTACTGATTGGGGGTATTGGCTGCTAACCAAGAGATCTTGGATTCGAAACTTGCGTATATGATGTGCAAGTTTGACGAAGGTTTCATTTGAGACGGCTTTTCTATTGTTTCTTAAAACAATTTTTTATTTGTACTAGAAAATTGCTTTATGAAACAATAAGAAAGTCATCCCAAACGAACTTTTAATGGCTCAAATGTCAAAAAAACAAAAAAATTATTGAGATATTTAGGCCAATTAAGGCAGACACTCACACACACAACGTATACACAAGACTTGAACTCAAGACCTCTTAATTGGTAGCCTAAGTTCTCAACCAACAGACCAAGATGAGTTGTGTAAAAAAAAAAAAAAACTTGACAAGTTTTTTTTTTTTTTGGAACGGGGAGTATCGGCCCGCTGCCACCTCAGCTTGTGAGGCGCTTGGCGATGTCCACTAATCTCCTCGGTCGACCTAGCGGTGGCACTCACACCAGAAACCCCCGGGCCAATACTTTATTGGTCCCCACCTAAAAGGCGCTGCCGTAGTGGGGTGGATTCGAACCCGGGATGAGGGGTTCCCAATCGTGCTCTCCCACCAACCACCCTAAGTCTCGGTGGGTTTGACAAGTATTTTGTATGCTAATATTTTGCAGGCTAAGGAAGTACAGTTTGTGGATACACGATGCAGATTGCCTGAAAAGCAGTCAGAGTCCTTGTACGAGACCATATTAAATTTAACTCTGCGTTGGATCTTCTGGCCCAGATTTTTCTTCTATTTTATTATGAATAGATCAGCAAAATCGTCCACGGAGAGCAAGAAGACTATATAAAACTCTCCATAGCTTCATCAGAACAAGTTCCCCTTTTGGAGTTGGTTTTTTACCGTTAAAGAAAGCTATATTTTACAAAGGATATATGTTTCTACTTTCTAGTTTTGATTATGAAATGCAAATTAGCTTGGTTGTTGAGGGATAAAGACAATACTAGAAGAGCACTAAAGAGCTTTTTTATTCAAATTCAGAACTTGGGTAGGAAGAAGGGTGAGGCATAGAGAGACAATACTCACCAAAGATTTTTATTGTCTTTTTCAGCAAAGAGATTTATACATGCATATTAAAAAAATAAAATAAAATGTTTTTTTTAGTTCACTAAAAGAACAATATTATTTGAACTCATGAATTTTGTTTGTTTTATTTTTTTTAAGAATTGATATATCATCAAAAAATTATCTTGATCGGGCACGAATCTTAAGGCAAAATTAAGTTGAAAACTTTCGAAATTAAATTTGGAACCATCCAAACTCTGATTTCAGTAAACTTATAGTCGAACTGAGTGTCTCGAAAACGAACCCAACGAAAACAAATTCGACTCAATCCGAGCCCAAATTAGCCCAAATCGAAGATTCAACGTGCATTTGGAGAGTTCAAACCATAGATTGGATGACCAAATGATTTCTAAACACGACATGCTTATGGTCGAATCGAGCGGCTCAACGAGGCGAATCCAACGAGCTCAAGATTGCCGAATTTTGATATCATTAAGACGTTCAAATGCCCAGTAAATGATCCATAATCAAGGGAATCAGCATCGGCCGTCCATTCAAATCACTCCCAAATTACCCTTGATGTCCCTCCTATTTACCGGCCATGCCACTCTTAGAAAACTATAAATAAACCCCTCATTTTTTATGGAGGGAGACCCAAGAAAGGAAGAGAAGGAAGAGAAGAAAGAGAGAGAAACTAGAGTACTCTTGCCACCAAACTCCTTTACCACCGCTGCACTTCCACCCGGCCGCTAACTGACGCCCGACTTCCACCTAGCCACCGACTGATGCTGGACTTTCGCCCGACCACCAACTAACATCAGACTTTTGTCTGATTTTCGTTCATCACTAGCTTTCAACCTAACTGTTGACGATTGTAATCTAATCGTCCTCAGTTTCAAAGACGAATCGGACACTTATAATATATTAAAACACTAGTGAAATCATTTCAACTAGGCATTACCCTGTGATTTTTACCTTTTTCATGGTTTTTCACATAAAAAATCTTTTGTTTGTGAATTCTTTATTTGTATGCTGGATATCTAAGCAATGTTAAGACGAGAAAATCTAACTCTATCGCCGCATATATTCTAGCCCGCAACAGTTTAGCGTTGTCTGTGGGAACACAATCTCACTATCCTAAGCCCTATTTCAATGTCAAACAAGCATAGCAATAGCATCTTGGGAGCCTCCCACACCAACACACATCAATCTAAGAATCAGTATATGAATCATGGATGTCAAGCATCTGCCTCTTTTTATCCTGGGGGGGCGAAATGCTGCTGGAGAAGGAAATTCAGGACATTCTTTGAAAGATCGCATTCAAAAGATGGAAGAATCTCAAAATGAGATCCTTCAACTTCTGCGAGATACTCAACAATCGGTGCTAGTACAACAAGAGGAGGTTCTTCTTCCTCGAGATTCACCACTGGCCGGAGGTGTCCAACCAGAATATCTTCATACAGATATTCCTCTTCCTCATTCAAGGATGCATCTCCCATCACGTCAAGTAAGGGTGTCAAAAATTGACACGACTCAAAAACCCGACTCGAACCTGACACAAAAATTTTGGGTTTGGGTCAACTCAAACCTGAAATGGGTCAGGTTCGGGTCCTGATTTTTGACCCATTTTGAATTACGGGTCAGGTTCGGGTTGACCCAAAAACTTGATTTTGTCCCGGAATCTAGCTAGTGAGCAAACTCGCACCGTTGCTTCTGATCAAAATGTTGTAACTTTTGATCCGACTGGAAGGGAACATCATCCAAGGAGCAAAGTCAAACAGCTACGAAGAAGCGCACGAAAGGGAGAAACCTTCATAGCGAGTGCACTCCCACCGTTGCTTCTGATCCAAATGTTGTAACTTCCGATCCCACTGGAAGGGAAAGTCGTCCAAGGAGCAAAGTCGAACGTCTACTATGAAGCACACGAAAGGGAGAATCCTTCATAGCGAGCAAACTCTCGTCGTTTCTTTCGATCAAAATGTTGTAACTTCCGATCCAACTAAAAAGGAACGTCGTCCAAGTAGCGAAGTTGAATGGCTACAAAGAAGCGCATGAAAGGGAGAAACCTTCATAGTGAGCAAACTCCCATCGTTTCTTCCGATCAAAATGTTATAACTTCTGATCCGACTAGAAGGGAATGTCATCCAAGGAGCAAAGTCGAACGGTTAGAAAGAAGCACACGAAAGGGAGAAACCTTCACAGCTAGGGAACTCCCGCTGTTGCTTCCGATCAAAATATTGTAACTTCTGATCCGACTAGAATGGAACATCGTCTAAGGAGCGAAGTCGAAGGGCTACAAAGAAGCACACGAAAGGGAGAAACCTTCACAGCGAGCAAACTCCCGTCATTGCTTCCAATCAAAATGTTATAACTCCCGATCCGACTGGAAGGGAATGTTGTCCAAGGAGCGAAGTTGAATGGATATAAAGAAGCACACGAAAGGGAGAAACCTTCACAACAAGCAAACTCCCGCTGTTGCTTCCAATCAAAATATTGTATCTTCCAATCCGACTGGAAGGGAACGTCCGACGTCATCCAAGGAGTTAAGTCGAACAGCTATGAAGAAGTGCATGAAAGGGAGAAACCTTTATAGCGAGCAAACTCTCGCCATTGCTTTCGATCAAAATGTTGTAACTTCTTATCTAACTGGAAGGGAACGTCGTCCAAGGTACAAAGTCAAATAACTACGAAGAAGTGCATGAAAGGGCAAAACCTTCACAACGAGCGAACTATACGGGCCAGGTTCGGGTCCAAAAAACTAACATGTTTGTAAAAATGGGTCAGGTTCAGGTTGACCCGAATAGTGGCGGGTCACTTTTGGGTTGGACCCAAACCCGACCCGTGACCCAATTTTAATAGCCCTAACTTCAAGATAATGAACTTGCTGACACAGCAAGCTCTACCCATCCTTTGTGCATAGGTCGGCAATCTCGCATTCCTCTAGACATCTTGGAGGATTTAGCCCGACCTCACATTCTTGAGCTCCCACGCAATGCCTTATCACATGAACTATGATAATTGGTCCGAGAAGAGTTCCCCATGAGAGGTAGAAGATAATCTCTTCAACAATGAAACTTTCAGGAGTCATCACCCCTGACTAAAGCCATTCTTTAACACCCCATTCCGGCAGGATTCAAACTATCGAGTATAGATTCTTACGACGGGACATCTAACCCCTTCGAGCATATCGATTACTATAAAATCATCATGCATATCCAGCGAGCCTCAGATGCACTCCTCTGCTAAGCATTCCATGTCACCCTCAAGGGACAAGCTTGGATGTGGTTCTATTCACTTTCAGCTGGAAGATCCTCACATTTATCAAATTGGCCAAAGTGTTCGTCAAATAATTTATTATCAATCAAAGAATTGCTAAGAAATTTTCTCACCTTTTAGGGATTCACTAAAATAAAGGAGAATCACTTGAGGCATATTTGTTAACCTTCCCGCTACAGCTAAGAAGAAACAAGACAAAGAAAATAAAAAAGGGCTAAAAATGATTACCTGTAGCCAAATCTCACCCAAATCACTGTCCACGCCGCTTCTACAGTATTCCCCATACCTCTGCAGCGGCGCCGAATGCAACAGTCCATCCCACGCACAACTCGTCTCAGTAAGGCTTCCTCTCACGCCTTTAAAATGAGAGCGAAGCTCTCACTTCTTCACTGCTCCCACTTTAACTCCTACACTCCCGAAATTCCAAAACCTTCGCACTCCCTACCTCCTCCATTCGCCTCTTCCTTCTCCTCTTAGCCGATGCCTCCTCCACTGCCTCCGATCTAGAGAGAGACGGAGAGGAAGTTCCCCTTACCTGCGATCGAATCCAGCTCGACGTGTCCTTGCCGAACTCCACCACACGATCCCCTAACCAAAGCCCGCCTGACCTCTCGACCTCTCTGCCTCCTTCATTACTTGTGACTTCGCTCCTTCAACAGCATTCCCTAGCCGTCGGACCCGAAGTTACAGCATTTCGATTGGAAGCCAGGACTGGAGCCGCTTGCTGTGAAGGTAACTTTATCCCTATCGCGCGCTCCTTCGGCCTAATCCCGTAAATTTGCCGAATTAGGGATTTTAAATGTTAATTAAAATTAATTTTAATTAATTTTAATTATAATTATTTTAATTAATTATATTTATTATAATTAATTTTAATTAATTTTAACTAAATTAATTATAATTAATTTTAAGTTAATTATAATTAATTTAGTTAAAATCAATCTTGATTAATTGTAATTAATATTTTATTAATTAATTAAAAGTAATTATTATTAATTAATTAATCATAGTTAATTAATACTAATTAGTTCTAATTAATTAAAGTTAAATATAATTAATTACTTTAATTAATTATAATAATTATAATTAATTTTAAATAAATATAATTAATTAAAAATAATTATAATTAATTATAATTAATATTTATTTCCTTTAATTAAAAAAAGAAGAAAATGCAAATGCTCCTCTTGCCTCGATCTGTGTGCCAACGCCACTAGTCCGACATCACCAAGGTATAACCCCTCAACCATAAAACTCCGAGAGCTCGTCCTTGTCATTGGCCGCGCACCGAAAAAATGCCTATACATGCTTTTCTTAGCATGGTGGGATGGGACCTCGATGCGGTGCCTACGACAAGGCGGGTAATCACCAAAATCCCGCATTCGACATTCGTGTCGAGCCGGCAAATCGCCTATACAAGCTATCTTAAGCGTGGTGGGAAGGGAACCCGGTGCGACACCTACGGTGAGGCGGGTAAGCCTGGTGCACGCTTTTCTTAGTGTGGCCGGGACAACTCTTAAGTACCCGTACGCGGCTCTGTACCTGCAGGGAAACAACTGCTCTTCTTTTCAGGTATATTTGAAGACCCATACAAGCTTTCTTAAGCGTGGTGGGGATTGAAGACTTTACATAGCCGCAGTGTCCTCGAAAGAGGGCACCTACCATACACGTTTTTCTTAGCATGGTGGGAAAGGCCCAGTTTTCCATAGTTTCCCCTAAACGGGGGAGCTGCCGAAATTTCGGGTGAATATAGGATTGCACTTGGACCTAACTTGGACAAATTTTGGACGACTTTGAACTCAAACTTGGACCCTAATTTAAACAAATCAAAGGATCTTAACTCAAATAAAAAAAAATTAATTGAATTTGAACCTCCGCTCAACATGAACTTGTAAAATTCCATAAAAAACTTGAACATCTAAACTCAAGTCAAATTTGATTTGAACTTGCAAAGGACAACAAGGGACCAATTTGAACATTCACAGGGGACTTGGACATGCATTTGATTGGAACATGAAATGGGGTGAACAAGGACTTAGAAATTTAAACTCAAACAATGTCTTGGGTTGGACCATATGGGACTTGAGGCAAAAGAATTTGAATACTAATCAAGCATAATTTGAATATGATGTGAACTGCAAAAAAGACTTGATTCAAAATAATAGAACTTGAACTCAATTTGGATATCAAGTGGACAGAACTTGAATCATTTGAACAAGCCACTGAACTCAAACTGAGCAAGGACTTAAACTTGACTTAAATACAATAATGAAGACTCAAACTGGACTCAGATTTGAAATGACATGAACTTGATTGAACACAATGAACTAAGTGAATATAAAGTGAATTTGAACTTGCAAGTGAACCATAGAAAGCTCGAATTTGAACACAATTTTAAGGAACTTGAATCTGAACAACAGGAAGTTGTTCTTGCAAACTATTGGACTTCAATGAGCTAAAACTAAGATGATGAAATGCACAAACTAAATACACAAGAAGGTGTGAAGACTTATGATGAGCCAAAGAACATGAATCAATTAACAATTCAATGATTAATATGCAAGTGAAAGTGCAAGAATCTTTAGTGGATAAGGGACTCCATAGACAATATACTTGCAAGCAAATATTAGAATGAAAAATATGATGGACAAGCCTTCAGTGCACTCAAACAAACATTCATGAATAAGATTTAGAGATCTAACAATCTCTCCATGATAGGCATGGTGAATATTGGAGCCTATAATGATTATCTGTACCATTTATGACAATACCATGGCAAGCATGCATTCCTAATCACTACGAGCATAAAGGAAGTGATCAGTGTAGTATTCTAGAGCCAACACTGAGAAACGTACAAGTGATTAACACAGTCCTCTATGAATATAATGAGAGGTGTAATGAATAGCACTTTATGCAATTGTGCAGGAAGATAGGGTAATCCCAGCAAATAACAAGATTTCTTTCCAGCACACTCAGTGTAGCGTATAGTGAACTCAAGCAAATCCATCAAGCAAGACTTAAGTCATCTTTATATGACAGTGGAAGACTTGTAACATTCCACATGGTTCATCTTCATGCAAATAATCATGCCTATCTGCTATAAACACAAGATTAAGATGTAGTCAAATGCATTGGGCCCTACAAGCAATGAGGATCAAAATGTCTGAAGAGATCAATAATGAGTAGAGTTCACCCAACAAGCAACAATCTCTTTACAACTGGCATCAAGTGTCTTCCGATTACAAGTGGTGATAGTTAACATGTAATGACTTGCAAACCAAAACACATGGAGAGATCATCAATGAATGTAGCTCAACTGTCAACCAACATCAAGTTACAAATGAACGTACTAATCTGCATGCAATTAAGAGCAAAAGATCTGCAATACATACAAGCCCTCCTACGAATACAGATGTATGCACTACATGTCATCTGTGGGTAGATACAAAATGACTTCAGTAAAGGCAGTATCCTGTAGTCAACTTTAGTTTGCAAATGAATACATCTACCTGCAGCAGTAGTGGATGTGTTGTAAGGATCAAAACCACAGAGAAATGCATTAAGAATGTAGTGAATGCAAGTTCCTACGAGCTTTTGCAAAAGCAGGAGATTTGTTAGTGTACTATAATCTACCTGCATAAATCATATAAATAGTGGACGACAGTCTGCCTGTACAAAGCAGCAAACAGCTTAATCCCTAAGCTGCTACGGGACGCCATCGGATCTGCAACATCCGTGCAAGCAGACAGTATACGTTTACAAATATCTTAATATCCCCCTGCACATGCACCTTAGTTTGTATACACATAGGTATATAAAAGGGGATGTATAATACACCCGCATGGGCCCCGGCGAGCATGTTATAGAAATACATATGACGTCTAGGGATGCTGCGCGTGTTAATAAGTGAATTTGAGTTCGAGCCTGATCCTTCTATGTGGGTAGATAGGGGTCGGCAAGGCTCGAACCATTAAATAAATATGCGATCGTGAGGTCGATCGAGATATTTATTTTAATACATTCATATTAGGCCTTCAAGGCCTTCAATAAAGAAAATTCACTTATAAAGGCTCAAAGCCTACGAAACCCGATCCTCTATCGACCAGTAGATAGAGTCGACAGGGTCCAATCAATAAAATATAAATGACCTTAAACACCTCGATTATGGCCATGTTGAATGCATATCTCAACTGGAGGGGTCTATTCTAAATACATTCTCAAATTCTTCTCAAACACCCACAAAAACCTAAAAATCTCAAAATCATTCCAAAATCTAAATATTTAAAATTGAAATAAACACCCTCAAATGCTTAAAGCAAAATTGGTCCACCCTCCGCAACAGTTTACCGAGGTGCACAAGTTTAAAATTTACTTCAACTCACATAGAGCTAATGCCTGGTCAAAAATATCACTAGGATCCATTCTCAAACAATCTCCTGCCAGCATGGTACGAGTCCTCTAACCGATAGTTTCGTCGCCAAATGGCACTACAGGATAAACGGTTATGACTCGGGGCCCTTTGAACCAGGTGGTCACCGCTAAATGACACCATTATATTATGGTTAAGACCAGAGCTCGTATGTTCCCCAATGGCATCAAATTCTTGAGATATGAATCAATAGGATATGATCATAGGGCACAAAGCCCTCTGTTAGCTAAGGTGGATTCAAATTTGTCCCCTTAGGCAAATACCTACCCCAGCTCTACAAGGTACCCTTGGACGAAGCAACCCATGGCTGCCGATAAGGATCCTTCTGTCAGGTTGGGTCAACTACCTCCTCTGACTAAGTAGACCAAGGGCCACGATGGCCCAGGATGACGGAACCATGGGATCTTGATCGGGTCTATCATACATTCCCCCACCATCCGCTTTAAGTGCAAGATGGTGAAATTTCTGATTTAAATATCAAATCTTCAAATCTCCACATCCCAAACCCATGCTGCTACTATATGCTAGATAACACGTATTCTCTACGTCTCTGATTGATAAGTAGCCTTAATCTAAAGTTCTCTCTGATTATCGGGAGGGGTAATTAACTATAGGGGCTTGCGCCTATAGGAAACCAGAACTCAAATCATAAAGTCCTCACAAAATGAGGGCAAAATCTCTAGGTAGTGTCTTATCTACAAACTCATCTACCTTCCAAAATTTACCCTGGAACTTAAATCCGTTAAAACTCCCCCGAAGAAAGCAAAGCGGGCAGAGGTTGGGGCCAAATTTTTGGAGCCCACAGTGTTTTCAGCAGTTTTTCACTGAGACTCATCAAATTCTAGGAGTGGATCCTAAATTGCTAAGAGGAGTTTTTCATGGAGGCCTCTGTGGATGTCTTAATCTACTCTACCTTTCTCAATATGGGTCTCACTATAGAAAATCTTTAACATATCATAGGACCGCTATATGGATTTGATAATATACTCGTGCGAGTATAAGGGATAATTAGTCTCCAAGTTATACTCAGAGAATTTTCTCAATAAGCTACTCACATAATCTAATTTATTATGGTGAAATTAGAGTCAGCTTATAATGCAATCTTTAGAAAATCCCTCTAGTCAATCTTTGGAGTTTTCACCTTTATTCTACACCTCAAACTAAAATTTTTCCCCCCTAATGGGATCAGTATGATGAGGAAACCAATAAGTGGCGCAATCCTGATATCTTAAGCAGGCTCAACCACGCCATCAATCTCCCTAAGCATCTAGGATTTTGATCTTCATATATCCCTTAAAGGGCTTCTGCCATAGAAGAACTCACTTCTATATCCATATTAGAAGAGCACCCTTAAATGACTATGTAGTTTTGGTCTTTTTGTTAATAATATTACTTATCTTATGTCATAATGTATCTCTTCTATGTTGAATATGACATCACTCTGATATGCATGGTATTTTCTTCCAAGTTAAATAACGTGTTATCCCCACATGTATCTCTTATATGTTGAGTTTGGTGTAACTCTAATATCCCTAATTCATATTAGGGAGCTGTTATATTATCTTACATAATATAATAATGTGTTGTTCGTTATATTATGATATTATCTCCTTCTTTAAAAAGAAAAAATGATAATAAAAACTATTGACAAATCTAATCTCTTTATCCATGATTTATGAAATACATAATTTTTATTGTGTCTCTATCACTAGATAATCAATCTCAGGGGGATTCGATCTGACCTCTTCTATATAGGTTAACATCATTGAGTAATGCTCTGACATACAACCTCGAATATGTTAAACATCCTAGGAGGTTTTCAATCAAATCATAAAATTCTTGATTCAAGAATACACAAATCTTAGTATGTCTCAATCACTAGATGATCAATCCCATGGGGATTCAATCCAACCTCTTCCACTTAAGTTAACGTCATCAAGTAGTGCTTTAACTAATAATTTCAGATAGGTTAAATATTCTAGGAGGATATCTTATATCTCAATCATTGGAAGATCAATCCCAGTGGGATTTGATTTGACCTCTTCTATATAGGTTAACGTCATCTAGCAAAGGCTTTGACTAATAATCTTAAATAGGTTAAACATCATAGGAGGATGTATCTCACATTCAATCAAGCTAAATGAGCCCCAAATTAAAAGAGAATTAAGTAATTTCATATACATGTAAGAAAAGAAAAGAAAGAACATTAACAACTTCTTGATATATCACTAAGCAAATCATATACATTATATAATAATACCAATTGATACAAAGCATCATCACTAAAATATAAAAAGTAAAACAACCAATAATAGAGAAAAACTATAGAATCTGAACATCATCATCCTAAAAAATAAAGACCTTCTGTAACTCACTCTCTATCTCATCACCATCAGAATCTAAAGAAGAGTTGCCAGAAACCTAACTAGGTGTTAACCCCTCAATCTCAACTACAGTCTTCTACTGTACTAGATGGAAAAATCTGGAATGAAACCGTCCTCCATACAGTCCAGCTCCAAGGCCTTCACCTCCACATCATATATATGCTCATGAGCTTCGTAAACCTGATCCTGAACTATTATCTTGAAGGCAACTGACTTCTTGAATTCTTCTATGACTCTGAAAGGTGATAAATCTTCTTTGGAATTGGCTTATTTCTTAGGCAATAGACTCTGAAGTCTCTTATTCTCATTTTTAATAGCTATTATCTTCTCTTTAAAGATCTGCTAATCTTTCACATACTGATTGATCACCGTATGTGCATTAACCAACTCAATATGAATGTGATCCATTTGTTAATTCTACAAAGAGGCTGAATTTTCTATAATAACCAATTCTGCTTTACACTCTAATAGCTGCTGCTCCACTGCCTTCATCTCCTTATCTTGTCATTATACTTCTTCTTATATTATCCTTGAAGATACTTGACCTTCACAAACTCATTATTCTAATCATTCAAGGTCTTAGTTAATTTAATTTTAAGATCCATACAGTGCAGTTATTGAAATAATAAGAAAACATTTATAAGGTATATATCCTTATAAAAGTATATTAAAAAATTAAGAAGAAAAAGGGAGCTCACCAGTTCATCAACTCATCGATGTCTAGTACATTGATGTTTCAAAATATCTTCTGGAATGTGTAACTTGGATGGAGAAGAATTGTGACCTTTGTAAGTAACTGTCAAAATCTCATCCACCCTCTTCTTCTTGGATGATGCATGTGCATCACCATCATTCCCTGATAATTTAGGAGAAACCTTTGAAGTGTGGGCAACTACCTCTTGGACTTTGGCTGACTTCTTTAGCATATATGTATGAGATCTCCATGCCTGAGTAGATAATCCCACCTTGAACAAATACTCTTCTTCTACATATCTACTCAAATAGTGTATCTCATAGTGAAGAGTATCGAAATTAAGAAAGTTTAGCATCTTTAGTAGATATTCTACTCTAACATAAAAAGGAATGGGTAAATCCTTTAGCTTTCTCCTTTTTCCCAGAAGATTCCAATCATTCTATACAAAGATGAATCCACTAACCTAACTCTTTGATGGGCCTCGAGTGTGAATATCTAATCACTTGGATGTGAAAGTGATATGACCCGTCATTGTTGTAAATCTGGTTTTGATGATGACAAACATGTCTCTATTATGTTTTTGCTTGGCTAACCCGTTTCAGGCGCAAAAGATCATAAGTAACTCAAGCCAACTCAAGATCAGGTCCAAGTGTGTCCAATGTATGGTTTTTCTTTTTTTATTGAGTCAATTGTAATGTAATTGATCCCCCAGCTAAGTAACCTTGCACACACACACTTAGGGGGAGAGCTTGAGTGAGTTAGAGTTTTTGTTCATTTTTTGTTCAAATCGTCCTGGACGATATTCACATCATCCTGGATGATCCAGTATAAATAGAAACCCTAATTAGGGTGACCAAGTTAAGTGAGTCTGATTAAGCAGATCGTCCTAGATGATCTTTGGATCATACCAGACGATATGTTCAAATCAAAAATTCTCAGCCGCCAGAACAAGTTAGGCAAGTTTTTATTTTAAGTTATTTGGTCTGATCGTCCCGAACGATACGTGTATCATCCTGGATGATTCAGTATAATCATGCCTAAATTAGTCTGGTAATTAAGGAAAGTAATTAATATTTAATTGATACGATCATATCATCCTAGACGATCGCAGGATCGTCCCGGACGATCATGATCGTCTAGTGCATTTCAGCTGTACGTCCCGAACTGTGTTCAGGATGATTTGGGCACATTTTGAACTAATCATACAGGATGATGTCCCTATCATCCTGGATGATCAAGTCATTTTTAGGTCGTCCAGCACAGGTTTCTCTGGACGACCCGAACTGTCTTCTGGACTATATTCCTCGATTTGCACTAATCGTCCCGGACGATCGCAGGATCGTACGGGACGATATGAACAATTTTTTTTACTGATCGTCCAGAAGAGCCAGATCATCCAGGCTGAAAGAACTGAATTTGAACTGATCATACAGGATGATATACCGATCGTCCTGGACGATCTTGGCCGACCAGTTGAGATTTAGGGCAAATTTTAAGCCCTCCTATAAAAGAACTTTTTCTTGAAACAAGAAAAATCTTTTTGCCACTTTTCTTCCCAGAGAAACCCTAGAGAAAGAGAGAGTTTGGGAGAGAGAGATAGGATCTTGTGAGGGGGAGTTAGTGAGGGATTCACTAAGGTTGCTCCAAGCACGGATCAGAGTCATATTCTCCGCTCGTTGTCTTTCGTCTAGTTGGTGTTCGTCGTGGGAGGATCATTCGCAAGAAGATTCGGGGTTCTCTGCCCGCTTCAGGTGGAAGAAAAAGGAGTTCGAAGGTTCTCTGCCTGCTTCAGGAGGAAGCAAAAGGAGGTCGGGTTCTCTGCCTCATTGTGTGGTGAAAAGGAGGTCTTGTACAGGCTTCTCCGCCTTGCTGTGGGAGCAAAATGAGAGACACTTTTTATTTAGTGCAATACCCGGAGGGGAGGCTCCGGGGAGTGGACGTAGGTCAAGTTGACCGAACCACTATAAATCTGGTTTGCTTTTCTGATTCTGTTCTGCACTTTACTTTTCTGATATTAACTGCGTGGGTGAATATCTGAGATTGATCTTTTCGTTCTTGTTCACTTGTTTCCGCTGCTAAGTATCGAAAAGATTTTTCATTATTGTCGTGAAATTTTTAAATAACCAATTCACCCCGCCTCTTGGTTAGCCTTGGGACTAGTTCACTAGGGCATAACATCCCTATCGAACTTTCATGTAGTATCAGAGAGGGATTCAAAATTTAGGTTTAAAAACTTTTAAATTTGATCCATGGCTAACTGTAACAATCGTAATACTGCTGAAGGTTATTCTATTACAAGATCACTATTGTTTGATAATATTCTTTTTAATTTTTGGAAAACACGCATGTCTACTTTTCTACAATCTATTGATTATCGTATGTGGATGTTAGCTAAGGATGGCTATGAAGAACTACATAGACTTGTCAATGGTATTAAAACTGAACTCCCATTTACAAATTGGACTTTTGATGACTGTGACTTAGCACAGTTAAATGCAAAATGTTTGAACTATTTTTTTTGTGCTTTAAAATCTGAAGACTATATGCATGTTTCTACTTGTATAATGGGTAAAGAAATTTGGGATAGATTATGTATAATATATGAAGGTACAACTGAGGTCAAACAATCTAGGTTAAACATCTTGTTGCATGATTACAAACTTTTTCGTATGAAACCTAGTGAGACGATTTCAAAAATATACACAAGATTCACTCAAATCGTTACCTCTTTGCATGCTCTAGGAAGAGAACTGACTAATTACGAAAGAGTGAACAAAATTCTTAGATGTTTGCCTTCTTCTTACGATGCTAAAATTACTGCGATCACGGAATCTAAAGATTTAAATACCTACTCTATTGACAGCTTACTTGGATCACTCATTGCTTACGAGCAAGGGGTGAACCAAAGACAACTTGATGCAGGTGAACGAAAGAAGGAGAAGACAGTGGCGCTAAAGGCCAAAGATTCAGATGCTAGCACTTCCAGGTCTGATAGCGATGATGTTGCTTTAATCACAATGCTATTCAAGAGCTTTCTAAGGAAGAAGAATAAAAATTTTCAAAAGTGGAACAAAGGTAAGACCAGTAGAAACTTTAAAGGCTCATATGAATCTATTTGTTTTGAATGCAGGAAGCCTGGACACATAAAGGCGGATTATCCTACACTCAAGGCTCACCCAAGCAAGGAGAAGGGTGAGGAGAAACCAAAGTTCAGAAAGGACAAGAAGCGAATACAAAAGGCGTTCTAGGCAGACTCTGCATCCAACTCCTCTAAGACTGAAGCTGAAGAGGAGGAAACAAATTTGTGTCTGATGGCTGATGATCACTCTGGTCAGTCAGACCAGGAAGAGGTATGTGAGCTTACTTACGATCAATTATTTAAAGTATCTAAAAAAATTCATGCATCGTATATGAAGCTTAAGAAAACTCATGCTAGTTTGAAACTGGATTATTTGACTTTGCAAAAAGAGCATGATGTGTTGATTAAGGATCATTCCACTATTGATAGCAATCACATGTCTTTACTAGATGAGTTTGATGAACTGAATAGAAAGCATTCTGATTTAACTATTGAGCATGATGCATTAAAAACATCATATGTTGAATTAGAAGCTGCCTTTAAGAAATTGAAAGATATAGCATGTGAGTTAGAAAGTAATGAAAGTGCAAGAACTTTTGAGATTACTAGTCTTAACAAGGAGAACAAATTTTTAAGAGTGAAAATTACTGCTTTTGAAAAGAACAAAAAACCACCTACTTTTGAACAGTTTTATGCACCGCTACCTTTTGAAAAATCTGTTGCAAGTTCATCAAAGCATATTTCATACACTTCTAGGAAGAGGCACTATCACCCACGTAGATTAGTTAACCCTTTTCCTGGTGTTAGATGTTTTTCATGTGGCATGTTAGGACACATTTCCCACACCTGCACTGTTCACCGTAGTACACATTGGGTATGGAGACCCAAACTGCCTGTTTTACAGTACAGCATGCATGAATTGCATTCTTTTTTTCATAAGAAGGAACCCAAACCTGTTTGGGTTCCTAAGACTGACATTTGATATTTTTGTAGGGGTGCTCTCACACAAGACCTCGTGAGAGCATGTGGTACCTGGACAGCGGATGTTCTAGACACATGACTGGAGATGCAAATCAGTTCATTTCGCTAGAGGCCAGGGCTGGAGGCAAGGTTACACTTGGAGATAACACCACCAGGAAGGTGATAGGCTCAGGTATAATTGGTGATTCAAAGAATTTTATGATTGATAATGTTTTACTTGTAGATGGACTGAAACACAACTTGCTGAGCATCAGTCAACTCTGTGATAAGGGATACAGTATCAAATTCCTTCCCACTGGCTGCATTTTAAGCTTAAATGATGAAGTTGTTTTGCAGGGGCAAATGATCAACAACGTCTACAAGCTGGATGTAAGTTGCATTAAATCTGAAAATTTAATTTGCTTAAAAACTGCTACTGATGTGTCTTAGTTATGGCATAGGAGATTGTGTCATGCCAGTATGAAAACCCTTAGGAGAGTCACCCAAAAGGACTTAGTTAGAGGTGTACCCAAGCTTAAGTTCACTAAGGATCACCTGTGTGATGCCTGTCAGTTAGGAAAGCAAGTCCAGTCCTCCTTTCACTCTACTAAGGACATTAGCACCTCTAGACCCTTACAAGTTCTTCACATGGACCTCTTTGGACCCACTAGCACTGCCAGCTTAGGGGGGAGAGTCTATGGGTTTGTGATTGTATATGACTATTCGAGGTTCACTTGGGTGAAATTTTTGTCACATAAATCTGAGTCATTTGATGAGTTTTGATCTTTCTCTACTTGGATTCAGAAGAAGTTAGGATGTGAGATTATTATCATCCATAGTGATCGCGGAGGGGAGTTTGAAAATGAAAGATTTGGAAGTTTTTGTGAGGAGCAAGGGATTAGTCACAATTTCTCAGCTCCTAGGACCCCTCAGCAGAACGGGGTAGCTGAAAGGAAGAATAGGACCTTAGTGGAAGCCGCTAGAGCCATGCTTGCTGAGTATTCACTTCCAAAATACTTTTGGGCTGAAGCGGTGAACACTGCATGTTATGTGCTGAATAGGGTGAATGTGAGAGTCAAACTGAACAAGACACCTTATGAGGTCATTAAGGGTAGAACTCCAAATCTGTCCCACATCCATGCCTTTGGCTGTAAGGTTTTCATTCTGAACAACGGGAAGTCACCCTTATGAAAATTTGACCCCAAATCTGATGAAGGAGTGTTCTTAGGATATTTAAGTGTGGTGAAATCCTTTAGGGTGTTCAATAAGAGGACTTTGGTGGTGGAAGAAACAACCCATATAGTGTTTGATGAATCTGATCCTAAGGAGTCTAGATCTGAAGTAAAAGATGAAGAGATTGTTGAGGTTACCCAAGGGGTTGGAAATACAAATCTGGAGGAAAGGGTAGAACCTCAAACAACTTTGCCTAGAGATTGGAGATATTCTTCGAGTCATCCTAAAGAATTGATCTTAGAAGACCCTTCTGAAGGTGTTAGGACTAGGCATGGACTTAGGAAGGAAGTAAACCATTCTGCGTTTATTTCAATGAATGAATCCACCAACATCAATCAAGCCTTATCGGATGAGTTTTGGATTTTAGCTATGCATGAAGAATTGAATCAATTTATAAGGAATGATGTTTGGGAGTTAGTAGAAAGACCTAGAAATCAAAGTATTGTGAGAACCAAGTGGGTCTTTAAAAATAAGATGAATGATTCTGGTGTGGTGGTTAGGAATAAGGCAAGATTGGTGGCTAAGGGGTATAATCAGATAGAATGGATTGATTTTGAGGAAACTTTTACCCCTATAGCTAGATTGAAAGCCAATAGAGTGCTACTAGCCTTTGCCTGTTATAAGGGATTTAAGCTGTTTCAAATGGATGCCAAGAGTGCCTTTTTAAATAGGGTAATAAAAGATGATATTTTTGTAGAACAACCCCCAGGTTTTGAGAGTTCCCAATATCCAAATCATGTTTATAAATTAAAAAAGGCCTTATATGAATTAAAACAGGCACCTAGAGCTTGATATGAGAGGCTTAGCACATTCCTGTTAGAAAGAGAGTTTGTTAAGGGGAGCGTAGACACCACCCTTTTTCTGAGAAGAATAGGGGATGACTTACTCATTGTCCAGATCTATGTTGATGACATAATTTTTGGATCTTCTGATAAATATTTATGTGATGAGTTTTCTAAAATAATGAGTAAGGAGTTTGAGATGAGTATGTTGGGAGAATTGTCCTACTTTTTGGGGTTTAGCATAAGGCAAACGGATGATGGAACCTTTCTCAATCAATCTAAATACACTAAGGACATTTTGAAGAAATATGAAATGGACAAAGCCAAGCCAATCAATACTCCCATGACCTCCTCAGTTCAGTTATATAAGGATTCAAGTGGAAAATCTATTGATCAGAAGAAGTATAGAGGAATAATAGGATCACTGCTTTACCTGACTGCTAGCCGACCTGATATCATATTTAGTGTCTGTCTTTGTGCTAAGTTTCAGGCTGATCCTAAAGAGTCTCACCTGACTGTTGTTATGAGAATTCTTAGATATCTTTTAGGGACTCCAAACCTAGGAATCTGGTTCCCTAGGCACAGTACCTCTTTTGAGATCATTGGATATTCTGATTCTGACTTTGTGGGGTGTAGGGTGGATAGAAAGAGCACTTTTAAAATTTGTCAATTCATAGGACAGTCGTTACTCTCCTGGTCCAGTAGAAAATAGAACTCAGTTGTACTTTCCACTGCTGAAGCTGAGTACATTGCCTTAGGGAGTTGTGTGGCCCAAGTTCTTTGGTTAAAACAAGTTTTATATTTAGGTTTACCTGTTGGCATAATTTCTGTTCTGTGTGATAATACTAGTGCCATCTGCATCTCTAAGAATCCAATCCAACATTCTAGGACCAAACACATTGATATAAGGCATCACTTCATTAAGGACCATGTTACAAAATGGGACATTGAGCTACATCATGTAGCAACTGAAAATCAGCTGGCAGACATATTCACTAAACCACTGGCCTTTGACTCATTCAATATTTTGAGAACCAGATTAGGAGTGATTGATATAAATGCTTGATTCTGATGACTGCTGATTTCTGATTATTCTGATTGGTATTCTATTTTCTATTAGTTAGTTTTTGGTTTGATTATTTACTTTCAGTTGATTTTATTTTTTCTGCTGATTTCTATTTTTAGCCTTGCTGTTAGTTTGATTTGAGCATTTACTTTGATGTGATTTTCTACCTGTTTTTTATTCACTGATTCATATCTTGCACTTACTGGTTTATGCTTTTCACAATCTGATCACCGCTCACTACTTCTGATAATCTGAATTTCTGACTGGGAGTTTTACCTTGTTTTTATTTGGAAACTGGTAGGCAGTGATTGATTCCACTGAATCTATTAAAGGGAAGAAATATTGATGATTGTTTCTCTTCCTCTAACTCCTTTACTGGTGTATAGTTTCTTTTGGATAAAAATCCTCTTCAAAATTAAAATGTTAGTTTTTGAAATAGAGATTATTTTATCTTCCTATTGTAATCTACCTCATATCAATAGTATTTTTTAGAGTCTTGAGTCATTAGTTTGATTTTCTAAACTAAGTGATTGCATTTATTATATGATATATGATTTTTGTTTTGTGAATCATTCTTCCTTACTGTGGAGAGTCATCTCCTATGTTTAGAAGATAATCTCACAGCTGAGACTCTTTAATGATTGTGAAAAGGAGGAAGCTTACAAAAGATGCACAGTGCGCCAAATAAATTGAAAAAGAGGCATAAAATGAGCCTAAAGCTGAAAAGATGAGAAAATCGCAAACTAAAAGATACACAAAGTGTATCAAAAATGAAAAGATGCACAAAGTGCCAACTAAATTGAAAAAGAGGCACAAAATGACCCAACCAAGCTTTCCTTCCTTTCAGATCATTAAAGGTCTTAAAAAAATCTGGGTGCTGCTTAATACTTTCAAAAGCTTGTGTTTGAAAATCCTGATTTCTGATTTTTTACTTTGTAACACTATTATATCAGATATTTTTCTGGAACGATGCTTGAAAGGATCTCTTTTCAAATCTAATTTCTTTTCTTCTGAATCGGATTTTTGTTTTAAAAGAGGTTTGCATCGATAAGGTGCCTGGGGTCGGAGTTACGAAAGTTGATTTTTTCAACCTTTTCTGGATTTCAGCGCTGTCAATCGTCTTCTTATTGGTTTTTGAATCTAAAATCAAAGAAAAATTCTGATTTACTCGAGCAGCTTGATAAAAAAAATCGTTACTTTTATGTGTTTTTGCTGTGAGTTTTATTCATTTTTGGTTTATTTTGATTTCATGGTTGAATTTTTGGGATCCTGATCGGTCATCTTCATCATCTATCTTTTTCTATTTTCTTCACATCATCCTGGATGATACACTAATCATCCTGGACGATCCTCTTCGTCCTGGACGATCCCAACATCGTCCTGGATGATTCATTCAAAATCATCCCCACATTGCTCCTGCTGCTGACAAAACTCTAATTATTGGTGATCGTCCTGGACGATCCATATATCACCTGGATGATATGATCCATATCCTCCTGATCTGATCAAACGGTTGATATTGCACCAATTATTGGCCATCATCCTGGACGATCCACCTTATCGTCCTGGACGACCCACATGTCAAGCCGCTGGATGATTCAAATTCGGCCCGTCCGACATATTTATTGCATATCGTCCTGGACGATCCACCTAATCATCCTGGACGATACCTTTTCATCAACGGTCGTCCAGCCTGACTCCTCGGGATGATCGCCTGTGTCTAATCATCCTGGATGATCGGACCGCTTTTTTGACCAATCATCCAGGACGTCATAAATGCCCATATCGTTCCGGACGATTTCGCGATCGTACGGGACGATCAGGCCGTTTTCTATATAAACAGCAATTTTTCTTAAGGATTTTCCACACTCTTTCTTCCACTCTCCTTCTACTTCCCTACACTCTTAATTTCTAATGGCTGGTGGCAAACGTTCCCGTCAAAAGGGTGCCAGTTCCTCCCGGGGACATGTTGATCCTCACTTCCCAAATGCAGCCAATCAGGCTGCTTTCGAGTGCTACCGTGACGTGGGGATCACGCATTCTAAAATTGTAAATCCCCGCACCCTCACATATCCCATTCTCGATCTATTCGCACACACCTCCCTCACCTTAGCCTTTCCCTTTAATCTTGAACTCCTTCAAATTTTCTTTGCTAACTTGTGAATTTCTGCGGACTATTCCACTCTTCGATCATACATCAATCAACGCCCCGTGGAACTCACTACCCACGATTTTCACAACATTCTCCAACTTTTTGTCACTGGCGACAAACTCCACACGCTCGTCACTAACCCTGACTATGATTGGAGTGTCGCCAATCACTTCCTTCGCAATACAAACGCCCCCTATCATGACAACGCTTGCACTTCCCTTCTCGAGGACGCACGGACCATTTAGCACGTCCTTTGTTCCTCCATCATTCCAAAGGCGGGGGATCGAATTCACATCACCCCGTTACTATCCTTGACCACCTACTACATCATGGCCCGTCGAGAGTTTAATGCCTCTGATCTTATTATTCGATACATAGAACACCTAACCACCATTAGAGATCCAGGTCACAGGCGTCGCCCAAATCTAGCTTTAGTTCATCTCATTCATTATGCCTTAGAAACAAAATATGACCTTCAGTATCATGTTCCTCCTAATGTCCCTCCTTCCTTCTTCAGAAACAACTCATTCCACATCCTACACAGCACCCGACTACATCCGGAGCCCGCCCTGGATGTTGAGGAGGAAGAGGAAGAGGCTATTCCAGTTCCTGCTGCACCAGAGGCACCTGCTCCCCTTCGCATTACCTCTCCCTTTGACCACCTTGTGCAGCACTTCGATCAGTGAGAGGCAAGATTTGACTCCTATGTGGTTGCCCAGGAGCAGCGGCACGCCGAGGACATCCAGCGCTTCACTGACTATGCTGCGCAGCAGCAACAACAGCATGACCAGGACATTGCCTGGATTGGAGCCCATTTTCAAGCCATTCACCACTACTTCAACCCACCACCGCCACCTCCTTCTTCCGATTAGGATCCACCTCTGTTCTAGTTTTCTATTTTATAGTTGTTTTCTTTTATGTTTTGTACTTATATTTCCGTGTTCTATTTTACCCTCCTCCTTTTTGTGATGTCAAAAGGGGGAGTCAGTTGTAGTCGTTTCAGTTTTTTGTTATGTGTTATATTTTCTGTATTAGTTTGATTGTTAAATGAAAATTAAAAAAAAAAAACATTGTCTCTTTCGATCTTCTAGTTATTATTCAAGCTACTGTACATATGTTTGCCATCATAAAAAAGGGGGAGATTGTTGCAAATCTAGCTTTGATGATGACAAACATGCCTATATTATGTTTTTGCTTGGCTAACCTGTTTCAGGTGTAAAAGATCACAAGCAACTCAAGCCAACTCAAGATCGGGTCCAAGTGTGTCCAATGTATGGTTTTTCTTTTTTTATTGAGTCAATTGTAATGTAACTGATCCCCTAGCTAAGTAACCTTGCACACACACACTCAGGGGGAGAGCTTGAGTGAGTTAGAGTTTCTGTTCATTTTTTGTTCAGATCATCCTGGATGATATTCACATCATCCTGGACGATCCAGTATAAATAGAAATCCTAATTAGGGTGACCAAGTTAAGTGAGTCTGACTAAGCAGATTATCCTAGACGATCTTTGGATCGTACGGGATGATATGCTCAAATTAGAAATTCTCAGCCGCCAGAATAAGTTAGGCAAGTTTTTATTTTAAGTTATTTGGTCTGATCGCCCCGGACGATTCAGTACAATCATGCCTAAATTAGTCTGGTAATTAAGGAAAGTAATTAATATTTAATTGATATGATCATATCGTCTTGGACGATCACAGGATCGTCCCGGACGATCATGATCGTCTAGTGCATTTCAGCTGTACGTCTCGAACTGTGTTTAGGACGATTTGGGCACTTTTTGAACTAATCGTACAGGATGATGTCCATATCATCCTGGACGATCAAGTCATTTTTAGGTCGTCCAGCACAGGTTTCTCTGGACGACCCGAACTGTCTTCTGGACGATATTCCTCTATTTGCACTAATCGTCCCGGACGATCACAGGATCGTACAGGACGATATGAACAATTTTATCTACTGATCGTCCAGAAGAGCCAGATCGTCCAGGCTGAAACAACTGAATTTGAACTGATCGTACAGGACGATATACCGATCGTCCTAGACGATCTTGGCCGACCAGTTGAGATTTAAGGCAAATTTTAAGCCCTCCTATAAAAGAACTTTTTCTTGAAACAAGAAAAATCTTTTTGCCACTTTCCTTCCCTTAGAAACCCTAGAGAAAGAGAGAGTTTGGGAGAGAGAGAGAGGATCTTGTGAGGGGGAGTTAGTGAGGGATTCACTAAGGTTGCTCCAAGCGCGGATCAGAGTCATCTTCTCCGCTCGTTGTCTTTCGTCTAATTGGTGTTCGTCGTGGGAGGATCATTCACAAGAAGATCCGGGGTTCTCTGCCCACTTCAGGTGGAAGCAAAAAGAGTTTGAAGGTTCTCTGCCTGCTTCAGGAGGAAGCAAAAGGAGGTCGGGCTCTCTGCCTCACCGTGTGGTGAAAAGGAGGTCTTGTACAAGCTTCTCCGCCTTGCTGTGGGAGCAAAAGGAGAGGCACTTTTTGTTTAGTGCAATACCCAGAGGGGAGGCTCCAGGGAGTGGACGTAGGTCAAGTTGACCGAACCACTATAAAATCTGGTTTGCTTTTCTGATTCTGTTATGCTCTTTACTTTTCTGATATTAACTGCGTGGGTGAATATCTGAGATTGATCTTTTCGTTCTTTTTCACTTGTTTCCGCTGCTAAGTATTGAAAAAAAATTTCATTGTTGTCGTGAAATTTTTAAATAACCAATTCACCCCCCCTCTTGGTTAGCCTCGGGACTAGTTCACTAGGGCTTAAGATCCCTATCGAACTTTCATGCATATCACAAGTAAGTTGACCCATCCAAGAAAGATATTCTGAAGACAACACCGCACCACAATCTCTAAAAAATATGATCAGTCCCATTATGATTGACATGACTCTAAAAGAAAACTAGGTCAAAGTCACTCCACATGTCATTAAAATATCAGTCAACTCTGAGAGAGATGGAAATTGTAGCCTTACTCGTAAACTAAACTCATGCACCATCACAAATCTTGGAGTAGGAAAACATGCACGATCTAACTTTTCAGGCACCTTCATTACAAGATCATTGGGAGTCGTTGGTTTTTGTGGATGTGACATCATCATCCTTGACCACCTTCTGAGCCTTCTTTAGACCTTCATATTGGGCAGCATGATGATCTCCTTTAGCCATAAAAATTTTGATGGAGGTGTGGTCACCCATTTAAGCTTTTAATTAATAAGGGGCATTGAATTTGGGTAGGGGTAACTATCTATCAAAAATAATGAAAAGCCTCTAGAGTAAGAAAATTGGGCTAGAAAGCAAGGACAAGAGTAAAAATTCTAACTTATACATAATAGAAGAGCACTGAATTTGAGTAGGGGATGTCTCATACCAAAAATAATGAAAAGCCTCAACTGTAAGAAAGTTAAAGGAAGAATGGAGAAGAAGAGAAGGTTCAATTTTTCTCCTTCCCTAGGTGGGGTATAAATAGGACGAAAGGGGGGATCTGCCTCCAATTCAATTTTAAAATTTTTTAAAGAATTTTTAAAAATTTTTTGGGCCCAATTCTGATATTTTCAAAATTATTAAAAATTATTATTTAAAAAAAATATTAAAATTTTTTTTGAATTGCAGACGTCAGCTACAATGTTGCCCGTTGTTAAAAGAAATGTGTGGGCCCCATAAATAAAAAAACTTAACTACAGCTGACAATAACCGTTGGCTGTTAAGAGTAGCACGCCTTAAAGGGCGCGTCTGAAATGACGCACCAGCGTGCGGTCGGTGGCAGCTGGCTGCAGCCGACTAGCCTACTCAGCCGCCAATGCACTTTTGGGCCTAATTTTTGGCCTGGATAGTCCAAATCGGACAGTTTTGGGTCCCTGGGACCAATTATTCAATTTTTTACTTTCCAGACTCAATTTTGGCTCTTTTAAAGCTATTTAGGACCTCTACACCCAAGATCAGATTATTTTTGAGTTTCTAATGGCATAAAAAATTCCCCAAAAGCTGTAATGCATATTTTTAGACTTCTAGAGCATCGACGTCCAAAAATAGGGGCAACTAATATATCATCAAAAAATTATCATGATCAGACATGAATCTCGAGGCAAAATCAAGTTGAAAACTTCCAAAATTAACTTTGGAACCATTCGAATTTTGATTTCAACAAACTTATAGTCGTACTAAGCGTCTCAAAAATACGAACCCAACGACACCAAATTTGACTCAATCCAAGCCCAAATCAAAGATCCGAAGTGCATTTGGAGAGTTCAAACCATAAATTGGATGACTAAACAATTCTCAAACACTACATGCTTATAGCCGAATCGAGCGACTCGACGAGATGAATCCAACGATGAGATGAATGTAAGAAAGGTTGGACATGAATGATTAAATTTTTCAGATTAGTTGGAGACATGATACTGTTGACCTCATTTTTGTATGAGGTTAGTAGGACCAATCGAGACCTTAGGATCTTTCCAATCCTTAGGATCAATCCTAACTCTATGATCAATATGATCCTAGATCAATTCAGAATCAAATCAATCCTAATCTCAGATCAATCTAATTTCCAGACTATTCTAGATCCTAGGATCTTTCCTATATTTTAGATCTTAGGATCATTCTAGACCTTAGGATCCTCCTATAACCTAGATCCTAGGATTCCTCTAGATCCTAAGATTATTCTAGACCCTAGGCCCTAAGACTTCTAGATACTAAGATCTTTCTAGACTTCAGATCCTATGATCTACTCTAGACCTTAGGATTCCTCTAGATTTTGCATCTTAGATCTATTTAAATCGTAAAATCAATCCATGCTCCAGATCCTAGGATTTTTAGACTTTAGGATTCCCCCAGGTTTCACATCCTAGGATCTACCCATATTCTAGATCATCCCAGACCTCAGATCCTAGGATTTCTAAATTCTAGGATTTCCCTAGATTTCTAACCCTAGGATCTACCCTGACTTTAGATCAATTTAAGTCTTAGGATTCTCCTAGACCTTAGATCTATCCAGACCCTAGAATCTACTCTAGATCCTAGGATTTTGCTAGACTCTAGATCATAAGATCTTCTTAGACCCTAGGATCTATTCTAGACCCTAGGATTCCTTCAGATCCATTTAGATCTTAGGAATTATCCAGACCCTAGGATCTTTCTAGAATTCAGACTTTAGGATCTACTCTAGATCCTAAGATGTCTCTAGATCCTAAGATTCCTCTAGATAATAGGATTTCTAGATCTTAAGGTTATTCTAGACCCCAGATCCTAGGACATCTAGATTCTAGGATCTTCCCAGACTCCAGTCCCTAGGATTTATTCTAGACCCTAGGATTCCTTTAAGCTGATTTGGACCCCAGGACCTACTCTAAACCCTAGGATTCTTCTAGATCAATCCAAGTTTCAATTCAATCTAGACTTAATTCAAACCCTATCATTCAAATTCAAATTCCAATTTAAATCCAGATTTCCAGACTCAATTCTAAGGCTAAAGGTCTAAGTCCTAAAAGCCTTTTCCAGTGAATCTTTGAATATTTCAAAACCCTATCAAATAACCTCTGATTAAAGGTCTATCAGTTCCACATTGATGTGACATGTCTCTAGAGGCAACCCTCCATATTTGAGCTAATTCTGAGTTCTCTAACCTGAGAAACTAGATTAAAATCCAAAGGCTGTAAAACCTTGAAATATTTACAGTCTATGCCACTAGACCTGCCACCTAGTGGATTTTGATCCTGGAGCTTTCTCCAAAGCTTCAAATCACTTCCAGACCCTTGATTATGACCCATTGAGTAATAAAATGTATTTTGTTGGACTCAATTTGGCCCCCAATTGACCAGGGGTCAAAATGACCAAAATACCCCTATGGGGTGGAAATGGCCATTTGAACAAAATGAGCTCCAAATTAAATGCAACCTTCTCCAACAAATTTCAAATGTCAAACCAAACCTGTTAGACCCAAATCTAGACCCTGGGTCAACCTGGTTGACCAAGTCAACCTAGGTTGACCAAATAGGCCTTTAAGGGTCAAAACAATCATTTTGACCAGATGACCATTCCAGACCTTGAAACCACTTCTACTAGACCACATTCATCATTTCAAACTTGTTGAGCTCAACCCATGACCCTCGGTCAACTTGGTTGACCAAGTCAACTTAGGTTGACCAAATCAACCTTTAAGCTTTTTATACTTTGAATCAAGCCTTAATTGAATTCAAAACTTTCTTAAACCTTTATGATCACTTCCTCCAATGATTTGGATTTGACTAGACCTTTGACCCAGTCAATAGTTGACCAAGTCAACTAAGATCCAAGTCTAGCTCAATTTGACCCATTTGGGTCAAATCAACTCATGTCACCAAACCCATCTCCTTGAGCCTTGAATTTGATTATAATATATGATTCAAGCACACTTAAAACATGTCCTGACTCAAATCATGGTTGATTTGACCAAGTCAATCCATTAAGGTTTGGTCAAACCTCCTCAAACCCTCTTATTCCCATGCAAATCCAAATCTATTTACTCAAGACCCCTTGGAGTCCTCTCAACCAATATCCAGCCATCATTTGGACTCCACATCAACCATGGTTGACTGTTTGATTGGTTAAACAGTCAAACAAAGTTTTAAAAGGGTTTAAAATGGTCAAAATCCCTTTTAAATATAATCTATTTTAATTTAAACCCCTCCAGCTGTTTAAATGTTCTCTAGAACTTTCCTAGAGCCTACCCCAGCCCTAAGATTCAAATGAAACGGCTCTCATCACTCCCATATGCTTGCATAAGGACAAAAGTACTCCCTTTATACATGGCTTGTACCTTTGTCCTTGATTCCCTCTACTCCCAACAACCTCCAGGCCAGGTGGCATCCATCTGGAAACTCTTCCAGCTAATCCTAATCGTCCATTCAAACTGGGATGGGTTGAATATGGTAAAATCACTCTTGAGAGCATTCATTCAAACTCTCACACTCTCTCACTCCCCCAGCACCTCCAGACCCAGATTCCAAGCTCCCTGAGCTCCAAACTCTTCCTTCACTCATTCCCGATCAAAACCAACCGGTCAAACCCTGTCAGCCATCTGATTCCGGCGAGTTCAAGCATTTTCCCTCCAAGAGGCTCTAGGGCTTGATCCAGACGTCATTTGTTCGTGGAATCTTCATCAAACATAAGCAAGGACAAACCACAAATTCAGAGAACCCATTCCCCTTTCAAATCCCTCGGTAAAATTTCTTAAAACTCAAACCCTAGCTCAAACACTTAGTATTAATTGGCTCTTTGAATAGAGATTCTTAAGTTGTAAAATGAATCCCACATGATTTCTGTTCACTTAAGTTATCTAGGTTTAAAATTTGAGTTGATTTGGTCTATCGGATCGAACGAACGAGCTCAAAAATGCATCCTTGGGCTTAGTTTACGTACTCCTGAGCTGGGTGTTATCTGGACATTATCTGGGTCGTTAATTCATTGATCAACGGCGCAGATCTTGCCATTCCGCGGTCCAGTTCAACAACATGGTTGATCTGACGGTTCCACATTCTTTCTAGCGCAATCATGTCCGTTAATTCGATACAGCGGGATCGATTCTCCACCATTTGATCTCTCTCCGTGAGATCAAACCGCGGGAGCTGATCAGAATCGTTGTTTCAGTCGCGCGGAAGATCAGACGGCTTTGGGGCGCTGCTGACTCATTTAAGTGAAGATGCGTGGGTCCCGCAGCTAGGTCAATCCTGCGATAATGATTGGCGGTGGCCCCAATCATTGCCAATGATTGGGCGCCGCCACCGCGTTTTTGTGAGCGAACTTGGGGCCGCCACGTGGCCTTCCCGCCGTGAAACCCTTTAAAAAAATGATTTAATTTTTTTTTTAAATGTTTTTAAAAAAAATAAAGAAATTATTTTAATTATTTTGAATTTAATTAATCAATTTTAAAATTTAATATTAATTTTAATTAATATTAAATTACTTAATATTTTAATTAATATTAAATACTTTATACTTTTAATTAATATTAAATGATTTTAAAATTTTAATTAATATTAAATTACTTAATATTTTAACTAATATTAAATACTTTATAATTTTAATTAATATTAAATGATTTTAAAACTTTAATTAATATATAATTTTTAATATTTTAATTAATATTAAAAAATTTATTATTTTAATTAATATTAAATAACTTAATATTTTAACCAATATTAGTTTTAATTAGAAAATTTTAAATATTATTTAAAATATTTTAAATTTAAAAATTAATTTAAAATATTCAAATATCATTTAATTGAATTAATTTAAAATATTCAATATTCAATAATCAATTAATTGTTTTAAAATATTCTAATTTTAAAATTAAATTATTTTAAACTATATTTTATATTTGAATTAATTAAAAACTTGATTATTAATTAATATTTAATTAATAATTAATAGTTTAAATATTTTTGAATAATTAATATATATATATATATATATATATATATATATATATATATATATACTTAAATAATTTTAAAATTTCAGAAAATTCTTGAGATTTAATTTAACTGATTTTAAAATTATTTTAATCTTTAATTAATTGAAAATTAATTAAATTCCTTTTAAATGATTTAAACTTCAAAAATTCATAATAAATTCATTTTAAATCAGAAAAATGAGTATAATATATCAAAACTTTTAGAAAATTGAGTACTTTAATTTGAAACTAATTTGAGATATCAAAACTTGATTTATTTTAAATTTATTTTAATTACTTAACTACTTTTGTATTTAATTAATATTCAATTACATAGTATATTAATTATTTTGAAAATTAAAAATTTATTTTTAAATGACCTTAGTAGATCAGTAGATCTCTCATTTAGATATTCAACTTACCCAAATCATATTTTCAAGTATTTTAAATTTGAAATTTATGTTTATACATATATAATTCTATGTATATTATACATATATTTAAAATTACTTTAAAATAATATAAATGTATTTAAATCTTTTAGGATTGAGAGATCTACTTTAAAATTTTAAACTTAGATCAACATATTTGAATAGAAATCATGTGGGAGGATCAATGAATAATTAATCTCTAATTATTCATTAATCAAGTTAATATACATGTTAACTATCCTTAACCTTTGCATGTGTAGGTGCACACACACACTTTGGGCTCTCCTAGATCTAGGAATGGATTGTGATGCATGTGTGTATACTTCTATATGTTTGCTCAAGGGTTAGGAACATTCATTCAAGCCCAAGTAACATAGTGACATCATTAAGGACAATAATTAAGGACTTGATTAGAGGATTTAGAATATTTTCAATAATTATGATTCACCTCCTATTGACTTGAAACTCAAACCATTTGAACATAGTGACACTCTCAGCCCTAGAAAAATTTCCCACTGATGTTTAAAATCATTAAGCTCCTTAATTAATTTAATCAAAACCAAAGCTTAATTAAGCTTTTAAACCTTCCAGAAATTGTAATAAATCAAGATTAATCTCAAAATTTGTGTATAATATCTCAAACTGACCAGAATTGAACCCTTAATCAATAAAAAATAAAAGCCCCTTTACTAGACTTCAAAATTAAATTAATTTAAGTTTAATTAAAATTTAATATTTAATTAATTTAATTAATTAAAAATAATTAAAAATTCCAAAAAAATTTTAAATACTTGGAGATCGCTCCTTATGTCATTCCTGACCTTTGGAGTTTATTTCAAGAAGTTTGGAGGTCATTTGGATTCAAATCATAAAAAGGCCTTTCATTAAATAATTTTAAAAATTCAATAAATACTCAAAACTTTGAAAATTCATAACTAATTCAAATAAACTCCAAATTGAGCAAACCCAAAGGCATATGACTCATAATAAGGTCTGATATTTATAAAAAAGGTTAAGTTTCCAGAAATCAATCAAATTTGAAAAAGTCAACTTTTGATCAAACCTAATTCTAAATCAAGTCAAAACTTCAAAGCTTCATAATAAAATATAGAAAAATCCAATTCAAGCATACTTACTGTCTAACTGATCGTATTAAGGTCTAGTATTTTAATAAAATGTTAACTTTCCAGAAAATACTTTAAATCAAAAAGTCAACTTTTGACCCTTGAATTAAATCATTTAAATAATCCAGAAAATTTCAGAATTCAACAAATCATCAAAAATTTTAGAAAACATCAATTTAACTCTAAAACCAGCAACCAATTAAATTCAATTAGAAATTAATCAATCTTTAAACTTTTATTAAACTTAAATCATTTAATTATATCGGGTGTCATTAGGTAACCCAGGCCTACGAGGCTATTAAATTAGCCCTAAGGAAGGTGAAATAAACTTCACGGCCTCCGTGTGAAACAAAGGTGGTATCCAATGAACAATCATAATCAATTTAAAATCAAATTCAAATCATTAAATTTAAATTTTAATTAAATTTTCCCTCAAGCCTTTCAACAAACCAGAACATGAAGTAACTTCAATTAAGTGTCTATTTAGGACATATCCAAACCACACAACCTACCTGACACACTTTAGATGGTTTGCTAGGACAACCAACTCTAGTTTTAGGCTAGGCCGATGTTTACTTTTCTACTGTGTGCCGAGTTTTCGAGCTTTCACTGCATGCTGTTTGCTAGTAGTAGAATTACTGTGATTGTTTATTTATTTTCTGCACTCTCGGTTATGATTGATTGTGCGTTAAATCTACCCTTAGATTAGGAGCAATTTGTACTAATTCAATCTTATACATGTGGCTATGCTCATGCAGGGCATAAATTAAAGGGGGTAAAATCATAATTATTAAATTGCATAGGTGCTCCAGAAAATATACTAAGCCCCCTTTAAAATTAAAAGAGCATGGCCAAGTGTGGCTATGATTGAGCATTTAAATTTTAATCTATTAACTGCTTGGGATGTTAATATTAACTGCTGATTATTAGGATAACCCTACAGGTTGTTGAGTCTAGATTTTAAATTTTATTCAAATGTAATTTAAATGTATTTGAGTTGTAATTGTTAAGTGTTTTGAGAATGGGATGTTTAAGCATCCAATTTGGAATCCAAAGAGGAAGAGGCATCCCTTAGGGGAGAGTCTCTTTCCATTTGGAGATCTAAATTTGGATTATTTCAAATATCATAAGAGAAAAGATGACCCCCTTTCAAAGGAGAGTTTCTTTTCATTTGGATATCCAGACCCGACGATCCAAGGAGTTACAAGAAG
Organism: Dendrobium chrysotoxum; assembly: GCA_019925795.1. Lineage (NCBI taxonomy): Eukaryota > Viridiplantae > Streptophyta > Magnoliopsida > Asparagales > Orchidaceae > Dendrobium > Dendrobium chrysotoxum. Next base: position 13,955,530 of record CM034313.1, read on the forward strand.
ATGAAGAAGTGAAGAACGAGAAGACCCATTCTCAAAGTCACTTGAGTCTTAAGAGTAGAATCCGGGTTGTAGTCAGTGGTACCCGGCCACTTTACTTTTCCTGCAGATCCTGGGTTGTATTATTAAAAGGCACTTGCCTATGGACTTTCAATTTGAGTTTAAATTTAATTGATTTACTTAAATGTTGATTGTTTGATGTTGATTGCGATTAAGAACCCACATGCTTTTAGTAGTTTATTTGGTGATATTGCATGTCGTATTTGATTTAGCCTGGAATCCGATCAGAGGTTCGTGAGGGTACGGTCATGAATTATTTCTACTTCAACTAAAATTTAAAAACTTTAGGCTCAGATAGAAACTCTAACGATTTTAAGAAGTAAGCCCGAACTTGCTGAGAGTTTTTCATGCATTCATATTAACTTTTCTCTACCTTGTTAGGCACCTCCCCGCCTGCGAGTTTTGGCAGACCACCTGACCTATTAGGTGCAGTTCTGTCCAAGGAGATGTTGTGCAATCCCTAGGATAAAATTTATTTTTAAGCCTAATTTTTAAACTGCTACATGTTGATTTAAGCATTCCATCGAGTCAATTAGCATGCATTGCATTAGATACAAATTAAAAATTAAGTCTAATTCTTAATTGCATTTTATTTAGACATTTCATCCAACACATGTTAAGGGGCTAATTAGGAATCTGCTCTAGATATCAGCCCCGCTCTCCTTAAACTAATCTTAAATAATGTCCTTAACCACTCTTTCATAAAGACCAGACACATCGTGTTGAAGCATTTAGGTGATTTAACTGGCTCCCTAATCCAGGCCGGGGTAAGTCCAGGACTGCATTGCATTAGCTAGGATCCGGCTCACTAATTTTCAGTACCCATTTTAGACTTAGGATCTTAGGCAGATTTTCAATCCTAAGACCTCAGCCTTCCGGGAATCTAATTCTCATTTTCTAATAAAATTGATCATTTAAACTAAATATCTCTTTCGATCAAATTCAAGCCCAACACTTAGGATAGATTGGGGTGTTTCTGAAGTGATTCAGAATCTCAAAACACCTCCGATTCTTTTTCCTTTGACTCCAGAAATAAGTGTTCAATCATGAACCAATCCCTGTTAAATTTCCAATTCCTTAACCTTCTTTGATATCAAGCGTTGAAATCTTAAATAAAATTCATATCGCTATTTTAATCGAGAGTATTCGTAGGAAATTTTCTAGTTTCCTATGATGTAATTAACAACGAGGGCTTGCGCTCGTAAGAGATTTAGAAACCCAAACCAGATTTTAAAAGCAAGTTTTCAAAACCCTCAATTAATTATCTTTGGGAAAATCAAGTTAAAGATCATTATCGTCATTTTCAAATGATTAATAATAAATGATATTTTCTTTCTCTGGTTAGATATGTCATTCTATTATTACAACTTTGATCATGAAATTAATGATCTCTTATTCTGATTATTATAGTCTAACAATTGATTAAACATCATTTTGATCTTTTGAGATCGTATGTTATTTCTCCTCGTGTTTGGCTACGATGATCAGAATAAATTTAAAAATTTGTAATTTGAACCTATTAGAGAATGGTATATTCACCTTTTGAGGTGATATATCATTCATAATAAGTGTTCGATTATGAAATTAAAATTTTAGAAATTAAATATTTCCCAAAGAAAATTAAACCTTTTTTCAAAATATATTTTTCAATCACAACAAAAAAATGGCGACTCCGCTGGGGAAAATCTCTCTCTCCATCTTTAATAGCTATAGAAATTTTATTGCATCAGTAGTTTTGACTACCTTTCTTCCGTTGGTCCCTCTACCCATTTCTCCCTTGGGTGAGTGTGGCCAACTCAATTAAGACATGTGAAAAGAGAGGTGAGTGTAGGAAATCTCTCTCCAAGTTGGGCTTTAACATTTTGCCTCCAAATTCATTGGTAGAGCAAAAGAGTAGGCCAAGCTTTTCAAAGACTTCTTGTATATGTTGTAAACTTGCATGCAAATAAATCTTAGCGTGCTAAGTTTCACAATTTACAGAAAATTTTCTAACTTCAAAATCATAATTTCAACTATCTAACAAAATTTTATCTTTTTCAAATCTTAATTAATTCTCATATCTTATCATTACATATAGGATTATAATTCTTATAATTCAATATGCGTGATAGGATATAGACTTCTCTTCCAAGTTTAATTCAAAGCTTAAAATCTTCTGGTTAATCTAACCTTCGACATTTCAATCCCGAATCACTCATCGGAATGAAAGAGTCGGGTTAGCTTTTTAGTGTCTCCCTATTTAAAATTTTTGTAAATCGTTATGTTGAACACACGTTCAACACTTCGAGTTTCAAAAATAAGGGGAGATGCTGCCAAAATTTCAAATTTTTCAACATCCATTTCAAGTTATAATAATCATTGCTATTATATATTTCTACAATAATGTTTGTAGTTGTATATAGCCAATGTACTTTCAATTTTTTCGGTTGTTTCAGTCTTTGACATTTCAATCCTAATCACTCATCGGAATGAAAGAGTCGGGTTGATTTTCTAGAATCTCCCTCTCATAGTTTGTAAATCGTTATGTTGAACACACGTTCAACACTTCGAGTTTCAAAAATAAGGGGAGATGCCGCCGGATTTTCAAACTTTTCAAATATCCTTTCAAAGTCATTCAAGTCTAAATTGTATTGCTATATACTTCTCTATAACAATTGTTGTAGTTTAATATATGCAATATTTCTTCAAATTTTTTCGGTTAAATCAATCTTTGATATTTCATTATAAATCACTCTTTTGAAATGAAAAGAGTCAAGTTGTTTTCCCTAGCTCTTCCCTAAAATTTATAAACTGTTCAGTTGAATGCAAATTCAACACCTCGAGTTTCAAAAATAAGGGGAGGTGCTGCCAGAAATTCGAGTTTTCAAAAACATCAATTTGATTTCTTCAATTTTAATCATCATTTGTTATATGTTCTTCTACAATACTTCTTGTAGATTAACATTGACAACTCAAATCCAATGTCTAAATTCAGTATCTCTCAAATTTTTGAATTCTGACATTTTGTCTTTGACAATATAAAAAGAGTCAAGTTCATTTCAGTAAGATCTTCCCTAACATTTGTAAACCGTCGCGTTGAATGAAAATTCAACACTTCGAGTTTCAAAAATAAGGAGAGATGCTGTTGGATTTTTGAGTCACTGAAATTCCTTCAATTCAAAGTCAATCTTTGTTGTTACATGCACTATTACAACATTCTCTTGTAGTGTGGCATATATAGTGCAAATTCCTAGTCATTTCTAAATTTAAGGTCAAAGATCTAATCTTTTCATCAATTCAAATCTCTGACATCTTATCCCTAGCCTAGCCAGTGGGGTAAGAGAGTCGAGCTGAAATTTCTTAATTTTCTTTGAAATTTGTTAACTATCAAAGTTGATATCAAATTTAACTTAATGGTTTCAAATATTTAAGGAAAATCTTTTAAGTTTCAAAAATTCAAACCTCTAGTCAAATCCAGACCGTTGTTATTATATATTTTCTACAACATTCTCTTGTAGTTGAATATATACAAAAAAAATTAAATATTCTTCAAGTCAAAATTGATATCTATACTTTATCATTACATATCAGATTATAATTCTTATAATTCGATTTATATGATAAAATATAGAAAATTTCTTGTCAAAATTCAAATTAAAAAATTTGATCCAAATCTTTTCTTTCAAATTTCAGACAATCAAACCTTCTGCAATGGCTGGCAAACTTCTGTTCTCAATTGACCAAGACCTTCAAGTCGAAGAGTTAATCCATAGCAGTGCTATTCAGTTCGGAATGGGCTTCAAGACTTTGAAATTATCTGTGAATAGCGGAACAATCATCAATCTCGCTGCTGAGGGCGAGAATGGTCTGGTAGTTGAATTAGCTGTGGGGGCTACAAGTGACCTTCCCCTAATGTTAGAGCTTGCAGCAGGTGCTATCCTTACACCTTCTGTACCCTCAATCCATAATGAGGATAAGAAGATTGAGGTGAAGTCTACTGTTGAAAAGGGATCCTCTAGTTCTGAAGCACTGTTTGGCACCAAGAGTGCCAGAAAGAACTATCTGAGAAGGATAAGAAAGAAAATCACCAAGTCTAGAAAGATAGCTGAATAGAAGGCTCTGAATCTAGTTGAGCCTGAGGCTATTGAGGAGCTGTCTATCCCTGCCTCTTCTCCACTCCTGCAAGGTAGTCATTTTCACCCCCTCATAGCTGCTACAGGGGAGGAGAGAGTCACACGGATTACTAGCTCTCCACCTAGCCCGATTGACTATTCTATTAAGAAGACCATAAAGGAAAAGAATACTTTAAGAATAAGGATGTTGAGGAACATCATCCACACCTGTGCTGCTGAGACAGGCCAGACAAAAGAAAAATATGTTAGACACCTGAAGGGGGTGATCTCACATAAGCTTGAGAAAGAAGTGCTAAAGGAAGAAAAGTCTGAAGCAAGAAACCTGACTCCTCAGCCAGTGAGGAAAAACAAAAAATTTGTTAAGCAACCTGTGGCTTCAATGTTAGTGGATGGATATCACTGGGTGCCTCATCTCCCAACTGAAAAAAATAGAGGAGATAGTTCTAACTGGATCTGGTAGGAGTCACCCTCTCAGCAGTAGACCTCCAGTTCCCCCTTCAAGACTTTCAAAGTTGGCCCTTATGGTAGCCAAGTCAAAAGAGATTGTTAAAGACTTGCAGTTAGTTGATGTTAAGGGCAAGAGGCCCATACCTTTGGATGAACTGTATGTACCAATGAAGATAAGCAGAACTGTTGGGATTCAGATCAGAGATGTTCCAGTTTAGTTACCTGTTAAAATTCCCTGACTCCTTATTCAGGGATGTGAGGATTCTCCTCAGATTGATATTGGAGTTCCCACAAGTCAAACTCCTTCGTCACCTATTAAGTTAGATATCCCTCACCCTGTTGAGGATGTCACCCTTGCGACTACTAACCCCAGGACAGTCGAAGGGGAGGGGATAGAGCTTGAGGATGATCAAGAGATGTTAGATCAGTCGGTAGCAGAACCTACTGCCGATGACCTGAAGATTCAAGAAGTCCTCACCAAGCTAGGAGATGAGGAATTTGAAGAAATGATTAATTACAAGGGGTACCTACCAATCGACATTGAATCAATTGAGGGTAGACCGGTCGATGAGGTGGTATAAGAAATAAGCGATATACTTAAGAATAAGGCAATTGAAGCTTTTGATCCAGAAGCAGATGATTTGATGGAGGAAGACTCAGTTGGAAACATCTGTATGGTTGAAACTAGAGCATCAAATAAAGATGCCGAGCCTTCAAGACATCGATCTGGTAAAGAAGAAGCCTCTGCAGCTATAGATTTAGACTCTGATGGATCAATCAAGTTGAATGAGAAAGATGAGTACATCAAGAGTTTGGAGAACAAGATTGAACAGATGATGCTCAGAATAGAACGGATGCAGAATCAGATGATAAAAGCTCAACAGTCTCAATCCGAGCAGTTGCAACCTACAACACAAATAGTGGGTGAGCACAGCAGGAAGACTGAATCAAGTCCTAGAACTCTAGAAGTTGCTTCCCCAACCTCTCCAGCTGATAAAGATATCTTCCAGATGATCGAAACCCAGGTAAGAGAGGCCTTAGCCCACTCTCAAGGGACTGCATCTATTCCAAAGGATAGACCCTACCCTGAAGAATATGATTTAGTCTCTTTTCCTAAAGGCTTTGTGCCACCTTTATTCAAAGTTTTTAGTGGGTTAGAAAACCCAAGACAGCACCTGACCCACTTTCGAGCGAGCCGTTGCAACGCAGGAGGATCATATGCTATACTCTTTCGCTAGTTTGTGAGTAGTCTATCCGGTATTACTTTTGCGTGGTATGCAGATCTACCTAATGGTTCAGTGAAAACATTCACAAAGCTCAAGAGTCTATTCTTAAAGAGATTCTCAGGAGCTCAGCAGCGTGTAACCGTTGGTGATCTCGTCATCGAAAAACAAAATCGGGAGAGTCTTTGGTTGAGTACATCTTGAGGTGGCGAAACCTCTCGATGAAGTGTGAACCTCAGTTGCAAGAGCAACATGTAGTGGAGATTCTTTTAAAGAATATCCACGGGCCTATTGCTTTTCTTCTGAAGGGTTTTACTATTAAAACCTTCGAAAAACTTTTGAATAAGGCTAGTAATCTACAGGAAGAGGCTTCCAAAATGCCATTCCTGAAGGATTCTACTAAGAAAAAGAAAGCTAGTAAATCATTGAAGTCCTTTGAAAAGAAAACAACAATGGTTTTAGTTATTGATAAGGGGAAGAAACCAATGAATGTTCAGTCCAGTAATCCTCCAACACAACAAACTCAGAAATCTTCATCTTTTCAGGTAACTTCTCAACCTACAAGAGATTCTCACCCGATTTCTTTTAAAGAGAGATTGGCTCGTATATAACCATTTAAAAGGGAGTCGGTGAGAAAGATCTTTAAAAGTCTTCAAAAGAAACCAGATTTTTGATTGTCGGAGGCCAAGAAGCCGGAAGAGGCAAATAAGAAGGATGATTCGACTTTTTGCCCCTACCATCACATATTAGGCCACACAATCGAAGACTGCATTATCTTCAAAGACTGGCTAGAAAAGAACTTTCGTCAAGATAACATTATAATTCCAAAGGAGTACCTGGTCGATCCGGATCAGGGGGTCTGTCAAATCTATCTCAGGTATGAATTCTAACTTTTCTCTATCCATTGAAGTGGTTGGGATATAGCACTATCCCGGGCATTTAAAAAGTCGATTAATAAATCTTTTCGTATTTCTCAACAGTTACCGACGAGAGCCCGGGACCCGATCTGGGAGGTTGACCTCGAGGCTTCGCAGGAGGACGTTGGGACAGTTTCCTCTCTAGTAGTCTTAGGAGCTACTGTATTAAATAAAAATGAAAAGAGTGAATCTTCTGTATAGAGGAAATTTGTTGATGAGAGATCTTTACAAGTGGTTGATGGTGGCTCAAAATCTCTGTCACCACTGAAATTATCTGACTTTTACTTTGCCCCATTAAAAGCAAAGGGTCAAAAATTGAATAAAAAGTCTGATCCTTCTGCTCATATTTTGATGATTAATATTGAGAATGAAAATATAAATGGCTCTTCTGTTGAAAACAATCAAGAACAAGCTGAGATCAATCAAGAAGTTCAAACACTTAGCTCTCCAGATTTGACTCTTCAAGAGAGAAATGAATCTGATATCTTATCAGATGGTGAAAATCCTGAAATTAACTTTCAAGGGAGTCCTGTCATGATAGATTTTTCAGATTCGGACTCTCGCTCATATAACGATAATCAATCGCCTAAGGAGAGCATAGACTCCCCTGTAGTTTGTTCTTTTGATGAAGTCGTGCAAGTACAACTACATGGTGGCAAGGTCTTACCCCCTAGGCTACCTCATCAGGATAAAGGAAAACAAGTTGTTTCCGATGATCCAATTCAAATCCCTACTCAACAATCAACTCCAATTCTTTCAAATCCATCGGGTCCCAATGTTAATGTTCCAAGTGTTGATTATAATGTCTTAGCTCACCTCAGAAAGTTGCCCTCTATATTAAGCATTTATGATGCCCCGGTCCTTTCAAAAGAGATGAGGGAGACTCCAATTAAAGCACTTCTCGACCCAGAGATATGCTTAGCTCAATTAGCTTCAACTTCTGAGGAAAAAGCTTTGTATTTTAAGGAAATCCATGGGGTTACCTTCTCTGATGAAGATTTACTCCTTGGAACTGCCGACCACAATCGTCCACTTTACATCACCATAAATGTGGGCAAGTTTAAGTTATCAAGAGTTCTCGTTGATCCGGGTGCATCGGTCAACGTGATAAATATAAAGACTCTCGCATACCTTAGAATTGATACTAGCAAGCTCTCAACTGACAAGTTAGTGCTTCGTGGGTTCAATGAAAAGCGCGAGAAGGCTTTAGGTTCAGTTACCCTTCTTCTAGAGATAGGAGAATTGAAAACTGAAGTGAAATTTTATATAATCAATTCGGCAATGTCCTTTAACGTGCTCCTAGGAAGGCCCTGGATCCATGCGTAGAGGATGGTTCCTTCTACCCTACATCAATACATCAAGTACCAACGAGATGGCATTGAGTTTGAAATTAAGGGTGATCTGCAACCATTCTATATTCACGAGATCGAGATCTATGAGGATGCGGCGTACTACATACCTAAAGGGTCCACTACTTGTTCTAAGGTAGAGATCAACGTCAAGGAGAAAAAAGAAGAAAGTCAAAGTTCAAAAGCAATTCAAAGATTGAGAAAAGAAAAAGTAAAAAATCAAAAGAAACAAAACTCAAGTAGTGAAGACAACACCGAGCGTGTGATCTTTAGGCCTCCAAACATTATACCTCAAAGAGGTGGGAGGATGGCCCAAAGAGCACGCGGTCGAGGCCGCCCTTCAGTTGAGAAAAGGAATTCCCCGATCTACATCGAACTTGAAACAAGTTCTGATGAAAACTCAAGAAAAAGGGGTGCCATATTTACTTTTGACTATACAAAAATTAATCCTCCTCCGAAGTTTGATCTCACTTTAGAATCGGATAGCAACCAGGAGGGTATAAAATTAAAAGTTCAAAGTGACGAGCCTGAATTGAGTCTGTATGAAAAGCTTAACAGAACGGTTGAATCCTTAACCTTAACCCCACTGTCTGCTGACAGGGTCTCAGGGTTAGTAATTAATGATGGAGAAGTAAGGAAAGTCCAGAAGTTTTTCCCTGGCTCTTCCTCCTCAAGGAATGAAGATGATGTAATCCTTGAGGAGGCAAATTTCAATGAATTAATAGAATTACCTTTTGGCTACTTTCCTGCTGGTGTTAAATCTCTTATCTCTAAAGATTTGGCTCCGAGTAAATGGACTAAGGGTCATGCTAGATACCATGAAATTCTTTGGAATTCAAATTTTAATAAATATTGGACCAATGGTATTGGCTTTGGTACCGTTAGATCATTTGACAATGATGAATTTTATTTAATGATAACTAGTCATCCTGAATTTAAAAATGTCCCTACTGAAGTCATTGATTCATTTGATGGACTTTATTTGGAGACTTTAGATAATTTTGACGAACTTCAGGTTCGGGATGCACCCCTTGAATTCGAAGAAGAAACTAAATCAACAGTTGATGAACTTAAAGAAATCAACCTTGGAACAGAGGATGACCCTCGCCCCACTTTTATAAGTTCTTTGTTGAGTGAGGATGAGTCTAAGGATCTAATTCAACTTCTCTCTGAGTTTAAAGATTGCTTTGCTTGGACATACGATGAAATGCCGGGGTTGTCCGCTGACGTAGTAGTCCATAAACTTGGAATCCGGCATGATGCCATTCCTGTTAAGCAAGCTCCACGACGCATGCGTCTGGAGATCGAACAAGTCATTTCTGAAGTCAAGAAGTTGACAGAGGCTGGATTTATTCGAGAAGAATAATATCCTTCTTGGGTAGCCAGCGTCGTGCTAGTTCGAATGAAGAACGGTCAAATCCGGGTCTGTTTTGACTATAGAGACCTGAACAAGGCAAGTCCTAAGGATGAATTTCCTTTGCCAATCCTAGAACTCATGGTGGACATCACCTCTTCGCACGTCATCTTCTCCTTTATGGATGGCTCGTCTAGTAATAACCAAATCAAGATGGCCCCAGAAGATGAGAGAAACACTGCATTCAAAAGTCCTATAGGAATCTTTTGTTATAAGGTGATGCCCTTTGGCCTCAAAAATGTTGGTGCAACCTACCAGCGGGCCATGACTCATATCTTTGATGACTTAATACATAATCAAGTCAAATGTTACATCGATGATTTAGTTGTCAAGAGCAGAGTGAAAGAGGCTCATCTTTATGATTTAAGAATTGTCTTCGAGCGGTTACGCCACTGCGACCTTAAAATTAATCCTTTGAAGTGCGCTTTTGGTGTCACGTTAGGGAAATTCTTCGGTTTCATAGTCAGGCACCGCGGAATCAAAATTGATCCTGCCAAAATTGAAGCTATCTTAAATATGCAGCCTCCCAAGAGTCTCACTCAACTAAGATCTCTCCAGGGTAGGCTGGCGTATATAAGAAGATTCATTTCCAATCTTTTTGAAAGATGTTAACCATTCTCTGTCCTGGAAAAAAAGGATGCCAAATTTATTTAGGATGAGAAATGTTAAAACGCTTTCAAAAATATCAAACAATACCTGACAAATCCACCAGTTTTGGCAGCCCCCATTCCGGGGAGACCCTTAATCCTTCACACGGTAGCCCTTGATGAATCTCTCGGGGCCCTTCTAGCCCAAATCAATGATGATGGGAAAGAGAATGATCTCTACTACCTGAGTCGGAGATTACTTCCAACGAAAATTCGTTATCCTGCAATTGAAAAATATTACCTTTCCTTAGTCTTTGTAGCACAAAAACTAAGACACTACATGCTTTCTCATCAAGTTAGTTTGATTTCTAGTGTCAACCCCCTGTAATATCTTATGACCTGGCCCACATTGTCAGGACGTCTGGCTCATTGGTCTATGATATTATTGCAATTTGAAATCACTTTCATTCCTTGCGTGCTGTGAAAGGGCAGGCCATCGCCGACTTCCTTGCGGCACACCCGCTACCGGAAGAATCTCCTTTAAACGATGATTTACCTGACGAGAAAATCATGAGTTTTGAGGAATCCAATACTCAAACATGGGAAATGCATTTTGATGGTGCAGCAACCTCTCAACGGGGCAAAACACCACAGTCTACTATTCCTGGCAAAGCCTGAGTCGGTTTGGTTTTCATAACACCAGATAAGGGAATGATGCATTTTTCCTACCATTTATCAGAACCTTGTACGAACAATGAAGCTGAGTACGAAGCTTTGATAACTGGCTTGGAACTTACAATCCTAATAGAGATTAAAGAGATTAAGGTCTATGGTGACTCTCAATTGGTGATCAACCAGATTGCAGGGACCTATAAGGTCTTGAATCCTAAACTCCTGAAATATCACCAGTACACAATGCACCTGCTTGAGAAAATTCCCATTGTAACTATGTATAGGGTTCCTTGTGGAAGCAATTCCTCGGCGGATGCCCTAGCAAAGCTTGTAAAGGAATTTGCTTGTCCAGAAGAAGATTTCATTTTTATAGAAGTTCAGGGTCGTCAAGTCCTGTCTCCTATAGATATGGAGTACCTCAATAAACAATCTTCCTAGGTCATTTCTACCTCTTCAGCAGTTGATGAAAAAGAAGATTAGAGACAACCAATAATCAAGTATCTACAAGAAGGGAAGCTTCCCCATGACAGGTCCCTTGCCAATCAAATTAAGAAATGTGCCCTATCATATGCACTAGTCCACGATACATTGTACCGATGATCATTCGATCAGATGTGGCTCCGTTGTTTAGACAAACGAGAAGCACTGAAGATCATTAATGAAGTCCATGCTGGACTATGCGGTGCTCTTCAATCGGGTCCTAAGATGAAAATGAAAATCAAAAGACTTGGTTACTACTGGCCTACGATGATTGACGATTGTATGAAAATTACAAAATGTTATCATTAGTGCCAAGTTCATGGTGTGGTCTTACATTAGCCGCCTAATGTGTTGCATCCTACGATAGCTTCGTGGCCCTTCAAAAGTTGGGGCACAGATATAGTCGGGCCAATTAACCCTCCTTCTTCAAGGGGTCATCGCTTCATCTTAGCAGCGACTGATTACTTTTCAAAGTGGGCAGAGGCAGTTCCACTAAAAAATGTAACATCACACCATGTAATGAAATTTTTTCATGACCATATCGTATATCAGTTTGGCGTGCCTCGCAGAATCATATCCGATAATGGGTCTGCTTTCAAGTCTACGAAAATCAATAATTTTGCAAATTGCCACGGTATTGATTGGAGATACTCAACGATCTATTACCCACAGGCTAATAGATTGGTTGAGGCCTTCAACAAAACCTGGGTATAAATAATCAAAAAGACCCTGGATGACAATAAACGTCAGTGGGATGAGAGGTTGGTGGAAACTTTGTGGGCCTATAGGACCACATATCGATCTATACCGTTTGTACTAGTGTATGGGTCCAAGCCATACTCCCTCTGGAAATTCAACTCCCTTCGCTCAGAACTGCAGTCCAGAATCAGATCACAACATAACAGAATGCACAACTTTGACTTGAAGAACTCGAGGGTCTTGAAGAACGTCGTCTCCAAGCTCAGCAAAATCTAGAACTCTATAAAGCCAGAATGGTTCAAGCTCACGATAAGTTAGTGTGACCTAGAACCTTTCGAGTAGGCGACTTGGTCTTGGTTCTTCGGAGGCCTATCTTAGCCCACCGAAAGCTCAGCGGGAAGTTTGAACCAACCTGGGAAGGACCCTTCATAGTAGAAATAGTCTACGAAGGAGACTCGTATCAGCTAGTGGATTGTAAAGGAAATCACCCAATGCTTCCTGTAAATGGGCGATTCCTGAAGAAATACTATGCTTGATGTAGCTTGAATTTCAAATCAATAAAATTTTCAAATTTTAAATCTTTTTCAACTCAATCTTGTTCAAGTTTTTCAAATTCTAAAATCAAACTCTCTTCTTTTAAGGTTATATATAAGTCACTACGCTTTCTTACCTTAAGATTAGATCCTTTAGTGATGGATAATGCTTTTTACAACACCATCCTAATTTTAAAATTTAAAATTAAAATTCGATTCTCTGTACAGAGCAAGCTTCCTCTATATACGATCATTCCAGACTCGATCCCCTGTACAGAGTAAGTTTCCTCTGTATATGATCATCCAGACTCGATCCTCTGTATAGAGCAAGTTTCCTCTATACACGATCATCCAGACCTGATTCTGTGCGAAGCAATGCTTCCTTATCACGGGATCATCCAGTTTTCTTTTCCATAAGGTTAGGTGTGAGTCGTCGTGCTTTCTTTCCTTGGGATTAGATTCGCTAGTGGTGGAGTACGCCCTTCGTGGCACCATCCTAGCTTCTTCTAATTTTCTTTTCCTTAAGGACAGATGTGAGTCATCGTGCTTTCTTTCCTTAGGATTAGATCTACTAGTGATGGAGCACGCCCTCTGTGGCACCATCTTAGATTTAAAATCCAGATCCGACCTTCTGTGGGAAGCAATGCCTCCTTCCCTCAGAGTCCTCCAATCTTTTTTTCCTTAAGGATAGATGTGAGTTATCGTGCTTTCTTTCCTTAGGATTAGATCTTCTAGTGGTGGAGCACGCCCTCTATGGCACCATCCTAGATTTAAAATCCAGATTCGACCTTCTATGGGAAGCAATGTTTCCTTCCTTCAGGGTCCTCCAGTCTTCTTCTCTTTAAGGACAGATGTGAGTCATCGTGCTTTCTTTGCTTAGAATTAGATCTTCTAGTGGTGGAGCACGCCCTCTGTGGCACCATCCTAGGTTTAAAATCTAGATCTGGCCTTCTGTGGGAAGCAATGCTTCCTTCCCTCAGGGTCCTCCAGTCTTCCTTTCCTTAAGGGCAGATGTGAGTCATTGTACTTTCTTTCCTTAGAATTAGATCTACTAGTGATGTATAACGCCCTCTACGGCATCATTCTAGTTTCAAAATTCAAAACTTTAAGTCTGATCTCCTATAAGAAGCAATACTACCTTCCTATGAGATCATCCAGTTTTCTTTTCCTTAGAGTAAGTTTTCTCCTTCTCTTAAGATTAGATTCCCCAGTGATGGAATAAGTCCCCTATGGTACTGTCCTGGAATCAATTTCAAATTCTAAAATCAAACTCTCTTCTCCTAAAGGTTAGGCTTTTCTCCTTCCTTTAGGATTAGACTCCCCAGTGATGAAATAAGTCCCCTGTGGCACCGTCCTGGATTCAGTTCCCAAACCAACAATCATACCTTCTTTTCCTTAAGGCTAGGTATTTCTTCCTTCTCTTAGGATTATATCTACTAGTGGTAGAGTATGCCCCTCGTGGCACTACCCTAGTATCAAATTTTAACTTGATCCTCTATAGCTAGAAATTCTTCCTTTCTATATGATCATCCAGACTTCTTCTTCCTAAGGTTAGGACTTCCCTTCCTTTAGGATTAGATCTACTAGTGGTAGAGTACGCTGTCTCAGCACTACCCTAGTATTATTTCAAATTTAATCTTCTAAGGTTAAGGTTTCCTTTTCCTTAGAATCAAATCTAAATTTGACCCTATATAGTTAGGAGTTCATCCTTCCTATAAAGTGGTCCAGGTCTTCTTTTCCTTAAGGACAAGGACTTCCCTTCCTTTAGGAGTAGATCTACTAGTGGTAGAGTACGCTGCCTCAGCACTACCCTAGTATCATTTCAAATTTAATCCTCTAAGGTTAAGGTTTCCTTTTCCTTAGAACCAAATCTAAATTCGACCCTTTATAGTTAGGAGTTCATCCTTCCTATATAGTGGCCCAGGTCTTCTTTTCCTTAAGGACAAGGACTTCCTTTCCCTTAGGATTAGATCTACTAGTGGTAGAGTACGCTGCCCCCAGCACTACCCTAGTATCAGATTTCGATTTGATCCCCTGTAGTTATGAATTCTTCCTTCCTATACGATCATCTAGACCTTCTTTTCCTTAGGGCTAGGTATTTCTTCCTTCCCTTAGGATTAGATCTACTAGTGGTAGAGCACGCTGCCTCAGCATTACCCTAGTATCATTTTAAACTCAATCTTCTAGGGTTAGGATTTCCTTTCCCTTAGAATCAAATCTAGATTCAATCCTCTATGGTTAGGAGTTTCTTCTTCCTATAGGATCACCCAGACTTTCTTCTCCTTTAGGGATAGACTCTTCCTTTCCCTTAGGACCAAACCCACTAGTGGTAGAGTACGCTTTTCCTAGCACTACCCTAATATCAACTCAAACTTAATTCCCCAGGGATCGACTTTTCTTTCCCTTAGGATCAAAACTCTAGACTTGACCATTCTATTCAGTCAACATCAATATGTGCAATAGAACGATATTCTATTACACATATTGGGGGTCTATTTGTTGACCTCATTTTTGTATGAGATTAGTAGGACTAATCAAGACCTTGGAATCTTTCCAATCCTTAGGATCAATCCTGACTCTATGATTAATATGATCCTAGATCAATCCAGATTCAAATCAATCCTAATCTCAATCTAATTTTCAGACTATTCTAGATCCTAGGATCTTTCCTAGATTTTAGATCTTAGGATCATTCTAGACCTTAGGATCCTCCTAGAACCTAGATCCTAGGATTCTTCTAGATCCTAAGATTATTCTAGATCCTAGGCCCTAAGACTTCTAGATACTAAGATATTTCTAGACTTCAGATCCTATGATCTACTCTAGACCTTAGGATTCCTCTAGATTTTGCATCTTAGATCTATTAGATCTTAAGATCAATCCAGGCTCCAGATCCTAGGATTTTTAGACTTTAGGATTCCCCCAGGTTTCAGATCCTAGGATCTACCCATATTCTAGATCATCCCAGACCTCAGATCTTAGGATTTCCCTAGATTTCTAACCCTAGGATCTACCCTGACTTTAGATCAATTTAGGTCTTAGGATTCTTCTAGACCTTAGATCTATCCAGACCCTAGAATCTACTCTAGATCCTAGGATTTTGCTAGACTCTAGATCATATGATCTTCTTAGACCCTAGGATCTATTCTAGACCCTAGGATTCCTTCAGATCCATTTAGATCTTAGGAATTATCTAGACCCTAGGATCTTTCTAGAATTCAGACATTAGGATCTACTCTAGATCCTAAGATGTCTCTAGATCCTAAGATTCCTCTAGATAATAGGATTTCTAGATCTTAGGGTTATTCTAGACCCCAGATCCTAGGACTTCTAGATTTTAGGATCTTCCCAGACTCCAGTCCCTAGGATCTATTCTAAACCCTAGGATTCCTTTAAGCTGATCTGGACCCCAGGACCTACTCTAAACCCTAGGATTCTTCTAGATCAATCCAAGTTTCAATTCAATCTAGACTTAATTCAAACCCTATCATTCAAATTCAAATTACAATTTAAATCTAGATTTCCAGACTCAATTCCAAGGCTAAAAGTCTAAGTCCTAAAAGCCTTTTCCAGTGAATCTTTAAATATTTCAAAACCCTATCAAATAACCTCTGATTTAAGGTCTATCAGTTCCACATTGATGTGACATGTCTCTAGAGGCAATCCTCCAAATTTGAGCTCATTATAAGTTCTCTAACCCTAGAAACTAGATTAAAATCCAAAGGCTGTAAAACCTTCAAATATTTACAATCTATGCCACTGGACCTGCCACCCATTGGATTTTGATCCTAGAGCTTTCTTCAAAGCTTCAAATCACTTCCAAACCCTTGATTATGACCCATTGATCAATAAACTGCATTTTGTTGGACTCAATTTGACCCCCAGTTGACCAGGGGTCAAAATGACCAAAATACCCCTATGGGGTGTAAATGGCCATTTAAACCAAATGAGCTCCAAATCAAATGCAACCTTCTCCAACAAATTTTAAATATCAAACCAAATCTGTTAGACCCAAACCCAGACACTGGGTCAAACTGGTTGACCAAGTCAACCTAGGTTGACCAAATAGGCCTTTAAGGGTCAAAACAGGTCATTTTGACCAGATGACCATTCCAGACCTTGAAACCACTTCTACCAGACCACATTCATCATTTCAAACTTGTTGAGCTCAACCCATAACCCTTGGTCAACTTGGTTGACCAGATCAACCTTTAAGCTTTTTACACTTTGAATCAAGCCTTAATTGAATTCAAAACTTTCTTAAACCTTTATGATCACTTCCTCCAATGATTTGGATTTGACTGGACCTTTGACCCAGTCAATAGTTGACCAAGTCAACTAAGATCCAAGTCTAGCTTAATTTGACCCATTTGGGTCAAATCAACTCATGTCACCAAACCCATCTCCTCGAGCCTTGAATTTGATTATAATATATGATTCAAGCACACTTAAAACATGTCCTGACTCAAATCATGGTTGATTTGACCAAGTCAATCCACTAGGGTTTGGTCAAACCTCCTCAAACTCTCTTATTCCCATACAAATCCAAATCTATTTACTCAAGACCCCTTGGAGTCCTCTCAACCAATATCCAGCCATCATTTGGACTCCACATCAACCATGGTTGACTGTTTGACTAGTCAAACAGTCAAACAAAGTTTTAAAAGGGTTTAAAAAGGTCAAAATCCCTTTTAAATATAATCTGTTTTAATTTAAACCCCTCCAGCTATTTAAATGTTCTCTAGAACTTTCCTAGAGCCTACCCCAGCCCTCATATTCAAATCAAACAGCTCTCATCACTCCCATATGCTTGCATAAGGACAAAACTCCCTTTACACATGGCTTGTACCTTTGTCCTTGATTCCCTCTGCTCCCAATAACCTCTAGGCCAGGTGGCATCCATCTAGAAACTCTTCCAGCTAATCCTAATCGTCCATTCAAACTGGGATGGGTTGAATAGTGTAAAAACACTCTTGAGAGCATTTATTCAAACTCTCACACTCTCTCACTCCCCCAGCTCTTCCAGACCCAGATCCCAAGCTCCTTGAGCTCCAAACTCTTCCTTCACTCATTCCCGATCAAAACCAACCGGTCAAACCCCGCCGGCCATCTAATTCTGGCGAGTTCAAGCATTTTTCGTCCTAGAGGCTGTAGGGTTTAATCTAGACGGCATCTGTTCGTGGAGTCTTCACCAAACATAAGAGAGGACAAACCACAAATTCAGAGAACCCATTCCCCTTTCAAATCCCTCGGTAAAATTTCTTAAAACTCAAACCCTAGCTCAAACACTTAGTATTATTTGGCTCTTTGAATAGAGATTCTTAAGTTGTAAAATGAATCCCACATGATTTCTGTTCACTTAAGTTATCTAGGTTTAAAATTTGAGTTGATTTAGTCTATCAGATCGAATGAACGAGCTCGAAAATGTATCCTAGGGCTTGGTTTACATACGCTTGAGCTGGGCGTTATCTGGGCATTATCTGGGCCGTTGATTCATTGATCAACGGTGCAGATCTTTCCATTCCGTGGTCCAGTTCAACAACGCAGTTGATCTGGCGGTTCCACATTCCATTCAGCGCAATAGTGTCCGTTGATTCGAAACAGCGGGATCAATTCTCCATCGTTTGATCTCTCTCCGTGAGATCAAACCGCGGGAGCTGATCAGAACCGTTGTTTCAGTCGCGCAGAAGATCGGACGGCTTTGGGGCGCTGCTGACTCATTTAAGTGAAGACGCGTGGGTTCTACAGCCATGTCAATCCTGCGGCAATGATTGGCGGCGGCCCCAATCATTGCCAATGATTGGGGGCCGCCACCGCATTTTTGTGAGCAAACCCAGGGCCGCCACGTGGCCTTCCCGCCGCCAAACCCTTTAAAAAAATGATTTAATTTTTTTTTAAACGTTTAAAAAAAAACACAGAAATTATTTTAATTATTTTGAATTTAATTAATCAATTTTAAAATTTAATATTAATTTTAATTAATATTAAATTACTTAATATTTTAATTAATATTAAATACTTTATACTTTTATTTAATATTAAATGATTTTAAAATTTTAATTAATATTAAATTACTTAATATTTTAATTAATATTAAATACTTTATACTTTTAATTAATATTAAAAGATTTTAGAATTTTAATTAATATTAAATTACTTAATATTTTAACTAATATTAAATACTTTATAATTTTAATTAATATTAAATGATTTTAAAACTTTAATTAATATATAATTTTTAATATTTTAATTAATATTAAACAATTTATTTTTTTAATTAATATTAAATAACTTAATATTTTAACCAATATTAATTTTAATTAGAAAATTTTAAATATGATTTAAAATATTTTAAATTTAAAAAGTAATTTAAAATATTCAAATATCATTTAATATTTTAATTAAATATTTAAATAATTAATTAATATTTAATTAATTTTAATTTTAATATTAATCTTAAAAATATTTGAAAATTCAAATAAAATTTAATTAAATTATTTAATATCATTTAAATAATTTATAACATTTTAATAATTAAATAATTAATTAATATTCACTAATTTAATTAATGAATATTCAATAATCAATTATTTGTTTTAAAATATTCTAATTTTAAAATTAAATTATTTTAAACTATATTTTATATTTGAATTAATTAAATACTTGATTATTAATTAATATTTAATTAATAATTAATTGTTTGAATATTTTTGAATAATCAATATATATATATACTTAAATAATTTTAAAATTTCAGAAAATTCTTAAGATTTAAGTTAACTGATTTTAAAATTATTTTAATCTTTAATTGATTTAAAATTAATTAAAATTCCTTTTAAATGATTTAAACTTCAAAAATTCATAATAAATTTATTTTAAATCAGAAAAATGAGTATAATATATCAAAATTTTTAGAAAATTGAGTACTTTAATTTGAAACTAGTTTTAAAGATCAGAACTTGATTTATTTTAAATTTAATTTAATTACTTAACTACTTTAGTATTTAATTAATATTTAATTACATAGTATATTAATTATTTTAAAAATTAAAAAATTATTTTTAAATGACCTTAGTAGATCAGTAGATCTCTCATTTAGATATTCAATTTACCTAAACCATATTTTCAAGTATTTTAAATCTAAAATTTATGTTTATACATATATAATTCTATGTATATTATACATATATTTGAAATTACTTTAAAATAATATATATGTATTTAAATCTTTTAGGATTGAGAGATCTACTTTGAAATTTTAAACTTAGATCAACATATTTGAATAGAAATCATGTGGTAGGATCAATGAATAATTAATCTCTAATTATTCATTAATCAAGTTAATATGCATGTTAACTATCCTTAACCTTTGCATGTGTAGGTGCACACACACACTTGGGGCTCTCCTAGATCTAGGAATGGATTGTGATGCTTGTGTGTATATTTCTATATGTTTGCTCAAGGGTTAGGAACATTGATTCAAGCCCAAGTAACTTAGTGACATCATTAAGGACAATAATTAAGGACTTGATTAGAGGATTTAGAATATTTCCAATAATTAGGATTCACCTCCTATTGACTTGAAAATCAAATCATTCAAACATAGTGACACTCTCAGCCCTAAAAAAATTTCCCACTGAATTTTAAAATCATTAAGCTCCTTAATTAATTTAATCAAAACCAAAGCTTAATTAAGCTTTTAAACCTTCTAGAAATTGTAATAAATCAAGATTAATCTCAAAAATTGTGTATAATACCTCAAACTAACCAGAATTGAACCCTTAATAAATGAATAATAAAAGCCCTTTGACTGGACTTCAAAATTAAGTTTAATTTAAGTTTAATTGAAATTTAATATTTAATTAATTTAATTAATTAAAAATAATTAAAAATTCTAAAAAAATTTCAAACACTTGGAGATCACTCCTTAGGTCATTTCTGACCTTTGGAGTTGATTTCAAGGAGTTTGGAGGTCATTTGGATTCAAATCATAAAAAGGCCTTTCATTAAACAGTTTTAAAAATTCAATAAATACTCAAAACTTTGAAAATTCATAACTAATTCAAATAAACTCCAAATTGAGCAAACTCAAAGGCATATAACTCATAATAAGGTCTAATATTTATCAAAAATGTTAAGTTTCTAGAAATCAATCAAATTTGAAAAAAAAACTTTTGGTCAAACCTAGTTTAAAATCAAGTCAAAACTTCAAACCTTCATAATAAAATGTAGAAAAATCCAATTCCAGCATACTTACTGTCTAATTGATCATATTAAGGTCTAGTATTGTAATAAAATGTTAAATTTCTAAAAAATACTTTAAATCAAAAAGTCAACTTTTGACCCTTGAATTAAATCATTTAAATAATCTAGAAAATTCCAAAATTCAACAAATCATCAAAAATTCTAGAAAACATCAATTTAACTCTAAAACCAGCAACCAATCAAATTCAATTAAAAATTAATCAATCTTCAAACCTTAATTAAACTTAAATCATTTAATTATATCGAGTGCCACTAGATAATCCAGGCCTACGAGGCTATTAAATTAGCCCAAAGAAGGTGAAATAAACTTCATAGCCTCAGTGTGAAACAAAGGTGATATCCAATGAACAATCATAATCAATTTAAAATCAAATTCAAATCATTAAATTTAAACTTTAATTAAATTCTCCCTTAAGCCTTTCAACAAACCAGAACATCAAGTAACTTCAATTATGTGTCTATTTAGGACATATCCAAACCACACAGCCCACCTCACACACTTTAGATGATTTGCTAGGACAACCAACTCTAGTTTTAGGCTAGGCCTGTGTTTACTTTTCTGCTGTGTGCCGGGTTTTCGAGCTTTCACTGCATGCTATTTGCTAGTAGTAGAATTGTTGTGATTGTTTATTTATTTTCTGCACTCTGGTTATGATTGATTGTGCGTTAAATCTACCCTTAGGTTAGGAGCGATTTGTATTAATTCAATCTTATGCAGGTGACCATGATCATACATGGCATAAATTAAAGGGGGTAAAATCATAATTATTAAATTACACAGGTTCTCCAGAAAATATATTAAGCCCCCTTTAAAATTAAAAGAACATGGCCAAGTGTGGCTGTGATTGAGCATTTAAATTTTAATCTATTAACTGCTTGGGATGTTAATATTAACTACTGATTATTAGGATAACCCTGTAGGTTGTTGAGTCTATATTTTAAATTTTATTCAAATGTAATTTAAATGTATTTGAGTTGTAATTGTTAAGTGTTTTGAGAATGGGATGTTTAAGCATCCAATTTGGAATCCAAAGAGGAAGAGACATCCCTTAGGGGAGAGTCTCTTTCCATTTAGAGATCCAAATTTGGATGATTTCAAATATCCAAAGAGAAAAGATGACCCCGTTTCAAGGGAGAGTTTCTTTTAATTTGGATATCCGGACCCGACGATCCAAGGAGTTATAAATAGACGAAGAAGTGAAGAACAAGAAAAACCATTCTCAAAGTCACTTGAGTCTTAGGAGTAGAATCCGGGTTGTAGTCAGTGGTACCCGGCCACTTTACTTTTCCTGCAGACCCTGGGTTATATTATTAAAAGGCACTTGCCTATGGACTTTCAATTTGAGTTTAAATTTAATTGATTTACTTAAATGTTATTTGTTTGATGTTGATTGCGATTAAGGACCCACATGCTTTTAGTAGTTTATTTGGTGATCTTGCATGTCGTATTTGATTTAGCATGGAATTCGATCGGAGGCTCATGAGGGGACGGTCATGAACTATTTCTACTTCAACTAAAATTTAAAAACTTTAGGCTCAGATAAAAACTCTAACGATTTTAAGAAGTAAGCCCAGACTCGCTGGGAGTTTTTCATGCATTCATATTAACTTTTCTCTACCTTGTTAGGCACCTCCCCGCTTGCGGGTTTTGGCAGACCACCTGACCTATTAGGGTGCAGTTCTGTCCAAGGGGATGTTGTGCAATCCCTAGGATAAAATCTATTTTTAAGCCTGATTTTTAAACTACTACATGTTGATTTAAGCATTTCATCGAGTCAACTAGCATGCATTGCATTAGATATAAATTAAAAATTGAGTCTAATTCTTAATTGCATTAGATTTTTAAACTGCTACATGTTAAGGGGCTAATTAGGAATCTGCTCTAGATGTCAACCCTGCTCTCCTTAAACTAATCTTAAATAATGTCCTTAACCACTCTTTCATAAAGACCGGACACATGATTTTGAAGCGTTTAGGTGATTTAGCTGGCTGCCCAATCCAGGCCGGGGTAAGTCCAGGACTACATTGCATTAGCTAGGATCTGGGTCACTGATTTTCAGTACCCATTTTTGACTTAGGATCTGAGACAGATTTTCAATCCTAAGACCTCAACCTTCCGGGAATCTAATTCTCATTTTTTTAATAAAATTGATCATTTAAACTAAATATCTCTTTCGATCAAATTCAAGCCCAACACTTAGGATAGATTGGGGTGTTTCTGAAGTGATTCAGAATCTCAAAACACCTCCTACTCTTTTTCCTTTGACTCCTGAAATAAGTGTTCAATCATGAACCAATCCCTGTTGAATTTTCAGTCCCTTAACCTTCTTTTATATCAAGCATTGAAATCTTAAATAAAATTCGTATTGCTATTTTAATTGAGAGTATTCGTAGGAAATTTTCTAGTTTCCTATGATGTAATTAACTACGAGGGCTTGTGCTCGTAGGAGATTTAGAAACCCAGACTAGATTTCAAAAGCAAGTTTTCAAAACCCTCAATTAATTATCTTTGGGAAAATCAAGTTAACGATCATTATCGTCATTTTCAAATGATTAATAATAAACGATATTTTCTTTCTCCGGATAGATATGTCGTTCTATTATTACAACTTTGATCATGAAATTAATGATCTCTTATTCTGATTATTATAGTCTAACAATGGATTAAACATCATTTTGATCTTTTAAGATCATATGTTATTTCTCCTCGAGTTTGGCTACGATAATCAGAATAAATTCAAAAATTTGTAATCTGAACCTATTAGA
Source organism: Dendrobium chrysotoxum (assembly GCA_019925795.1). NCBI lineage: Eukaryota > Viridiplantae > Streptophyta > Magnoliopsida > Asparagales > Orchidaceae > Dendrobium > Dendrobium chrysotoxum. The sequence goes on from CM034313.1 coordinate 13,979,051, forward strand.
GAATGGTATGTTCACCTTTTGAGGTGATATATCATTCATAATAAGTGTTCGATTATGAAATTAAAATTTCAGAAATTAAATATTTCCCAAAGAAAATTAAACCTTTTTTCAAAATATATTTTTCAATCACAGCAAATACCTTATATAAAGGGAGGGCAGATGAGCTTTACTTTAAATGACATTTATTATTTAATCCTAAAGAACATAAAAAGGGAGATCTAAGAAGATTGATTGATATGATATGATATGTCGACGAGCAGGAAGTGATGACTTCTTGCATGAAAGCCACTTGACTTATGACATGTGATAAAAGACTAATTTCTATTTACAGACTGATATGATTAAGACTATTTTTTTTATTGAAGGGCTTACAAGATTTTATATAGGAAAAAAAAGTATAAGTAGCTAAATGTCTTGCCTTACTTGTAACACGATATGTATATATGTTAGGATTGCATATTAATAGAATAGGGCATGCCATGATAATTGTAAAAATTACATGATATGATATGAACATGATATAAGACATGAATGATACATGAATATGATAAGATTGATTCAAGGATATCTTATATATATGAAATATATGATATATATAATACATTAGACTTGATATACAATACGATACATGTTTTGATACTGTTACACAAGCATATAATATATGTAAAATACTTGCTTGATATGGCATGTAAATTGGTATACATGTGACTGGGAAGACATATAGATAAAAATATGGTATAAATTAAACATGCATAGATTCATGAGCTTACCTACTGTGTTATATTTGACATGTGTATAAGAATGACACAACATACTAATCTTTTATATGACTACTGAACATTGATTTGTAATTTACATTGTTTGTATTGATTCTCATTACTTATATAAATTTAATTATTTATAGTGACAATCACATGGTCATACTTTTATATTTGTATGCTAATCTTGATTGTATAATGACATGCATATTATTTTTATTAAATTGCATTGATTGCAGTTATAAGTTTGGGTAACCTAATGAATTGTTAGTTCACTCTGTAGTTTTGCAATTGTTTTTTGGAAGAGTTCAGGATCAAGAGGATTAAGGCTTATCTAATTTTAGAATTTCATATTTATATCTCTATATTTTCTATTTTATTCTTTTTTAGTTATGAGTATTAAAAGATTGACTAATATATTGATTAAACTTTGAGGTATTGTAAATGAATTTTGATGAATAATGATTATAGTGAAATATTTTAGTGTATATGATTTCTTCTATTGGATTTTATTATATAAATGAATTTAATAGCACTATTAGATTAATTAAGAGATAAAATATGTAATTTTGTTATATTTAGTTCTTAGAGCATCACATGTTCCTTGGGTCTTTTAGTGAGTTCCTCGAAGGGGCCCATTAGATGTGAGTCTTCTCTTTCTAACTTGTCGACTGCCTGCTAAATATATGAAAAATGTATATGCAGTATATAGATTCTAAAATAGTCTCACTAAGAAAACTATTTTGTTTTGTATTCATTAGTCCAAAACACTTTATTAGTAAAAGTATATATTTTCCTTGCAAGTCTCTATTAAGTGGCCACTTTTCATTCAATAGGATAAATCTTGCATCTATATTAGACAGTAGTAGTTTAACTGTAATTAAATAGAACACTCTCTCGTGAGATCAACACTTTTCTCTAGCACTTTATTACTTGATTTTTTTTAAGGTATGTAAATTGCATTAAGAAGAAGAAAAACTATTACAAACTAGATGAAAGAAACTACTAGGCATACCTTTTAAAACATTGGGAAAGTAAGTCTTATTGAAAGCAAATAAAGCATAAGAAAAATATTTACAAAATAGAAAATATTATAATGAAAATAAGATCCACTAATCCTCACTTTAAACCAATTGGGGTGATGGAGATACCAAATATTAGACAACCAAAAAGGTTGATTAGTATCCCAGAGTTCCCAATTATGTAAAAATAAGAAATAGAAAGAGTCTTAAATTTCATTAATCTAATTTCATATTGCAAATACCAAATTATGCTTAAACTAAAACTAAACGAAACAAAACAACTATCCAAAGAAATAGCAATGAAATGTAAAAGAGATTCTTCAGCCAATAGAGATTAGAACTTCACAACTCCAAGGGCTCTGATACTCAAGATCTCCATAACCTTTACACATACTACAAACAAGCCCTAAACTTTTAAAAAACCAGACCATTAACCTCCATAGCCTTAGAAAGAATGAATTCCCTCTTAAAGGCTACACCATAACACCTATGAAGTACCGAAATAACTTCCATGGAAGATCCAATCATAGCCATCCAAAAATTTGCAATAACATCGGAATCCATAACACAATTCTCTTGATATATATCGTCTCCATCATCCACAAGCTTATTTATGAAATAAATGGTGAAATTCCCCCAACACTTTCACCAAAAACTCCCAATTTTCTCCCTCTAAGGCTGTCTTTAATAGGGCCAAACAAATTCAAGTCTTTTTTCAACTTATTCTTATAATGAGCAAATTTAGAAAACAATTGAATCTTATTTCCACCAGAAAACAAACACTCTCTATCTTTGGCATTATCCTTACAGGACAAACAAGAAACTGCATTAGAATTACCACTTCCAGAATTTAAAGAAAAGTTTGATACATTCAGATTCTTTGGAATACTTCCAGCAATGTCTTCTAAAGTTTTGACTTCAGCATCAACATCACCTTCGACATCAACGTTTCCAGCATTATTTCTATTCACAGCTTCTTCGTTCTTCTCATCAAGCTTTGATATTTTGACTTTTATATCACCATCATTAGCAACAATAACTCCATCAGGAGTCAATGTAACATCAGCATGATCACAAGTATTTTCAATAGAAACCTCTCTACCACAGACAGCAGCTTGATTACAAGGATTTACATCACGTCCTTCTTTATCAACATCAGACTTTTCAGCATCAGGAACATATTTACCATCTTCAATTGGTACTAGATCAACATCAGATACGCATATCCCATTTGTCCACAATAACACTTATAATGATTCCTTCTTACTAAGATATTCAGAACCATCTGTTGTTGATATTATCTACATCATGACCTATTTTAGAGATTTTGATGATAACAAATATGTGATTGGATGTTCTAATTTATTTGTTAAGTATTTCAGGTGTAATGATTTGATGGATGTATTTAATAATTACTTATGTGGAATTTATATTACATAACTCAAGTTCAATCAAAATTTGAGTTGAAAGAGCTCAAGATGGACCAAGATGGAAAACTTGAAGATTTTATTTTATCGTAGGAGTATATTAAAGGTCCATGAATATTTACTTGCTTGGTATAATTTGCTCACAATTTAAATATCTATTAAAATAATTTATATATTATTAATTAAGGATAATAAGTATGATTTAAAAATCTAATAAGATTCCTTAATTAAATTTTATATGCTTCTTTGATTATATAGAATTTATCAAAATGCAAAGATACTTAATAAGATAAATAAATATAATAAGATTTACGTATTTTTTTTAAATTAACTTGTTTCATATCAATTTACTGATGTATGATTAATTTAATCTAAATTATATTATATTATTATATGAATATTTAATATATCTTTATAAATATAAAAATATGCATAAGTTATTAGTTTGCTGAATATAATATTATTTTAATCGACACGTGGTCTGATTATTATTCCGTTAGATTGTTTGGATTCTATCGATATAAATTCATAGGTTATATGATTCGTTTGGAGCTATATTTAATTTATGATGATTTTCTAAACATTAGCTGGGTTTAATACTATATGCTGGGTAGCCGTTTTTGCCTTGTTTTGGATGTATATGAAGACTTTTTGACTTATCCATGTGGCTAGCCATTTTATAGTCATTTGGAACTTATATTTCTTTAATATAAATGAATTTTTTTATCATATATAATATTTTTAGATCATAAATTAATATTAGATTAATAGTTTTATTCAAATTTGGCTTTACTTACCCTTTCTCTTTAAATACCTCTCATCTTCTTCACATGAGGGCAAATTCAAGAGAGAAACTCCAGCACTTTTCTTCATTCCTTTCTTCTTGCTTATATGCTAAATCTTGAGAGGAGAAACTTTCATCTTCATTCTAAGAGCTCTTTTCATTTGCGAGATTAAATTCTTGGTTGGAAAGTTTCAACGCACTAAATCCAGTAACGTCTCTTGAAGTTCTTGAGTTTATTTTCTTCTTCTAAATATTCACTTGCTGATCTATTAGTTTTCATCATATATAGTCTCTTGAAAATATTTATCATTTGATGAAATACTAGTTGGGAATGTTATTTTAAGTTTTATATGTGAAATCTTTTAAATCCATCAAAGACAACAAAGCAAGTATTTTAATTTTCTTTTATGTGGCATAGATTTGCATTTCAAATCTAATTTTCTTAAAAGTATTATATTTAAAGAGTTATATTTTAAATCTGTAAGAAAAATATTTTTATTTAATATATTATTCATATTTTTATCAAAATATAAATCTATCTTAAAGTGAGCAAATTTTATATTACATTTGCAAGTAGTGAGGTAATTAAAATTAATTTGTAGAATCACCTCAAATATTTTGGTCATTTTATTGCAAGATATTTTGAGCTTATATTATTTATATCAAGTTGTATTTTTCTTTTTCTTGATCTAAGCCATTTGGCTTAGTGAAGCTTAACTTGTAATTAGATTGGGTTGTACTCGCCCGTGTAGGAGAGTTCTTAGGTTGTAAAGAACTTCTTTAGTTTAAAGAAGTGAGGTTTGCAAGGCAAACCTGGATTAGTGGATTCTAACCCAAGAGTTGGCTAGCGTGGACGTAGGTCGGATTGGAATCCAGGCTGAACCACGTAAAAATCTTATGCCTCTTATTTTCATTTCTTACATCAATTTTTATTTAACATTTTCATAAAAATTTATGTGTTTATTTATTCATTGTAAAATAGCTTTAAAATTATTTTAATTGCCTTCTTTTATTAAAAATTTTAAGAACCCCAATTCACCCCCCCTCTCGGGGTGTCATAGTTATCCAACATCTGTTAGAACTTTAGTTTCCTTTATTTCACTAACATCCTTATCCACATTAGGCTTATTCTCTTTTGCTAAATTCTCCAGGACATCATTTACATTTTTCAGGACATTTGACTTGTCACCGTATACATCTTTAGAATCAAATTTGAACATCACGCCATTTTTAACAGAAGCAGCAAAAGACTTGGATTTGTAAAAGCATAGGATTTCTTGCTACCGTAATTGACATGAATCCAAGGACCATACACATTAGCCTCCATTTCAGCACCATTAGAAACTCCAGATTCAGGTTTATCAAATCCACCTCCAATAGTTTGAATAACATTGCTAGTACATTCCCATGTAGAATTTTCCACAGTTTTCCCATTATCTGGAGCATCGAGTTTACACTGGTTGTCTACTCTACTACAACCTTGTGAATCATGTCCAATTCTTCCACATTTGAAACCTAATGAAGAAATTTTTTCCATATTGAACTTTTTGGAAGAATCGATCGGAACTACCTTCAACCCAAACAACTTAAGGTAAATTGTTCATCTAGATTGATACGAAAACAAATTCTAGTAAATTCTCTCCTTCCCCAATTGAACATATTGCCATTAAGATATAATGGTAAACCAACCATTGATGTTATTCTTGCAATATTAATCACATCCCAACAGAATAAGGGGAGCTACAGCAGCCGGATCCACACAGGAGAGAATAAATTTTTCATACTCAAGGTAGAAAACTTCGGAGTCCATTCTTCCATACCAATGATATGGCCATCTACAAACCATGGTCCTCCACTCAGTACAGCTTCCTTAACTTCCTTAGAATGAAATGAGCAAAACATCCATTCCATACCTAAGTTAGTCAGGTGAAATGGCCCTAGATGGTTCCATTATTTACGTAACTCAATGCTAATAACAGAATATGAAATTAAATTAACAAAGACTTTAACAACAATAGAATTATGAAGCCTATTGATATTATTTTTCTCATTATCAGGCTACAACTTAACTGTAACTCCTTCCTCAGTCATATCAATATAAACCTCTGAATTCACAACCTTAATATTCGGTGGTTTCTTCCATGCATTAACACCACCAATAGTCATAGACGTAGCAACCTTATAAGTAATCTCAACATTATTACATTCAGGATCACCAGCCACAATCGATGAATCAAGAAGACCATTATCTTTAACAAAATTAGAATTCAAATAACATTATGATGTCATACCCGAAGAAGAAATGACTTGTGCAAAGGACGGAAGCTCTCCATCTTTAAGAACAGATTTTGAGAATATGCTGACTTTAAGTTTTAAACTAGAAGAAGATGATACTTCAAAATCATTCTTCTGATGTAAAAAATCTTCATTCACCATTTTAAGAGCAACACTCCTCTCGACCATCAAACCTTTTCCCTTAACAAAGCAAACTTCTTTCCTTCGAAAACCATTCGTATTGTCATCAATGGGCTGATCTATAATAATTAAAGGAGATCCCATCATAGGTCTATGAACCGAAATAGGAGAAGAAGATGGGTTGCTCGGCAGTAAACGCCGCTGATTAACCCCCGCCATACACCAAAAAAAATGGGAAATTCAAAAACTTACGGAATTTTCTCTCACTAAAAATTGGGAGCTTCTCTTACTTGATTAGTATGTATAATTACATATCTAGTGGGCTTTTATTATTTTTTATATCAAAGAAAAACTAAGCTAATTCAAATTGCTCTCTAGCTTTATGTGTAGCTCGCAGAAGCCCCATATCACATACCAGGCAATAGTGCAGCTACAATCATGGAGTCAAAAATCATAAATAAGGATACCCTTAGTTATTAGGTACTTAACCTATTTGTAGGGACCACTTTACAATTTCTTCTTACCTTTGCATTCCCCTACAATGTTGAATTAATATTGAAAAATTTTGTGAGCTTAAGAATTAATGTTGACTGAACATCACTCTAATCCTTCATCTATAGGAAACCTGTAGAGCTTACCCCTCAAGACTTTCATGACCACTAGCACATTTTTATAGCTGGCATGAAACCTCATGATATCTCTATTGTTGGTGATTAAAATTAAACCAAAGTAAATCTCACTATTAGGAATAATCTAATGAATTTACACTAGCTATTGTTAGCACTCTTGTCTTGAATATACACATCATCCAACATGTACCTAAGTAGTCCATTATGCCTAAAGATGGATATAAAATAAAAATTAACCCATTAATATCCATTATCACCTACTTTTTCATGACATGCACAAAATTATATCTTGTAGATATACTTATTTAGTATATAGAAAATTTGACTATAATTAAAAACCATAGGGCATGTTATAGGTGAAACCTCACACTAGGCCATGTCATAGCTTTCCTCGTAGATGCAAAATAGAGCCTATTGTATCGTACCCCAACAGTTTAGTTCCTTATGTACTTCATGGATAGCTTTTTCCATCTCTTTTATAGTAAGAGTGCCAAGGAACACAAACTATAAAGGAGCAATATTTCAATGAGGAAAGGAGAGCACCTACCCTCACATCATGAGCCTATGCAGAAGTTACCCCCAGATTCCAGCCACCACATCTTGACTCACAAGTTGAATGATTTGATCGCTTTGAGCTAAGGTTAGACTCACATATTTAGGAGTTAGTGTCATGTTGGGAGCAACTTCAGTAATAAGATAAGGCAAATCATGCTTAGTTTCAGGACTACTTTCATCACTTCACCACTACTTCCAGCTGCCAGCACCACCGCCTAATAAAGGTTCTTTCAATGAGTAGGTTGTTTGTTTGTATTTTTTTCTTATTTTACTCTCTTAATTTAGTCCTTTTTATTGCATTGTACTATGTTAGTTTTCCTTAGTTTTTTATACTTTTCCTCTATCTCTCCTTTTTATGATAACAAAAGGGGGAGTAGAGTTATGTTGGTTGTATTGTTTGCTTTTGATTAGTAAAGCTTTTTTTTCTTTTTAAGCTAGGTGTTTATGTTGTTATTTTTATACGTTATTTTTAAAATAAAAAATTATAAAATAATAAATCAATTATCTTCCTAGTTAATGAAAGTTCGATAGGGATGTTAAGCCCTTGTGAACTAGTCCTGAGGCTAACCAAGAGGGGGGGTGAATTGGTTATTTAAAATAAAACAAAATCTTTTTATAACTTACAGCGGAAATGAATTAAAGCAAGGATAAAAAGATAAATCACATATTTCACCCAAGCAGATAATCACAATAAAATAAAGTGCGGAAAATAATAAGAAAGAACATACCAGATTTATAGTGGTTTGGTCCAACCTGACCTACGTCCACTCCTCAGAGGCACCCTCCAAGTATTGCACTAAACCAAAAGTGTCACTCCTTTAGCCCCTACAGCTAGGCGGAAAAGCCCTTACAAAATCACTTCCACCTTCCCCGGTGCGGCGGAGTAGCCGGGTCCTTCGAGAACGAAGAGATCTTCTTCTTCCCAAAACTTCCCTCGAGACGACCCTTAAATCCGATGGTACTTAGGTGCAAGCTTGCCGGAGCAACCGTGTGAACCCCCTCACACTCCCTCGAGAATCCCCCTTCTCAGGCTCTTCTCCCACTCAAACTCCACCCTTTCCTCTCTCCCTTCCAAGCTCTCTCTTCAAGTTTTATCCAAAAGAATGAAGACTCAATGGCTGCCAAAGACACCTATCAAGTGCCTTGAGAAAGCTTAAATAAAGAGCTCCAAAAACCCTTCCAAATTAGTTCTGGCGGCAAAGATCGTCCAGGACGATCGTCGGATCGTCCAGGACGATGTGCTCCAAAAGACAGCTTTAAAAAACCCTAAAAACTCAATTCTATCGCCAAAGATCATCCAGGACAATCGCAGGATCATCCAGGACGATGTGCTCTAAAATACAGCTTCAGAAAACCATAAAAACTCAATTTTGGCGCCAAACATTGTCCCGGACGATCTCAGGATCATCCTGGACGATGTGCAGAATTTGACCTGATAGTCCCGTACGATCCTGGGATAGTCGAGGACGATCAGTACAAATTTTGCACAAATCATCCTAGACGATATGGTACGATCCTGGGATAATCCAGGACGATCAGTACAAATTTTGCACAAATCATCCAGTACGATATACATATCGTCCAGGATGATTAGAACAAATTTTAACTCTTAAATCTTTGCCTAAATTATCATGGTGGCTAGGGTTTTGAGATCATATTGGATCGTCCAGGACGATTAGTTCAATGAACAAATCGGCCTGGACGATCAGAAATCATCCAGTACGATTTGTTCAAAAGTTAAACTTCTGGTTTTGACAGGATCTCACTCCCCCTGAGTATGTGTACATATAGTCACAAATAAGCATACACCCTTACAGGACTTGACTCAAGAAATTAAAAAGTACATCAATGAGAAATACAACAAAGCCTATTCTACTCATTCTTGAGTCTTAAATCTTTATTGGATTGATGCATGTTATTCCTGAAATGTTAGTACACACAAACAAATATATATTCCAAATACTAGGAGATGAACCATAATATTTGTTATCATCAAAATAAGAACTCGTGAGCCCGAGTTGCAACAATCTCCCCCTTTTTGATGATGGCAAATATTTCTGGTTGGATTTGCAAATAAAAGTATTTTCTCCTAATCTCCCCCTCACTAAGAAAAGACTTTTAAAAATAGGGAGAAACATATTTTTTTAATTTTTTTTATTTAAAAAAACTACGTAATATAAATAAATGTCACAAATAAAATAGTGCAATTATAATACAAATAAACTTCACAAATACAACAAATATAATAGTACGTTCTCCCCCTTTGACATTATCAAAAAGAAGAGGAGCAGAAAAAATAAAAGTAAAACAAAAATAGACTAAAAGATCGAAAACAGTCTCTGATCTTGTGAAAATTTTATAAAATCAAGAATTTTCTTGTAATGAGAAAGCTACCCCTTGATTTTATTCAAAAAGCTAAGTAAGGTATGAATTGACTACTCATAACCCAAAAAGGTTAGAAATTCAGAAATTGTTAAACCAAGCTCAGGTTTTAAAAAGGCTAAAAAACTTTTTAAACCAATATCTAAATCAATGAACAAATTAGATAAAGAAATAAAAATCTTTCAAAACTCTTTTCATAAAATATATCTAATAGAAGATTAATGCAAAGTAATGAATCAAAAATCTTAATTTTCAAGCTCAAGTAACGAATTTATTAAAAATATATGGGTTTTCTAAACTTTAGAGATTTACAAGAAGAGAAGCTAACTTTTTGTGGGCTCATTTTGTGCCTCTTTTCATTTTGGCGCTCTTTGCGCATCTTTTAATTTTTGGTACACTTTGTGTATCCTTCTATTTTTGGCGACATTGCGCATCTTTTGATTTTTGATACACTTTGTGTATCCTTTCATTTTTGGCGACATTGCGCATCTTTTGATTTTTGTAATTTGCCTCCTTTCCAAATATTTAAAATCAGTAAACCTTATTCTTTTGATAAAGATGAACAACATGAATAAGATAATCTTGAAGTTGGTTCAATAATTTACAAAAGATTCCTATGAGATAGACAAAATGTTGAGAGATGAAAAAAGTTTCAATTTCAAAAACCAATTTATAATTTGAAACAGATTTTGAATCAAAAGTAAGATACTCTTATATAAAGAAATGAGATGGAGAAATAAAATCATGAGTTTCATTCCTTTGCTTGATTTTAGAGAAATCAACCACAACTAACATAGAATTTTAAAAAAATAGGAGGTAAATTTTTCATTTATAAAAAACATGATCTTTAAAAAATAATTTTAATTTTTAAAATAAGAGGTGATATGTGTGTGCTTGATCAAAGAAATAACAAAAAATAACATTAAAACTAATTTTTTTTAAAAAAAATTAGAATGAAAATAAAAAATAAAATAAAACACACAAAACACAACGAATAAAAATTAGTAACTGAAAACAAAAAATAAAAACACAAACACAAACACACATCTTATGAGTTACTTTTTCCAATGTCTTCAGTTTTCAGCACTATAGTTTCACCTGCATCCAAAAGCTTTTGACCCAAACCTTGCTCGTAGGCAATGAGTGAGCCAATCAGATTATCAATAAAATATTCGTTCAAATTTTTAGATTCAGAAATTGCAATGACTTTGGCATCAAATTTATCAAGTAGTGAACGTAGGATTTTATTGACTTTTTCAAAGTTTGAAAGTTCTTTTCCTAAAGCATGTAATGATGTCATAATTTGAGCAAACCTAGTATACATATCCAAGATCGTTTCATAAGATTTCATGCTAAAAAGTTCATAATCATGCATTAAAATATTTAGCCTAGATTGCTTGATTTCACAAGTACCTTCATACGTAGTACATATTTTATCCCAAATTTCCTTGCCAGTAGTGCATGCAGATATTAACATATAATCATCAGAATTTAAAGCACAGAAAAAATAATTCAAACCTTTAGCATTCAATTGAGCATTGATCTGATCTGTTCTACTCCATTCAGAAAAGGGTATATCAATTTTAATTTCATTTACAATATGTGACGGTACAGAATAACTAATTTGAATCAAATGCCACATACGATAATCAATAGATTGCAATAAAGTAGACATGCAAATTTTCCAAAAATCAAAAGTAATAATTTCAAAAAGTGGTGGCCGGGTGATTGAATAACCTTCCGTAATATTACGATTATAAAAATTAGCCATGGATCGAATTCAAAAGTTTTTAAACTTAAATTTTGAATCCCGCTCTAATACCACTTAAAAGTTTGATAAGGATGTTAAGCCCTTGTGAACTAGTCCCGAGGCAAACCAAGAGGGGGGGTGAATTGGTTATTTAAAACAAAACAAAATCTTTTTATAACTTACAGCGGAAATGAATTAAAGCAACGATAAAAAGATCAATCACAGATTTCACCCAAGCAGATAATCACAACAAAATAAAGTGCGGAAAATAATAAGAAAAAATACACCAGATTTATAGTGATTCGGTCCAACCTAACCTACGTCCACTCCTCGGAGGCACCCTCCAAGTATTGCACTAAACCAAAAGTGTCTCTCCTTTAGCCCCCACAGCTAGGCGGAGAAGCCTTTACAAAATCACTTCCACCTTCCCCGGTGCGGCGGAGTAGCCGGGTCCTTCGACAACGAAGAGATCTTCTTCTTCCCAAAACTTTCTTCGAGACGACCCTTGAATCTGATGGTACATAGGTGCAAGCTTGCCGGAGCAACCGTGTGAACCCCCTCACACTCCCTCGAGAATCCCCCTTCCCAGGCTCTTCTCCCACTCAAACTCCACCCTTTCCTCTCTACCTTTCAAGCTCTCTCTTCAAGTTTTCTCCAAAATAACGAAGACTCAATGGCTGCCAAAGACACCTATTAAGTGCCTTGAGAAAGCTTAAATAAAGAGCTCCAAAAACCCTTCCAAATTAGTTCTGGCGGCAAAGATCATCCAGGACGATGTGCTCCAAAAGACGGCTTCAGAAAATCCTAAAAACTCAATTCTGTCGCCAAAGATCGTCCAGGACGATGTGCTCTAAAATACGGCTTCAGAAAACCCTAAAAACTCAATTCTGCCGGCAAACATCGTCCCGGATGATCTCAGGATCATCCTGGATGATGTGCAGAATTTGACCTGATAGTCTCAAACGATCTTGGGATAGTCCAGGATGATCAGTACAAATTTTGCACAAATCGTCCAGTACGATATACATATCGTCCAGGATGATTAGAATAAATTTTAACTCTTAAATCCTTGCCTAAATTATCTTGGCGGCTAGGGTTTTGAGATCATATTGGATCATCCAGGATGATTAGTTCAATGAACAGATCGGCCTGGACGATCAGAAATCGTCCAGTACGATTTGTTCAAAAGTTGAACTTCTGGTTTTGACAGGATCTAACTCCCCCTGAGTATGTGTACACATAGTCACAAATAAGCATACACCCTTACAGGACTTGACTCAAGAAATCAAAAAGTACATCAATGAGAAATACAACAAAGCCTATTCTACTCATTCTTGAGTCTTAAATCTTTCTTGGATTGATGCATGCTGTTCCTGAAATATTAGTACACACAAACAAATATATATTCCAAATACTAGGAGATGAACCATAATATTTGTTATCATCAAAATAAGAACTCGTGAGCCCGAGTTGCAACAGTTAATTTTAAAGATATTATTTAGTGAGAGGAAGATCTAAGAAGGGGATTAAAAATTAACTTACAAATTTAAATTCCAACCAATAATATTTGTCATATTCAAAAAGAGGGAGATTTTTATAATATTGGAGTCTAACCTAGTGATTTGATGATTACAAATATTATTGGTGTGATTATTTACTTAGTACCGCTTTATATACATTATCTATTTTTTTGTTTGTCACTAAGCATTTTAGGTATAACATACACCGACCTGGATTAAAGAACCTAACTTAAGATAGTGTAGTGTTAAGGTCTAAGTTAGTTTGTGATAATTGAGTTTATACTCTTTTTTTCTTTTCTTAAGTTAATTATATAATTAGTTATGTGTTGGCTAAATAGCCGAGCACACATTCATAAGGGGAGATAAAAATTGAATACTTGAATTTTATGACTAATCAAACTATTCAATCTCAATCATACTATATAACTTATTAATCTTGAAATTAATTAACATATTAAATTAAATCTAATAAATTAAAATTGAAACATAAATAATCATATTGTACGATCATCAATCACACACAATGATAAGCTATTTTTCTAAAAGCTCGCCATTGAATCTATGTTACAAAAATTAGGCAAATTTAAAGTTATATTATACGAAGGATTTCATACTATTTGAGCATTAATGAATATTACCTAATTTTTCCCATAGATTAAGGAATCAAATTAGGATTAAATTATACTTAATGATTATATGGTATGATCCAAATTACATAATCTGGTTTACATGAGAGATCAGTAGACAAACCTTGGTATATCTAGTATGATGTCTGATTCGATATATCTAATTATACTATAGAATTGCATATTGTATATGATGATCTATGATAAAAATTGAACTAATCTGACAAAATGATCTTAGTATTATACTGTACCATCATATAAATTAAATTTAAAATTATGGTTTAATTAAAATTGCCCACTTTAATTCTTTCATAAAGGACAAAGGGGTCAAGGTTATGTAATCAGAGAAGTTTTTTAGGGTGAGAGAGCTTTAGAGAAAGAGAAAGTCTCCTTACTTGTAAGAGGGTATCCAAACCACTTGGGAGAGAGCAGAGGTGAGGTTGACGATGAGTTTTCCTTGAGGGTGTCAAGGGGTTTGAGGGAGTCATACGGTTGTTCTTGTCAACCGGCACATTGGGCCCTTCGTTTTGTGGTGTTGAAGCTCTAAGTGAATATCTATAAAAAAAGGATATGGGAGAAAGACCTACTAGCTAAGGAGGCTAGGGGATGAGATCTCTACTATTATGAGGAGCAGAAGAAGGGAGTGGCATCTCCACTATTGTAAGGCAGAGAAGAAGGGATTAGTATCTCCACCATATGAGGAGCAGATGGAGGGAGTGAGATCTCTGCTATGCCGGGAGGCTGAAAGAGGGAGATTTTTGGGGATATAAGAGTATCTAAAGGTCATTCTTCACCTGGTAAGGGAGAAGCGATTCTCCATATGGCTAAGTGCTAAAGGAGCATGGTATAGTGCACTACCCAAAGAGGAGGACCTTTGGGGAGTGGAAGTAAGTCAATTTTGATTGAACCACTATAAAACTTTAGTTTGCATTTTATTTACCTCCCTATATTTATTTTTCTGCACTTTATCTTCCTTTTTTTTTTCTTTGAAAAGGTTATGGTTGATAAATTTCTTGTTGAAATTTTACATAAATTTCAAAAATTAAATGACATAATATACTAATCTTTTATATGACTAATGATCATTGATTTATAAGTTACATTATTTGTATTGATTCTCATTGCTTATATGATTGATTTTATTTATATTGACAATCACATATTCATACTTTTATATTTTTATGCTGATCTTGATTGTATAATAACATGCATATTATTATTTTTATATTGTATTAATTGCTGTTATAAGTTTTTGGTAACCTAATAAATTGTTAGCTCACTCTGTAGTATTACATATTTTTTTAGGAAGGGGTTAGGATCAAGAGGAGTAACGCTTATCTAATTTTAGAATTTCATATTTATATTTTTTTACTTTCTATTTTATTCTTTTGTAGTTATGAGTACTAAAAAATAGACTGATATATTGATCGAGCTTTGAGGTATTATAAATGAATTTTGATGAATAATGATTATAGTGAAATATTTTAGTGCATATGATTTCTTCTATTGGATTTTATTAAATAAATGAATTTAACAGCTCTAGTAGATTAATTAAAAGCTAAAATATGCAAATTCTTTTATATTTAAATCTTAGAGCGTCACATGCTCCTCGGGTGAGTTTCTCGGTGGGGCCCATTAAATGTGAATTTTTTTTTTTTTCAAATTTGTCAGCAGCCAGCTAAATACACGTGAATATATATGCAGTATATAGATTCTATTCACAAACATATTAATACTTGCTAGCACAAAATAAATAATTTAAAATATCATTTATTAAAATTATGAACTCAAATTATATATTTTATAAATCGTTATTCAATAATCTAAAAAAAAATCTGTCTTTTCATGAACTGTCCGACCAAACACAACCCACAAGAAAGAGCCGGCCCACCCGATGGCCCAACCGACCTACCGCTTTTGCATGTCGCCATCCAACTGAACATAACAAATGCTTCGCACATCAGGCGTCCGAGTTTCTTAATTGCATTATTATGTAACTTATTAAATGATACATTTAACTTATCCGACATGGAAACTTTATATGTAGCCGATTGTACTAATTTTTTGCAATAATTAATATTGTCATGACATCATAAGTAACGATGAAGTCAAAGGTTATTTCACAATCCTTCTCCCTCTTTATATTTCCTCCTCATTTTTCTCTCAGTTCTCTTATGTCTCCTGCTTGAAAACCTTCCATTTTTTATAACAATATTTATAAAAAAATATTTATAATCTGCAATTAGGGGTGTAAGTGAGCAAAGTTGACTCGTAAGTCAGGCTGAATTTGACCCGTTAACGTGCTCGTGAGTCGAGTTTACAGAACAACGAGTTTGAGTTCAAGTTTTACTTCAAGCTCATAAACTATACGAGCTCGTGCTTGGACCAACTCGATTTGTCAGCTTGTTGAGCTGACTCGATTAATATTAATGAATAAATTAACATTTTATATCAACCTAATTAATTATTTTTTTGTCCAAATTCAAAATAAAAAATCGAGCTCTAAAACGATTCAATTTCTATATTTCTTACCGTGCTCGAGCCTTTTATTTTCCACTTGAGCTACGCTCTAGCTCAACAAATAAGCTCAAGTCGAGTTCAAGCTCGAGTTTGAGCTTAATTTAAATTAAACTTATTTGGCTTGATTAAACAGAAACTCTAATATATATGTGTCGGGGTTTACTAGGAAGAGCTCTTGCCCACCCTGAAATCTTTTTTTCCCTAGAAAAATAAACATTTTAATTAGTTTACCTGACTTCAATAAATGCAGTTGCCCAAATTCTAAGAAAAAAAGTTATTTTCTATTTCACATATAAGTATGTATTTTACAATCCTATTTTGTCCACCCTCAAAAGAAAGACTGATTTACCGTTATTAATGTGTGTGTGTGTGTGTATAATTCTATTTTGGTAACCTAATCCAGGATTTAAGGTGGCTAGTTCATTAAAAATTAAATTTAATATTGATACGTCATCAAAAATTACTTTGATTGAGCATGAATCTCGAGGCACATTCAAGTTGGAAACTTTCAAAATTAAATTCAGGATCATCTGAATTCCAATTTCAGTAAACTTAAAGTCAAACAGAACATCTCAAAGAGACGAACCTAACGACACCAAAATCGGTCCAAACAAAGCCCAAATGGGCCAAAATCAGGGGCTTGGACCACATTTGGAAGGGTCAAATCATTATTTGGATGACAAACTGATATCCAAATATGGCATGCTTATAGTCAAATTGAGCTGCTCGGTGAGATGAATCCAACAAGCCCAAGATCGATGAATTACGACATCGTTAAGGCACCTAAACAGTTGAAAAACTCACTATGATTGGGGGAATCAATACGTGCCATCCAATGTAGCACTCCAAACCTCCCCTGGACCTTCTCTATATTTATGGGGTGTGCCACTGATGAAAATCTATAAATAGACCCTCAGTCTCTACATGAGGAGGACCTTTTGCTGAAGATTGGAGAGAGCTCTAAGGCTTCCGGAGCTCCAATGCCACCGCCTATGAACCCCCGTAGACCTCCACCAAACTTCCACCCGGTCGCCGATTGCCTTTGGACTTCAGCCCGACCTTCGTCGGACCACCGTCCGGCCGCCGACCGTGGCCGTACTTTAGCCCGACCTTCGTCGGACCACCACCCGGCCGCCGACTACCGCCGGACTTCCACCCGGCAGGCGACCGCCACTGGACTTCAACCCGACCTTCGTCAGATCACCACCCGGCCGCCGACTGCCACCGGACTTCCACCCGGTCGCCTATCCTGCTAGACTTCCACATGACCTTTGTCTGATCATTCCCTGTTAGTTAAACTTCTGTTCAAACGCCATCGGACTTCCGCCCGAACATCACCAAATTTTTGTCTAACTCTCCAAGCTACTATAATTTGACTGCCTCTAAGTCGAGGGATGGGTCAACCCTTGAAATTCACTCAAGTTTAGTGAAATCTTTTCATCTGGGCGAGGCCCCATTATTTTTCCCTCTTCGGGCTTTCCACGTAAAAAAGATCGGGTATTTTATTTATTTCTTTCTGTTTGTGTGCTGGATATTCATGCATCGCTAAGACGAAAACTTTACTCACTCTGCCACCGCGAATCTCCTAGCCCACAACAGTTTGGCGCCGTCTGTGGGAACCAGGTTCCCGATTGGGGGTAATTTTTTCTCCAAACTCAAAAGGTCATTCGTGTCAATATTCTGGCATTATCTATTACTGCATCAATTTCATAGGAAGTAAAAGCAGACTGGGGGGGGCAACCTTGACTATAGCCGTAGTTAAGATGATTCCTCCAACTCTTCTAGTATATAAGATGATATATTGGATAATAAAGCTTCGAGTAAATGCATTGATGCTTCCAATAAATTTTAAACTTTATATAGTCCATAGCTGGACTTCTACTCCTTGGGCAAGGTCTTAATCTCGACCTCAAAAAAACGGTAACAATCTAAAAATAGACCACTCTTCACCTTTGATTCGGGATACACACAGTATTCGCCCCCTCCCAATCAAGGCATAATCGATCCCAGGGGGATTTGATTTGACCTCTTCCACACAGGTTAACATCATCGAGCAAAGACTCTGACATACAACCTCGGATAGGTCATACATCATTGGTGGATTCTGACGACCTGTTCCATATAGGTTAACGTTATCGAGTAGTACTCTGACATATGACCTCAAAAAAGTCATACTTCCTTGGTGAATTCTTTCAACCTCTTTTATATAGGTTAACGTCATCAAGTAGGGCTCTGACATACAATCGGATAGGTCAAACATCTTTAGTGGATTCTCTTGACCTCTTCCATATAGGTTAACGTCATTGAGCAATGCTCTGACATACAACCTCGGATAGGTCACACATCCTTGATGGTTTCTCTCGACTTCTTTCATACAGGCAAACGTCATCAATTAGTGTCGATCTTCTACTTTGATCGACCTCCATAGTTCAAGGAGCTCGCACCGGCTCAACCACTTCTCGGGTAGAAGGAGCAACATCTAACACATTTAGTGGCCTGCCGCTTGGAGGGGAATACATAAATAAATGAATAATGCTTGAAGATTAATGTATCTTCAGACATTAAAACTTAATTTTTTTAATTATTCCTTAATTATTTAATTACTTTAATACTTAATTATTATTTAATTAAATATTATATTAAGTATTTTTAATATTTAAAAAAATATATTTTTGAATTATTTTCAAACCATCTCATGGATGATCAGTGGATCTCTCAAAAAAGATATTTTTTATATTATTTTTAATTATTTTATTTTAAAAACTTATATATTTATATAGGTTAATACATATGTATTTTAAAGTATTTTTAAAATTATATATAAATTTAAATCTTTTGATTTTGGGAGATGCCCCTTTAAATTTTAAACATGGGTGAAGCATGTGAGTAGAATTTGTGGGGGAAGGATTAGTGAGTAATTGTGGCCTAATTTTCACTAATTAGGTTACTGATCCTATTAATTATCGCTTAATCTTTGCATGTTTATGATGCACGAGCACTTAGCCTTGGCTCTCCTAGTTCTAAGGACATGATTTATGATTGTTTGTTGCATTTACCCTTCATGTTACCCAAGGGTTAGTCATTAATATTTGATTTAAACATATTTAACCTAGTGACATCTTAAGGACAATAATTAAGGACCTGTCCAGAGAACTTAAGAGAAATTCTAGGGACTAGGATACACCTCCGAATGACATGAAACTTGAACCATTTAAACTTAGTGATATTTCAAACCCTCTAGAATTTTCTGGAAATTTTTAGGACCCTTTAAGCCACCTAGTTAATAAACCCTAATTTAACCATTTAATTAGACCCCGATAACTTCAAAAAATTCTAATAAATTTAAGTCAAATCCAAAATTATGGCTATTATATCAAACTTGTCAGAATTTAATCATTGATTTAATAAAATTAAAAACTCCCTAAGTGGACCTTAATTTAGATATTAATTTAATTTTGATTAAAAATTACCCTTTTAATTAAATAAAATAAAAAAATTATTAAAAAATCCAAAATTTCCTCAAATACTTGGAATCCCTTTCTTGGGTTATTCCTGACCTTTGAAGGTGATTTCAAGAGGTTTGGGGATGATTTGGATCAAAATCCCTAAAACACCCTTAATTAAGCTATCTTAATAATACATTAAATATTCAAATTTTAAAAAGTCATAACTAATTCTAGAAAAATCTAAACTGAGTAAACTAAAAGGCATTCAACTCTAATTAAAATCTAATATTTATTAAAAATATGAACATTTTAGAAGTCAACTTAAATTAAAGAAGTCAACTCTTTGGTCAACTGTAGTTCGATAATTAGGCCCGAAACTTCTAAAAAATCATAACTTTACATAGAAAATTTTAAATCCAGCAAACTTAATGTCTAATTACTCCTATAAGGTCTAATATTTAATAAGAATATTAGGACTCTAGAGCTGGGCTTATTTTTAAAGGTCACCTTTTGGACCCCCTTTAAACTTAGTGGATAGGATGATCTCAGACCTTTTAAAATTTGCTAACTCAACTTAAATTTCAGAGAATATTACCCTAAGTATTAAAACTGACCAACCAACTAAACCAATTAAATTGATCCCAAGATATTAATATTTGAACTTTAATCAAAATTTTTTCATTTGGCCTTTAATAAATCGCATCACAAATAACTTGAACAAATCACCTAACATAGGATATATCCAAAACTACAAAGCCTACTACACACACATAGATTTGTTTGTTAGGATACGACTTCTAGCCCTAAGTTAGGCCGGTGTTTCTCTCTTTCTATCTCTGTAATGTGATGCTCTGCATGTAGCATGTGTGCTTGTTATTTTAATTTTCTATGATAATTATTATGATGATGATTATTATTGTACTTTCTTTATGATATGATGTGTGATAGATTACCTATAGGTTAGGAGCAAGCTTGTTACTTACGATATTTTTTGTAGGTGGTCATGCTCATGCATCGCTAAAAAAGGAAGCTAAAATAAATAAATTATATATATAATTACTATAGGTGCTTCAGTTGCTTAGCCCCCCAAATAAATAAGAGCATGGCTAAGTGTGGCTGGCATGAGTATTTTTATTTTTATATATATAACTGCTTGGGATATTTTATTTTAATTACTTAGGATAACCCTGGATGAGAGTCTAGATTTTCTTTTTCTGATGTAATGTATTTGAGTAAAGAGTTGTGAAAGTCTATAAAAATAAGGCATTTTAAATATCAGGGATTCAAAGAGAAAAGAAAGTCCCTTTACAGGGAATTTCTTTTCATTTGGGTACCCTATGGAGGACGAACTATAAGAAGACTGAAGGAAGATGATCCGTAGAAGGACCAAAAAATATACATTAAGATGAAATGCCTTATTTTTAAGAATCTTTAAAGGTCATTCTTCAACTGATAAGGAAGAAGCAATTCTCTGTCTGGCTAAGTGCTAAAGG
Organism: Dendrobium chrysotoxum; assembly: GCA_019925795.1. Taxonomy (NCBI): domain Eukaryota; kingdom Viridiplantae; phylum Streptophyta; class Magnoliopsida; order Asparagales; family Orchidaceae; genus Dendrobium; species Dendrobium chrysotoxum. The sequence continues at coordinate 14,000,378 of CM034313.1, forward strand.
AGCATGGTATATTGCAATAACCAAAGAGAAGGACCTTTGGGGAATGAAAGAAGGTCGATTTTGATTGAACCACTATAAAAATTTTATTTGCAATTTTTTTACTAGTATTTATTTTCTTGCACTTTATTTTCCTTATTTTTCTTTGAAAAAGTTGTGGTTGATAAATTTCTTGTTGAAATTATACTTAAATTTCAAAAATAAATATATTTTAATGGTAGAAAAACAAAAAATATTTGCTTTTTACATTTGGATTAGAACTTTTATTTCCCTAAAGCTTTTGCACATTACACTATTTTTAAGAAATGATTTTAGAATACTAAACCATCTCCACCTCTTGGTGTACAGCTTAAGTTAGCAAGAAGTGAGATGCACCTAAGAGGTCCACTGATATATTTCTTTGTTCTAAATGTTGTGAAAGTTTATTACTTTTGATAATTGCATAGCATGCTGTATGACTGATTGATTAAGATGCACATAGGTGCGAGTTAATAAATATATGATTTGATTGATATGATTAGTGATAAATAATTATGTTCTGTCTCTTAGTGCTCCATAATGAGAAATGTCGAGTGACATTTTTCTAAGGTGGGTATATTATAATGATCTTAAAATTTAATTTCTCTGAAATTCTTATAAATCTAAAATGTTGATTAAGGGCACTATGATGCTATGATTGTAAAGCACTATGACACCAAGCTCTTGGGTTTGCATGGGTTTTAGTGAGTGGTGTGACCTTAAGGATTTAAGCCATGCGGCGTTAAATCACAAACTTGTTTTTAAAAATAAAAATATCTAAATTTATTTTGATAAAAAGCCTCATCTCACCATCCCCCTCCAAGTTATTTTGATGGCCAAGTGAGAGAAGAGAGGAGGGTAGGGGAGAAAGGAGAGAGGAGCGAGAAAATAAGGTTCGGATTAATACTTTTTATCACTGCAATTACAAAAAGTATTCTGATCATGATAAGTAACCTTAACCCTGCTTCTATTTTTAATAATTTTAATTTTATCTATTTGTAATATCTTTCGCTCTAGTGAACTTTCATCGTATATATGTTAATATGTGACAGATATCATTATCATTAATGTTTTGATAGGTTCATACAAAAATTTCAACATTTAGTTTTGCATATATATAATTTCATTTCAAATGAGTAGAGTAATATCAATACAAAATGATCAAGGAGAACAATATATTAAATTTGGACATAAAACACATTATATGCATAAAGTTATCTTTTATTTGGTCTAACATATATTTTGGTATAATACATCCATATTAATGAATATAATGATAATTGCACTGGATGTGTATATGATGTTTGCTATTATAATATATATGATATGATATATGTATGAATGTAAGAAAGGTTGGACATGAATGATTGAATGATTCTGATTGGTTGGAGACATGATACCTTATATAAAAGGGAGGGTCAATGAGCTTTCCTTTAAATGACATTTTTTCTATAATCCTGAAGAGCATAAAAATGGAGAAATAAGAAGATTGATATGATATGATATGCCGGCGAGTAGGAAGTGGTGACTTCTTACATGAAATCCTCCTGACTTATAACATGTGATATAAGACTAATTCTTATTTATAAGACTGATATGATTAAGATTGGTTCTCTTTTGATTGAAGGGCTTACAGGAATTTATATTGGAAAAAATACTACAAGTTGCCAAATGTCGTGCCTTACTTATAACATGATATGTATATATGTTAGAATTGCATATTAATAGAATATGGCATGACATGATAATTGTAAAAATTATATGGTATGATATGAACATGATATAGGACATGAATGATACGGGAATATGATAAGATTGATGCAAGGAAATCTTATATATATGAAATATATGATATACATGATGTACATAATATAGTAGACTTGACATACAATACGATATATATGCTTTGATACTGTTAGACAAGCATATATAGAATAGATGTAAAATACTTGCTTGATATGGCATGTAAATTGCTATGCATGAGATTAGGATGACATATAGATAAAAATATGCTATAAATTATAAACATGCATAGATTTATGAGTTTACTTGTGTTATATTTGACATGTGTATAAGAATGTCATAACATACTAATCTTTTATATGACTAGTGATCATTAATTTATAAGTTACATTATTTGTATTGATTCTCATTGCTTATATGAATTGCTATTATTTATATTGACAATCACATGTTCATACTTTTACATTTTTATGCTGATCTTGATTGTATAATGACATGCATGTTATTTTTATTATATTGCATTGATTGCAGTTATAAGTTTTTGTAACCTAATGAATTGTTAGCTCACTGTGCAGTTTTGTATATTTTTTTTAGGAAAAAGTCAGGATCAAGAGGAGTAAGGCTTATCAAATTTCAAAATTTCATATTTATATCTTTGTGCTTTCTATTTTATTCTTTTATAGTATAGACTGATATATTGATCAAGCTTTGAGGTATTATAAATGAATTTTAAAGAATAATGATTATAGTGAAATATTTTAGTGTATATGATTTCTTCTATTGGATTTTATTAAATAAATGAATTTAATAGCTCTAGTAGATTAATTAAGAGATAAAATACGCAATTCTTTTATATTTAGATCTTAGAGCATCACATGTTCCTTGGGTCCTTGGGTGAGTTTCTCGGTGGGGCCCATTAAATATGAGTCTTCTCTTTCTAACTTGTCGGTTGCCGTGAATGTATATGCACTATATAGATTCTATTCACAAACATATTAATATTTGCTAGCACAAAATAAATAATTTAAAATATCATTTATTAAAATTATGAACTCAAATTATATATTCTATAAATCGTTATTCAATATTCTAAAAAAAAAAAATCTCTTTGTCTTTTCATGAACCGTCCGACCAAACACAACCAACAAGAAAGAGCGGGCCCACCCGATGGCCCAACCGACCTACCGCTTTTGCAGCGTGCCACAAATCATTGCATATCGCCGTCCAACTGAACATAACGAATGCCTTGCACATCAGACGTCCGAGTTTCTTAATTGCATTATTATGTAATTTATTAATTGCACATCAGACGTCCGAGTTTCTTAATTGCATAATTATGTAATTTATTAAATGATACATTTAACTTATCCGACATGGAAACTTTATATGTAGCGGATTGTACTAATTTTTTGCAATAATTAATATTGTCATGACATCATAAGTAACGATGAAGTCAAAGATTATTTCGCAATCCTTCTTCCTTTTTATATTTCCTCCTCATTTTCTCTCAGTTCCCTTATGTCTTCTGCTTGAAAACCTACAATTTTTTTATACCAATATTTATAAAAAAATATTCGTAATATGCAATAAGGGGTGTAAGTGAGCAAAGTTGACTCGTAAGTCAGGCTGAATTTGACTCGTTAACGTGCTCGTGAGTCGAGTTTATGGAACCATGAGTTTGAGTTCAAGTTTTACTTCAAGCACATAAACTATATGAGCTCGTGCTTGGCCCAACTTGATTTGTCAGCTTGTTGAGCTGACTCGATTAATATTAATGAATAAATTAACATTTTAATTATTTTTTGTCCAAATTCAAAATAAAAAATCGAGCTATAAAATGATTCAATTTCGATATTTTTTATCGTGCTCGAGCCTTTAATTCTTCACTTGAGCTACGCTCTAGCTCAAAAAATAAGCTCAAGTCGAGCTCAAGCTCGAGTTTGAGCTTAATTTAAATTAAACTCATTTGGCTTGATTAAACAGAAACTCTAATATATATGTGTCGGGGTTTACTAGGAAGAACTCTTGCCCGCCTTGAAATCTTTTTTTCCCTAAAAAAATAAACATTTTAATTATTTTGCCCACCTTCAATAAATGCAATTGCCCAAATTTTAAGAAAAAAATTTATTTTCTATTTCTCATATAAGTATGTATTTTACATTCCTATTTTTTCCACCCTAAAAAAAAGACTGATTCGCCGTTATTAATGTGCGTGTGTGTATAATTCTATTTTGGTAACCTAATCCAGGATTTAAGGTGATTAGTTCATTAAAAAAATTAAATATAATATATTTTGAATTTAATTTGCATGTTAAGTAATAGTTACTTATCATTTTTAATTACTATCAATAAGTTATAATGATAAATAATACAATTAGAAGCTACTTATTTAAGTTTTATTTAATTAATTATTTAACTAATACTCCTACTAATGATATGGATGATTATTTAAGTATTATTTATTTAGTTTTAAGTATTGAGAATAGTATTAATTATCTCAATAATTACTTAAGTATTTTATTACTAATTAATTATTTAATTATTATTTATAATATTAGTTATAAAATTGATTATTTATATTTCAAATTATATTAATTAAGCTAAATAGATTAATTCGGCCTGTCTACGATTTGTTATTCATCTTTTCTGTTCGAATTTTGTTTGCTGCTGCTGGTTGCTGTTCGACTTCGCCTGCTTCGTTGATGTATACCTTCTTCGCAACTTTGCTTAGGTAGAACTTCCTCGCCTCCTTCAACGATGTTCATGTCCTATCGGATCGGAAGTCTGGCCTGCTTCAACGACGTTCTTCCTGTTAGATCATGAGTAATGACACGTCTCGCTCGCTGCACACCTTTCGCACAATTCTTCATCCAAATCTCGTAAATCTGTTAAACTCCCAAACTTAATAAGTCCGGAATTATTATTCCTCTTTGAGATTTATGCTAAATCATGCATAAATCCCATTGCCAAATAGTCCCTTAGGGGCTGTTTGGTATCGAATTTGAAGCAGGATTTAAACTAAAAATTCGCCAAATAATTTTCGAGTGCGCAGTAAATCCAAGTCCTACGTAAATCCCGGATTTACAAATTTACAACATAAATTTGAAATTTACTAAATCTCGTTGTTTGTAAATTTAACGAGATTTACGAATTCGCAAAGTTCTTTATAATTTACTGAATCCCAGATTTATGAATACCATATCCAATAATTTTTAGAATTTAATACCCTCAAAATTTACTGAATACTACTATATGTTGCCAAACAGCCCCCATAGACTTTTCAAGAGCAGACTGATCCACTTGCAGAAGCACGTGAAGAGTGTGGCGAGGCGGGCGATCGATACAGGCAATAAATGTTTGAGTACCCTCTTTGTGATGGTGCCCAGCTAGCCACTGACTTGGAATGAGACGAGGAATCGAAGCCATGCCTCCCTATTCAAAGAATTTCCCTCCTGCTCGAATTGAATTGGTAGGATTCAGTTTTTTAAGTGTTTCGTAGATTTATTGTAACAATTTTGGAAGAAAAAGGTTCTTCCTATTCACACCAAGTTATGAAAAAATTATTCTGTGCGATCACCGAATGGTATTTAGAGGTGAATCAGGATACGCACATCATTTTTTTATTATGTTATGGTGCTGTGAACTGGGTGATGTGACGCATCCTGATTCGTCTCTGGACCGTCCGGTGACCGCACAGAATAATTTCTCCTAGTTGTGATGGTTTCGATCTAATTGAAGTAATTTGAGGATATCAGCAAGATAAAATACTATCTCAAAGAAAGCCTTAGAGTTAATTTTATATTAATGATTCTATGTGTTATATATTATTTGTTAATGAAATTAAATTATTAAAAATTATAACTAATTTTTTAGATAAATAAAATTAAATTTTTTATAATACAGGTAATATAATTAAATTATTAGATATTTATAATATTTTTTATATAATTGTATATATAAATGTGTAATTATTTAATTGTATTGAGTACTAAGTGTAATTGTATTTAACTAATAATGTAATTATATTGGGACTGTCTTTTGGTCAATGGTGGCAGCTGGCTAGGGCTTTCATGAGGAAAACAAATTCTCGGGTGCAGCAACTATTTTATTGTTTTTTAAAATAATTTTTTAGTACAAAAATTTTTAATTCAAAAAATTTCTTTACTAGAAAGCTACTTTAAAAAGTAGTAAGAAAGTCATCTCAAATGAAGCCTTAACATTGAATTAAGTGATTAATTTTATATATGATCAGCAATTTATATTCATAAATTTTAGTGTAGGCAACTCACATGTACTTAAACATAATCCTATCAATTAAGTAAGAGCAGCATTTGCTCGAAGGAGCACGTGCCCCCTATGCCCCTACTTTAGAAAGTAGTAAGAAAGTCATCTCAAACGAAGCCTTAATCTTGAATTAAGTGATTAATTTTATACATGATCATCAATTTATATTCATAAATTTTAGTGTAGGCAACTCACATGTACTTAAACATAATCCTATCAATTAAGTAAGAACAGCATTTGCTCGAAGGAGCACGAGCCCCATATGCCCCCCCCCCCCCCCCCCCCCCCCCCCCTATTTGCCACTGGTACTTGCCCTAGTAGATATGCTCTCCCACAACAAATATCCCCAATAAAGGCCACTCGACACATTTCACAAATCAAACTATATGTAGTTAGAGTGTAAAAGAGTCATGTCAAGCTCAAGTCACGACACGCTCATGTTAATAGCTCGAGCTCGAGCTCTAATCGAGCCCAGGAAACGAGCTCGAACTCAACTTGAGCATTCGTACTCAAGCTCAATAGCTCGACTCAATATACCGTCTGTCGGACTTCAGCTTCGTCAAATGAACTCACTGGCCGCGATGGAGCTGTGGAGATTGCGAGTAGGGCTGTAAATGAGCTGAGCTCGTTACTAAGCCGGCTCGAACTTGAATTGCTAACAAGTTCGCGAGTTGAGCTATAGAGCCACGAGCTCAAAGTCGAGCTTGAGTTAGAGTTTGATTAAACTCAACTCGTCAGCTCGTTAGGCGGTTTAAATAAATTAAATATTAAAAAATATTTTTTTTTTCATGTGCAAAACATATTTAAAAATGTTTTCAAAATTTACATATTTAATAATAGCATTTAAAGTTATGTACTAGATAGCAGCTTTTTAAAAGAAAAAGCTCTATCACATTAATTACATTTAATTGTTAGCTTTGTCAAGAAAAGAAAATTAAAAAAAAAAAATTGTACATAGGTTCCTAAGTTCCTTCTTCTTCCCGAAGCAGTCTCCATCTGCAATTTGGCATGGCCAACTTTTCTTAGGCAAGTACCTTGGGCAAGTCTTCAAGGACGAGTGCCTTGGACGAGTCTTTAGGAGTGAGGGTTGAGTCCAATATTTAGAAGTGGTTGCGGGTCAAGGATGAGTTTAGTTATGGATGTTGTGGTTGTATGCTTCATGGGTGACAATTGTCCTTGTGTACTTCATCCACCTAGTCCTTGTGTTTGTGTTTGTTTTATTGATCACATAATGTACTATTTTTTTAAATTTACTCTAGTTCTAGCCTATTGATGGGAATGTAGTTGTGTTGTGAATAAATAATAATAATAAGGAAAGCGTACGTGCCAATCAAGTAATAATGTATATGAGAGAGTGTTGATCCTACAAGAAAATACTATGCCACAACTAACTCTAGTACTATCTACTCTAGCTACTAAATTTATCCTATGTATTGAAATAAAGTTTTATTTGTGATTCTACTGAGAAGTGCAGAAATTAGTGAGGATAACAAGAATTAAAGGTGTTTTCCCCTAAGCAAACTCATCTAAACTAGTTGTGAATCAAAGCATTTGCACTCTTTGATCTCTATTGAGCTTGTAAGAATGTAAATAAGGGTTTATGGTCTCTCTATATTGATTTTATCTCGATATATTCTATAATACTAAACATCCTATATCTAGGCATGCAAGCATTCCATCCCAATTATTCTAATTGTTCCAATATTTCTCCTTCGAGGCAATGTATCATACATGGCCATTGCACAAATTAAATTAAGCACGAGAGCAATTGAAAATAATAATTCACAGTTACATACAAGAGTCCACATTAGGATATACAAAGGTATTCACATCATTAATCCAAAACTAAGAGTTTAGCTAGCAATGAAACTAAATGGGAACAATACTAAATTGGAGCAATTATTTTTATTTGATTATACATTTAACTTGTGGTTCAATGTAATTTATTTAATATTTTTCTCATTTTTATTTATTTTATTATAAATTTTATAAGTTTTATTATTTTTTTTCTACTGATCTAATATCTTCTATAAATTTTATAAGTTTTTTTTTTTGATAAATTTTATAAGTTTTATGCCCAAAATTGGGGTTGAAATTAGGGTTTGTGACTTTTGTGACTTAAACAGTCCCAATTAACACTAAATTATTTCCTGGGGTTTGGAATGTCACTAAGTATGTTAGGTTTGAATTTCATCCCTATTGGACTTGAATTGAATTTTCTAAAATTTTTCAGGTTTACAATACATATACCTAAATTAAATTACCTAGGTGTCTCTATTATTGAATGGGATTTAAAATTAAGTGAGTCTAACCCTTGTATATTTGTACACAATCCACATAAAAATAAAAGTACCATGCTTTATGGATTTCCTATAATGATTGTTCAAATATCTAAGTCAAATATTAGCCAATATATTTGTAAAAATAAATCAAGCTAGTGGAGACTTAAATTAGGGTTTAGAAAATTGTAGGATATAGCCAATGTCCCATAGTTTCACCCTTCAAATTTCAAGCCAATTAGATGAGTGTATAATAAATGAAAAATAGTAGGCATTTAAAGTTAAATTAATTAATATACACTCAACTAATTCACTGGATTTTATTTTTATTTATAGAGTTTCATTTATTAAATCCATAGATATCTAAATTATAATATTTGGCCCTCTGAATGATTTATTATGAATATTTGAAGCTATGGGCATTAAAATGTATTTAATAAATAGTTTAAAGTCCTTTGCCCATAAAGGGACTAATGCGACGTGCACTTTTGAAGTGTTTTGGAGAGCCATTAGATGGGTGGAATGGTGGTGGTTAGTGACTTATACACATCAGCATGATTGCTAGCAGTTCAATCGTACACCAGATTTTTCAAATGGCTAACATCGCTTATTGGCATTCCTTGCTAGCAGCATGAAATGCCTGGATTTTGAGTGGGGAATGTTGAGGAGACTCTAGGATTGTGAAATAAAATCAAGAACTCACTAGAGAGCGACTAGGGTTAGAATAAAGTTGGTTTTAGTTTTTTGCTTAGTTTAGTGTATTTAACGAGATATGAACTAATACTAAGGGTTACGATAAATCAGGGAAGTTAGCTAGATGTTCTACACATTTCCTAGACTGTTAGGGAGTAAGAGTATTGGGCTAAGGAGTGGACAACAAGGCTAAAAATTACTTTGGGTCATTTTACATTATGGGAACCATTGGGTCGAACCCAGGCTGAATTAGCCCTTGGGATGGGTTTAATTAGGCTTGGGAAAGTTCTTGAAACCTAATCCAATAAGTCAAACTAGCTAGTATGAATGAAATTTAAATTCTTAAGGAGGTTTGACCAAATGGATATTCCTTTACCATTCAATGTGTTTGATTGGTAAAAGCTAGTCAAGCAAACCTCTCAAGCTTAGTTAAGTCAAGTTTAAGGGGTTTGATTCAATGGGTTTGGTGTTTGAATTCATGAGATCAAGGTTAAGTTGGTTTGACCACTTCAAGTGGGTTGACTAAGTCAACTCATGATGAATGGGTAAGGCTATATTGTAAACAACTTTAGGATGTCCATTGGGTTGAGCTTGAGCAATGGAGGCACACTAATTGGTTATATGTAAAGGATTAACCAAAACTAGGCTAGTTTAACAAGCTCTGGTTGAGTTGACCATGTCAACCTTTGAACCAAGAATATGGACTAAATTAGTATAAAACTTTAGGAGATTACATAAGTTTGTGGGCTTTAGGAGGAAAATGCAAAGGTTTGACTTATTAAGCTAGTTTGATCTAACTCAAGTAGGTTAATTGGGTCAACCCTACCTTGGGGAGCTAGTGTTGATGAATTCAATGTGTAAAGCTCTTAAAGTGAGGATTTAGGCAAGGTTTGAAGTAAACAGGCTAATGATACCTTTACTGGAATAAAATCTTCTTCTGGACAAGCTAATTTCTTAGTAAACTTTTCTAGGGCATCTACCATAGAATTTCTTCATATGGTATCTGATACAAAGTTACATTTGGAATCTACTTGAGTAGTTTCATCATATACTAATGATATTGAGCCAGGTTTTATCTTAATAATTTATAGATTCCTGCAACTTGCTTGATGATAAGCTACGAATCTCTGAAGATTTTGATTTCCTTAATTTCATTTATGATGGTCAACTCTAAACTAATTATCAGGGCCTCATACTCACTTTCATTGTTCATACAGAGTTTTGACAAGTGGTAGGAGTAATACATAAAGTCTTTCTCTGGAGTGATAAATATTAAATGGATTCTAACATTCCCTAGAGAATTATCTCGTGATCCTTTATCACTTTAATAAGACATAGCACCATTGAAGTAAAACTCCCAAGTAGAGCTTTTATTTAATTTTAAATTCATGATTTGCTCATCAGGCAATTCATCATTTAATGCAGAATCAGTAGGAATTAGGTGTGTTGCTAGAAAATCTATCAGGGCTTATCCTTTCATAACATGCAAGGGAGTGAATGTTATATCAAATTGTAATATAATAATTGACCATCAAGCTAATCTTCCTGATTATGTTGGATGAGTCATCATATACTATAATAGATTTACTCTAGATATCAAGTTTACTTTGTGAGATAACATATAGTTCCTTAACTTTTAAGAAGAAAAGATCAAGGCCAAATAATATTTCTTAATTAGAGGATAGTTTATATAGAATAGAAGCAACCATCTACTAAGGTAATAAAGTGTATTTTTTTAAATGAGAATTTGACTTTTAACAGGACACAATGGAGAAAAAGGATTCATGTAGCCGATCCCACGTAGTGGGATAAGGGCTTGATGTTGATGTTGTTGTTGTTGTATTAGCTTGAGCTAATAAAGGGCCAAGAGATTCACTTAAAGCTATTGTATACAAGGTTAATGGCATCCCTATGATAGGACTTGCCAATACTGGATGATTCATTATATACATTTTTCTCACGAAAGCTTACTAACAATTATCGTCCCACTAGAAATAATCATCTTTTTTACATAAGGGTGTGAAAGGCTGACATCTTCTATATACGTTGAATATAAATCTCTTAAGATATGCCAACCAAACTTGGAAAGATCTGAATTGAGTGAGACTTTTAGGTAGTGGAATTTTAAGGATAGCTTTAATTTTGCTATGATCAATTTTGATTCTATGGTGTCTGACCACAAAACCAAGAAACTTTCCTAAAGTGATGTCGAATGCACACTTTAGTCGGTTCATTTTTAGATTACATTGACAAAGTCATTCAAAAATAATTCTCAGGTCATATAGATAATCTTCCCTTTCATGACTTTTAACGACCAAATCATTGACATAACACTCCACTTGCAGGTGGATAAGTTCATCAAAATTATTCATCATTTCTCATTGGTATTTTGTTCCAACATTCATTAATCCAAAGAACATATCCTTATAACAGTATAATCTTATTGATGTTCTAAATGCTATATATTTTTCATCTTCATGAGTCATTTTTATTTGATTATAGTTAGATGAGCCATCCATAAAGGAGAATATTACATGTGAATAAGTAATATCTACCAAGGGTTCTAGTATAGGAAGTGTAAACTCATCTTTAGGAAAGGCTTTATTTAGGTCTCTATAATTGATGCAAACATGAATTTGACTGCTTTTCTTCTTGACTGAAATAATGCTAGCTAACCAAGCTGGATATTTCTCTTACCTAATGAAACTAGCGTAGATTAATTTCTTGACTTCAGCTATAACTTTTTGCTCGATTTGAAGTCACATGTGTCGAGGTGCTTGCTTTATAGGAACCATGCTAGGTTAAATTTTGATTTTATAGACTGCTATCTAGAGATAATCCAAGCATTTCTTTGTAACTCTAGACAAAGCAATCTTTAAAGTCTAAAACTTACTTGATCATTTTACGTGCCCCATCCTCATTCAATAAGAAACCTATGAAAATCGGACAAGGGACTTCTTCATTTTCCAAGTTTATTTCTTTTAGATCATTAATTATAAATTTAATCTCCTCTTCAACTTTAGAGGTGCATCCCTAACTTTATAGTCATCTAGATAATCTGAAGTCTCTTAACAAAGTTCGTTAAAAGATTTAATGTTCATTGTAAAGAGTCTATCAAACTCTAGATCATTTGATATATAATTAAGCAATATTCATCATTGTTGAATGGATACAGAGTATTGAAAATAACACCTACTCTTGATGTATATTTATAATATTTTGTACTCCATAGGTTTTCAAATTATTGGGCTTCATCTCTAATCTAATTTGATGGTGTTAAACCTTAATTTGCAAAGTTATTTATAAAGTTGGAATTCCAGTTAAAAGGAAATTCTATTATTTCAACCATAAATGGATCATTGAGATTACATTGATTTCTGCATTTTTAATGGTGGAACACATAAATTTGTTTGCTTAACTATTTGGATTCAGAGTAGGATAGATTTTAATTTCCTACCGAGCTATATTATTTTGAGATAATGGGGATATAGTCACTTTCTCTACACACTTTTTTAATCTTTCCATGGAAAAAATATCTGAATTAACATTTTTAGTTAATTGGACTCCATCCTCATCACTATATGCTTTTATAGAACTTTAAATTTTAGCTTTTTGATAATATTCATATATTCTACAACCTAATAATTTTTCTCAAACACATAGTATTCATCCTCCAAATTTGATTCCAAATTGATATACATTAGAAACATATGTATTTGTATATACTCTTTTTTTCTTGTACTCTTTCATTTTCCCAACCTTGACCTCTCCTTCTAGCTCGTTGAGCCATTATACCACCTCTTTGTACAGAAGGGGCAGGATGCCAGGGAATATTGTGTTCGACATTAGGATGCTCTTATTTTTTTCTTATGTACATTTTATTTTTCTTTATATTTCTTTTCTTCTTTTTTTCTTGAGCTAGTTTGAAGTTTCTAAAGAAGACTATATGATTTTTCAATAGATAATATAAAGCATCTTCGTATATACCTACTTCATGACTTCAGAATGATTGCAAATCATCATTAATGTAGTTTTTATCACCCTCACGAGAGTATTTGATACACTGATGAATGGTGAAAGGTAGCATTCTATGCTTGAGAAACCAAGGTCTACCCAAGAGAGCATTAAGAGAAGCCTCTAAATCTATTATATAGAACTTGGCTTCAGTTTTCATACACTCTATTTCTAAAAGAAAGGTTACTGAACTGAAAGCCCTCTCACCTTTTCATTGAATCCACACATCATTTTATCAAAATTGAGTTTACAAGTATTGATCGTAAGGTATACAAGAGTTCTAAGAGTCATGATGTTGACCAATGCACCTAAAACAATAAGGACATGTGACAACTTAAAGTTGTCCATATTTATAAAGATGTAAAATTGAGGATTATAATCAATGGTTCTAAACAATAAGTCTTCTTCTAAGAACATTATTCCTTGAACCTATTCGAAGTATAATGCTTCTTCTGATTACATTGATGTTAACTAAGCCATAAGGATCCTTGGATCGAGCAAAGCATTGATTAAAGCCTCCCTCATTTCTATAGAATGGTCTAGAGCATCATAAATACTAAGTTTTACAGATAATTATTTGAGATGTGCTTAGACATTATAGTCTACTTTGGAAATTTTTGGATTAGCTACATTAGTTGGCTGAACTAGTTGAGATTGCATTGAAGTTTAAGGATTATCAATGACTTATTTTCTTTTATCTACATGAGAAATATCAAGAACATGGGCACACCATTAGAGAAATATTAAAGAGATTCCTTTAGTTCATTTTAATTAATTTCTATTTCCTCATAATTATTTTCCTATTTACTATTTGTACTTTTAGTTGATTCATCATGAGAAATATAAAGACATACGCAACATCCTTTTCATTACTTTCTTATTCCCTGGTGGGATAAAATAAAAGTCATATAGAGTAAGTAGGATGAGAGATATAGATTCCCCATATGTAAAGATCACTACTTTATCTGATGTAATTTTATTTTTATTATTATTTTCCTCCTTTTTTGAGACTACCGAAGTCTGAGTGACTCGCACTTCCTTGGAATTTTCTATTAGAATTTGCTTCTAAACTTCCTCAGGAAGAAACCGATCAACCTGAATGGGACTATGTGCTCTTGGGGATTCTTGGAAAAATGAATGATATACTTTATTAAGAATTCTTTTAGAAGAAAAAGATAATGTAATATCTCACCAACGGTAGAGGGTGTAAAAGGTCCGCCAATCACATATTTAGTAGATCCCTTGCTTCAATATGTTGGGAATCACCCTGACCTAGTTCTAATATTTTTTTCAAGCCCTCCTTAAATTTAATGCAATCTTCTAGTTCATGATTCAGTATCTTGTTATATAGATAATAATTAGGATACCTTAATTTTTCTACTTCATCCGGCTTTTTAGGAACATGAAGGTTAAACTCTAATTTCTTTAAGAGATTCTTGAAAATTCTTTTGATTATTTCCATTTTAAACGAGTATAATTTATTTATAAGGGCCTCAAATGTTGTAATCTGTGAGCCTAAGTTTGTGTTTTAATGACATTGTATTGTATTTAGTTTCTCCTATACTATATTATTACATATCATTTCAGTGTGTACTAACATTTTAAGTTCATCATACATCGAGCACCATCAGAGAATCAGGACTCAAGACTCGGTAGTATATATTTAATTTATGTAAGAGAATGTATTTGTTATTTTCTTGAGTCTATCAATATAAAAAGGTATATGTTGGCTTAACAACCATGCACACACATGTGGGGGGAATGAAAAATAAACTTTAATTTTTTAGGTTTAATCATACTGTACGATCTCAATTGTACTATACAATCTCAATCATATTGTATGATCTCAATCGTATTATACAATCTCAGTCATATTATACAATCTCAATCGTATTATATGATCTCAATCATACTATAAAATCACTTCAAATAAAAATTAATTAAATATTAATCTAAATAAAAATTAAAATTCATATATAACTAATCGTATAGTATGACCATACATCATACTGGACGATCAGCTATAATCAAACCTGCTGTCGAATATAACTTACCTAAAATAGGCAAATTTGAATTTTAAAATTTGAACTATTCATATTATATAAATCATTTCATACTGTATGATCTTTTAAATTATTGCCTAATTAGATAAGTTAATTAATCAATCAAATTAGATCTTATTAATTATAGATCATATCGTGCGATACAATATCATATTGTACAAGTCACTTACGGGGGGTCTAGTATAATCAAAAAATCATACTATGTGAACCCAAGGGGTCTCTTGATGATTTTTGTTTGCCCTATATAATCTAATATTGAGTTGTACAAATCATACTGTATTACTATTCATTTATATAGTACAATCAATTATACTATATTCATCATATAAAATATTCATTATACGGTACTACATAAAGATATTTGAATTAATTATACTATACGGTTCATAAATCAAACTGTATGAACAGTGACAACTAAATTAAAAATAAGGGTTATCATGTGACCTACTATTTAATCATCTCCTATTTCATGAGAGAGAGTCTTTTGGTATTCATTGGGTTATGTCATTTATGAGATATTGTTGAAGAGAGGGCTTTCAGCTAGGGAGAGAAAGGATGAAGTTTGAGAGAGAGTGAGAAGATTCTTGTGGGTTCAAGAGAGTGTGAGATGGTATTTTTACACTATTGGTCCAACGAGCTTACACCTGAGTTCCTCCATGAGTCAATGTCTATCTTGAGGGAAAGCTTTGGGAAGAAAATCTCTTGGTGTCACCACACCAGGCTAGTGAAAGGGATTCGGCTACTCCACGACATCGGGGAAGGTGAAAGGAATTTTCAGTTCTCAGCCACACTGAGGGTGGAAGTGATTCTTGTAAAGGCTTCTTTGCCTTGATATGGGGATAAAAGGAGAGTCACTAAAGAGTTTTAGAGTAATACTCAGAGAGAAAGACTCCAGAGAGTGGATGTAGGTCAAGTTGACCAAACCACTATAAAAATTCTACCGTGCTCATTTCTTTATTTTTTTGCACTTTACTTCCTTAAAAATTTATTGTCCTGTAAATCTGAGTTGAGAATTGACATCTTTGTGATATGATAATATTGAGAGTACTTTGGATTTAGTTTTTGTTCAAAAAAAAAAAAGAAATAAAAATCTAAAAATAAAAAGAATAAAAATGTTATTTATTTTTTTATAAATAAAAAATAGAGTTATCTTATTATCTGTTTCCACTTAAAAAACTATTTATAAATTTAAGTTGTGAATTTGGTTTAAGATTTTCTAAAGGGAGTTTTTGTAAAGAAAAATTTTAAAACACCAATTCACCCCCGTCTTGGTGTGCCTTTGTAGTTCAATTTGTTTAACAACCATAAATTGAACTTTCATTAAATCTCTCCCTATTTTCCTCTTGAGTAGGACTAGGCCTAGTTTTACTTTATTATTCAACCTAAAGCATACTATATTATTGATATTGTGATGCCTGTACTAGATTTTCAGCTTATACTTTCTTTGTTTGTTTACCTTTATTTACTTCTAAAATTGAGCTAGATTTCTTCTCTAAAACCTTTGGAGGTTTCAACTTTTTCAAACTTGATAAAAATTGATCTTTCAGGAATGATAATTGATAAGCTTCCTCTTGGAGATTAGAGGCTTTGCATAGCAACTTCTCAATAGTTTTGACTGTGAATCCTTTAAGAAGAAAAGCTATCGGGCCATGTATTCTTTATAAAAGGATCTCTACAACGTGTTGCTCTTACAATTGTGGCTAGCATTCCATACCAAGATTCCTCCATCTTAAGATGTAATTCACTAAATTTTCACCAAGTTTTTATTTCTCAACCATCAGGTCTTCGATGGTGAAATGATGTTTTGCTCCAGAAAATATTTTTACAAATAGGCTTTCTAACTCTGTAAAGGTATGTACCATCCCATTAGACAGTTCAGTATACTAATCAAATGTGACATTATACAAGCTACTAACAAACTATCAGAATAACAGTACATCACTACCCCCCGCATTATAAGAACTGGCACTGAAATGTGCAAGATGGTATTTCAAATTACTCGTGCCATCAAAATTCATTAATTTAAGCGGCACAAATCCTTTCAAATATAGGACCAAGTCATAGTCCTTCAAGTATGCTCTATCCCTTAGAACAAATGAAGTACATGTTAACCTCACTTCTAACTAAGGTTACATGAACATCATAACCTGAATCATAATCAATTGACTCCATGTACTGCCCCTTATAGTGTACCAAATCTTTGACTTTAATCATTATTCAAATCACATCATTTAGATCTTCAAACATTAAAATCATCATCACTGGTTCCTTCAGCCAGTCATGGACTCATTTGACCTAGTTGAGCTAGCCTAATCAAGCTCACTTGATCAAGCACTCGATTCACCCAATTTAAACTCCAAGTTATATCTATACTTCACCAAATCTCCTTAAACTCAACTCCTAATAAATTAAATATGATTGATTACCCCAATCCAATCAACAGTTGTCTTGGTCAATTGAGCCCAAATCTTGTCAAATAAGGTCAATTTGGGTCAAACTCATGCTTGAAATCAAATTAAACTTTCCAATCCCCCAATACCACTCCACTTCATACTTTGAGTGAACCTAAACCATGTTTGAGTCAACTTATGATGATTTGACCTGGTCAAGTCACCTAAAATGGTCAAACCTCTCATATGCACACCTCTTAAATGTACACTTCATATCCACTGAACCAAATCCATCAAATCACTTGCAAATAACCTCTAGAGGTTCCCTAGGGTATAACCTAGCAGCCTAGACTAGAGTTGAGTGGTCAAACTAGTCAATCTTACAAAATATACATAAATTGTCAAAATTGGTCAAACATGGCTAAATTTTAAAAATTCCTCGACACCATCCCATATGGCCTATTAAAATTAACTCTAGAAGTGTTCTAAACATCTTCTAACGAACTCTTACGCATTGGTTTAACCCAAATCAGCTCAAATGGTCCTATGTGCATAAAAGACAAAAATGGCTTTCCACAGCATCTTATCTTGGCCATTCCCTATCCATCTAACTATTTGGGGGCATGTGTAAGCATCCTAGGGAAGAGCCCTGATGGATCTCATCCCTTGGTTTTTCTTGGAAGGTATTGAATAAGGTATACTATGAAAAAAATCACACATCCACACAATATTCCTCATCCAAAGCTCCTTAAGCATCTTAGTCTTCAGAAAAGTTACTCCTGGAGTTCCAAGAAAGAAAACAAGCCATTAAAAAGTCCTTGTGATACATCCTATAGAGGTAATTGCCTAACCCCAGCTTGTAGATCTTGGATTTAAAGCCTTCACATCCTTGTGTATGGAATCTTAAAACTCCATGAATTTGTTCATTAAATAGCCAACAAACATTGTCTCAAATTTCACTTCATTTGGATTAGTAATTAGGAACTTTGAACACTTCTACCAAACCCTTCAAATTTTGTTCTAAACGAACAAGGATCAATTTTAGCCATCCGATTACGCATGTATTAGATCAGATGGCTTATATCTAGTTGAATCATGCATTCCATCCGGATGAATAACATAGCGGGATGCTATATTGATCATCCGGCCAAATCATGGCCATTGATCCACCACCGAGTGGATCTAATGATTTTGTGCCCTACTGACATGGCTAAGTGAAACCATGTGGGGTCTCTACTATACGACATGTGGTGACCACTTCCACATTGACTATGCATTGCCATGCAATCATTGCCAATGATTGGTTGTCGTTCAATTTTTGAATTTAAATCCACAAAATACCTAAAATGTTACTAAATCACCATAAATACATTTTCTTAGCCAATTTTAATGTTCTTAGGCTTTATAGAACCAAGATGAGACCAGTTTTAATTTAAAAATATTTTAAGGGGTTAATGACCATTCTATAATGAGTAATTAGTTTTGAAAGTTCAATAATTCCCTAATTACTCCCTAACCAATGGTCGAATTGGGCTCAATTTGCAAAGGATATATTGGGATATGTTATCTACATACCCTAATTTTCTTGGGCCTTGATGAGTGATGTGTTTTATGTAATTAAATTCCCAAAGTTTTTGGTCAAAATTTGACCAAAAACTTTGGAAATTTATTTTTGTTAATGCATATAGAATTAGGGCACCAAAATTATGTGGTATGTTTATATTATTTCAAGGGTTAGACACATTAAGTTTCAAACTATGATGAACAATAGAGATACTTAGGGAAAATTATTTAGGGTATGGTCTAGATAGCCTAAAAAACTTCTTGGAAATTTCCCTCACATCGAATAGCGATGAAACTCAAACATAGCATACTTAGTGACATCTTACACCCTAAGAATTCATCTTACCTTAATTGAAAGTCAATAAAGTGCTTAATTAATAAACCCTAAAATTAGCCCCTTTTTTGTAGTTGATTTTTCTAAAAATCATAATAAATCATACCAAAATCCTAAAAATCTAAAATAAATTGTAATTAACCTTAAATTAACCATACATTTAGTAAAAATTCAAATTGAACTTCAATTTTAATTAGAATTAAATAAAATTAAAATTAACAATTATTCAAATAATAATTAAATTAAATCATATAAATTTAAATATTAATCACATTAAGCATAAATTTCTATGGATTGGTCTATTGGTTATCCTTAACCAATGACATCAATCACCCTAGTATTTTTGTTAATTTGGTTAATTAAAACTGAACTTCAAATTTCTTATACAAGAAGGAATTTATATAATTAAATAAATTAAATTAAATTAAATTAAATTAAATTAAATTAAAATAATTTTAGTAAACAAAACTTTAATAAACAAATAAAATAAAAATAAAATAAAATAAGAAATAATTTAAAAAATTTAACTAAAATTTATAAATACAATTAAATAATTAAATTTAAATAAATAAAAAAATTAATTCAAAATTCAAATAAATCATTAAAAATTAAATAAATTAAATAAATTAAATAAAAATTAGTGACCAATAATCAAATTTTAATTGACATAAACTAAATAAAAACTTGATAATTCATTATATTAAATTTATTTTAATTAAATGAATTTGATAATTAAATAATAAATCATTAAGTAAAATATCCTTTATGATTTATGTTTAATTCCTTTGGAAGACATAAAAGCACTGATTTCAAGGTGTTTAATAAATTTTAATAAACTAAAGAGCCCTATGTGTTGTGTATAACTTCTTTTAGGAAGACACAAATGCATTGGATTAAGGGATCTTTAATAAACCTTAAATAATTAAAGAGGGCTTTTATACACTATAATTACCCCTTTTCGGAAGGCATAAGTGTATGAGATTCTTAAGTCCTTAATGAATCTCTAATAAATAATTAATAATCAAAAAACCTTCATACATCATGCCTAATTCCTTTTGGAGAGCATGTTTGTGTTAGATTTATATGGTCTTTTCTCTAACTCTTCTAATAAATCATTAATAAATTCTCAAGGACTCTATGCAACCAATACATCCTATATGGGAGAATGATAACATTACAATTATGAGCTGTAGGACTTGTAGGTTAGTGGCTTTCACAATTTGAAGTTACTAGCTTACATGGTTCTTTAAAACTAAATGATCAACTCTAACAGTTAAAAACATAGTCATTACAAAGTGTATATAGAATATATATAGATTAAGTTGTAAAGTGTCATTAAAAATATAGAATATATATAGATTAAGTTGTAAAGTGTCAATGAGCTATAAATATTTACAAGTACTTGCTTATCTATACATATAGAGCTCCAAAAGATAATTTTGATTCCCTTGGAGGGTATTCTCTTTTGAAATTCTATAAGAAGACATGGAGCTAGAAGATGATGACCAGGTGCATTTAAATCTATATATTTCATAGGTATAGAAAACTAGGTTTATTATGGTGGAGTTTGGCAACCTAACTTTCCAGCAGACCTTGATTTGTACAAATCTCTTATATAAATGAAATTTTTTCTTTTACATTATTTATTCTTTCGTACACATTGCTTCATATATATGCATTACATTCATATAGATGGTAGATTGTATTAAAGGTTAGTCCTTTTCATATGTTTCTTTTGGCATACATGTTCAAGAATTTGTAGGAATGTGTATACTAGTTATAGGAAGATATGGTAGTGGTACTATATACATGAATACCTTTATCCCTGACATGCATACATATCTGTATTTTACTTTCTGCAACATACACTAGCCCAATATAAAGCCATATATAAGGACTGATGATTGAGGAGCCTGAGTGACAAGGATGTCATAGTTTAGGTTAAAAAAAAAAAGATAAAACTTAGACTTTAGGGTATCTTTGCATCAAAATTGCATTAGCTAAATGCATTTGATCTAATTCATTTCATTAAACTCTTATTTTAAACCTAAATTAGAATCCTTGACTCCAATATTAAAATAGATATCTTACATGTATGCATCAGAGACCTGGAGTTCATTATTTTCAAATTACGTGCATAAGTGGTTAGTTGGCATAGCACTCCAAGCGAGCATAAGTCTGTAGGCAT
This sequence comes from Dendrobium chrysotoxum, assembly GCA_019925795.1. NCBI lineage: Eukaryota > Viridiplantae > Streptophyta > Magnoliopsida > Asparagales > Orchidaceae > Dendrobium > Dendrobium chrysotoxum. The sequence continues at coordinate 14,021,944 of CM034313.1, forward strand.
TTGTGCCTCTGAAACTTCAATTCGGGGGGGGGGGGGGGGGGGGGTTGGGGTACCCCAACCTTCCAAAATGAACTTTATAAATTTAAAATAAAAAAAAGAGTATTTTTAAATTATTAATTGAAGCTTTTAAATATTTAAATTAAATATAATAAATATCTTAAATCTAAAATAATTATAGTCTCCACTTTAATCAAAAATTTTCTCTTCAGAGATGTAATTAACTATAGAGGCTTTCCTCTATGAGAACCTAATGACCTAGATTAAAAAAAATCCTATCTTAGTCCTCTAAGACCAAGGAAAAATTCTTTGGATGCAAACAATCTATTCCTTGGTTAATTTCATTTTCAAAATGATAGGTGAATATGAATTTTATCCTTCCGGATGAATTTTGCATTCCCTATTCTAAGTTGTATTATGAAAATAAATTTTGTTTCTACTATTAAGTCGATTATGTAGCATTAGTTTATCATTCGAGGTAGTATAATGTTTAATTATCTGGTTTTGATTGAAGGAACACTATAGTGAATTAGTGGTCAATACATTTTTTTTGTCTATAATACCCTAAAATATATGGATCAATAGTCCATACAAGAATCAATAAATTCATAAAACAATTGTACTAAAGTCATTCACAAATTAGAAAAGAAATCATAACATACAAGTGCCAATATCATTAGTCTTGTCAATCATATCTATTATCAATTATATACATCATATATAGTTTATATATATATATATATATATATATATATATATATATATATATATATATATATATATATATATATATATATATATATATATTCCTATCATGATCAATCTATTAATGCTATCTATGTACATTACAATTATATATATCAATGTATATATGCTTCAATATATGATTCAGTAATGTATGACATCTAGCTTTAATGTGGTGTTTTCATTCATTCATTTGTATTCACTATTATCATTTTATCATATCAAGTGGATTTCAATAAATCATTAAGGCTCATCAGCCTTTGTCCATCGGTATAATTGGTCATTAATTATAGAATACAATCGAGATAACATCACAAATTATCTTTAAAGGAAAGTTCGTCAGCCAACCCTCCTATGTAAGGTATTATGTTTTAAGAGCCAACCTATATTAATTTATACTATTGACAGCTAGCCTTCCTTTCTTTCATCAAATGCATTTTAATATACAAAATGCACATGAAATGTTCAGTTCTATAAAATATAGGAAAATTTATATATCAGTCTATAGCTTAAAAAAATCATAACTTTAATTTTATCCAGTAAAATTTAATATTGTTACAGTCAAAATATCCATAAAAATATGGATCTATCATATATGAAAAGTTACACAATGAAAGTGTGATAAATCAGGGAAAAATATTTTTTTATTGATTAAGGAGAGAATAAATCCATCAAACTCAAAATCATTGAAAACTAAAATGAGATTTAGGTTACTTACAACGATTAAAAGAACTCTTTGAACAGAATTGATAGATAAAAATGCCCCGAATACCTTTCTCTCTCCTACCTCTCTTTTCCTCGTCTCCCTTTCCCTTTGGTTCCTTCCAAAAAAAAAGGGATAGTGAGGGAGTGGCATCAGAATCGCAAGGCTAATTAGAATTTAATATATATATATATATATATATATATATATAATATTTTTTGTGGCCTAGCACTAGAGTGTTGCATATTGAATCCAGAATTATTATAGAACAGAGACTCAAACACCACAACGACATTTTCTAGCACCGCTATGCTCTCCAAGTTACTGGTGTAGTGCTTCAAAGAATAGCACCACTCAAAAACACATCACGATTGCTCTCCTGTTCAAATATAAATTCAAAATTTTTTAACATTTTTTGTGTGTATAATTTGTTTTCAAAAAATATTACTTCACTACATGCTTTATGAAGAGTGTGTTCTAATGGTGAAAAGTAAATAAGATTTTAAGATGTTTTCCTGAATCATGGGATGCCAAGGTGATGGCTATTGTTGAGTCAAAGGATTTATCTTCTTATTCTATTAACTATTTATTTTTCTCCTTAATAACATATAAGCAAAAGGTTAATAGAAGTAGGTAGCTAAAGATAAATAAAAGAACGAGAAGGTGATAACATTAAAAATAGATGATACCAAGATTAGAGATTTATATGGTGTTAATGATGAGTATATTACGCTCATGACATACAACTTTGAAGTTTTCCTAAAATCTAAGAAGAAGAGGCCTAAAGAAAAGGTGAAGGGAAAATATAAAAATTTTAATAAAATTATTTCTGATGTTATCTTTTTTTATTGTAAGAAACCATGTCACATCAAATGAGAGTGTCCAAATCTCAAAAATCAACAAAAAAAGATAAGACCGAGGAGAAAAACACAATGTTCCTTTAAGATTAACTCAATCTCATATATATTAGAAATTGTAGTAGAGGAGGAAGCTAAAAAGTTATGCTTAATGGCAAATGAAGGATCACGTGACTCAGACAGAGCGGCGTATGATTTATTCTATGATGAATTATTACCTTTTTTTTTGAGAAATTGCATATTAGTTATAAAATTTAAACAAAAAAATAACATTAAAGAAGTTCTTCAGTTTGTATAATGAATACACTATCTTAATAAAAGAGACTAAGAATTTAAAGAATGAGTTAAATGAAAAACTCACCAAGCATACTGAATTTTAATAACCATATAGAAATTTTGAAAGTGAGGTCTTCCATTATTATGAAATTGAACATGACCTTTAGGTTAAAATAAATGTTGTAAAAATTGCAAATAAAGATTTGAGAAAAGAAGTTCCAGAGTTAAGAAAGCATGCACCAAGTTCAACATGCACCTATTCATCACCTAGTAGGGCTTCTCATGCATTATTCTTATATAGGAGGAAGTGGTTTCCATCAAACTATTTATTACATTCATTTCCTAGAGTTACTTATAATTTATATGGCATGATAAGTTATGTTGTCCGAATTTCCACACATAAATTTAAATAGAACCAAAATTATGAATGGAGATATAAGGACATAAGGATTCATGATAGCAGACATATATTTCATAGTATTGGAAGGCCTAAGATTATTTGGGTTCGTAAGGTCGCATCTTAGTATATTTTGTAGATGTACCTTCACAAAGGGACCAATGAAAGTAAGTGGTATCGCATAGCAGGTGCTTACAACACATGGCTAAAGACAAAAACAAGTTTATTGAGCTCGAGTCCAAAAATGATGGAAAAGTGGCCCTTAGCAATAATACCACATGAAATCTTATTAAATCACGCAATGTCAGTAAGGTTAACTAATTTACCATTGAAAGAGTCTTTCTAGTTAATGGTCTAAAACATAATTAATTTAGTAATCATTAGTCAATTATATGATAAAGATTTTGATAGTAAATTTTATACTAATAAATTCTTACTCATTATGAATGGGCAATTTTAGAATGGGTACATATAAATAATATTTATAAGTTTGATGTAGACTATATGATAAAATGTAAGAACGTTTATTGTCTAAAAATCACACAAATGAGTCTTGGCTTTGGTATAGGAGATTGTGTTATACTAGTATGAATACACTTAGGAAAATCATACACCTAGAGTTGGTTAGAGGGATACAAAAATTAAAATTTAATAATGACTACTTGTGTGATGCATATGAGCTATGAAAATAGGTCAAGTTATCATTTTACTTAACAAAGAACTTAAGGACTTCTAGACCCCTAGAAATACAACAAATGAATTTATTTAAGTATGACAGATATAAGTTGAAAGTCTTCTGAATTTGCAATTGTACATGAATACACAAGATTCATTTGGGCTAGATTTTTAGCACAGAAGAATGATTCATTTTTTAAATTCAAAATATTTGTTGTGTGAATTAAAAGGAGATCATTTGCACCATATCAACTATTCATAGTGATCATGGCATAGAATTTGAAATTGAGAAATTTAAAATATTATCATGAGAGAGGAATAAAAAATAATTTCTCAAGTCCTAGAATACTAAACAAAATGGGATAGCATAAAAGAACAATAGAACATTAATTGAAACTACTAAAGCTATGTTGAATGAGTACAAGTTAGTTAATTATTTTTTAGGCTGAAGCAATAAATATACCATGTTATATTCTAAAAATGGTAAATATAAGACCTAAGTTTAAAAAGATCCCCTTATGAGCACTTGAAAGGTAGAACACCTAACCTATCACATGTATATAATATTTGGTGTTAGGCTAGCATAGGAGAAAGACCTAGAGGGCTGGAGAGGGATGTGGTGTATTATAAGGTAGTAGCCTTAAGAAAGAATGCCTTAGCCTAATATACTATAATTGAATATGCAACATCACTAAGTACTAGGCTTATGAGACCATCCTTGTGCTAGGGAGGAGATGTGCTAAGATTTTTAGGGAGATAACACCAAAGATATTTAGTTGGAAGAGAACCAATGTGATAAAAAAAATAAGGATTCCTTTCATTTTTTATAGTTAAAGATGTTGAATTTATTATTATCTCAAATTAAGTAAAATATTTTATATATAAGGGCAATCAATAACTCAATAATGTAAAGAAGTTGTCATATACTTGTTCATTAAGTTTTTGAGGACTTTTATAATTTTATTATAATTACTTCTACTCAACTTATTCTAGCTATAGTTTTAAATAGGAAAGTGAGCACCCAAATATTTTTTCACGAAAGTGGAGAAGGTAGCAAAAATATAATTAACAATCATGTTGGATTGATGATGAGCAATTTTCCTCCTTCAAGACTTAGATGTCAAGAGTAGTTAATACCTCTAAGAAGAGGAAGATATTAGTGGGAAGTTGAAGCATATAGTGATTTTAACCATTAAATACATCAACTAAATGGTTAGATAGTAAGGTGAGGAATCTTTAAAATTATTATAAGTAGAGTTTCAATATTTAAATAATATTTATACTAACTTCAATTTTTATTTTCACAACACAAGGATTATGTATGTTGCTTAATAAGAGATTGAATATGGGATTATCATAGTTGTATTGAAAAATCATTTAATCAACATTTCATATCCCTAGTCTTCATTTTTTCAAAAGCTCAAGAATAAGTACTCGTTTAAGTGGCCTAATGGGGCACTCGTGTATGCCATCGGAGAGGAGGAAATGTTCCTAAAATCATAGGTTGATGTAGAATCATACATTTTCCAATCAGTTTGAATAAAATTCATTAGATTATATGAGATAATGATATCAATAAGTAAGATGTCTATGATATTGTGTGACTCTTATTCCACCTTAACGCAAATTTATGAGAGACATTGGATATGTTCTGCTTGTATTTCCTTAGGTTTTTTGAGAAGCCTTGTTAATCTAATAAAAGATAAGAAATTTTCTCCTCTCTATCTTCTTGGATTTGGAGAAGGCATGACACAGGTGAAATTATTAGTTTACAATATGGTAATCCATTTAAAATTTTTCATAGTATAACTATTTATTTTTTATATCTTATTTGTAGCAATTGCTATAAAGTGTATGTAATATGACACATCATATACCCAGTTTAGAAAAAAACATTCTATCAGTTACCTTTGTCAGCATCCTTTTTTTTAATACTTGCAATTGGCATTAAAATATAAGAAAAATAGAAGCAACTATGTGGTAGAAACTCTATCACATTCCTCCTTTAACAAAGAAAATGAAGGAGGAGGAAAACTAACATCTACCACATTATTCCAAAACAAGTTCCAAAACAAAGCAAGGTTGGCACAATAATCTGCCACCTTATTTCAATTTCTAGGAATAAATTAAAAAATAACATTCTTGAAATCTTTAGAAATGATAGGTCTTATTACAAGTTGAGCAAAATTGGATCCTTCATATACTTTTGAAGCATCTTCATAACGTTGAGATTATCTCCTTCTATAATTATCCCATTCTTTTCAAACATCTAATCTTGCAAAATATCCTTCATAGAAGTGATTTCCTTAAGCTCCAAATGGTAAACATCCCAATGGGCCAACTTTCTTCCAAAAGCCATCAAGAACCTCCCTTTATGCTCCATATAAACTCCACCAATACCATCTAGAGAAGATTTGAGAAGAGCTGCATTAACATAGATTTTGATCCAATCCAGAGGTGGGGTTGCCAAAATCTATGATTCAGCTCTTTGAGCTAGTTAGCATCCCAGGACTCTAAAATAAAAAAAACATGAAGATGATGAGAAGACCCAATAACCTTTGAAGCAATAACAGTTGGAGAAGCCACTAAATTTCCATGTTTAACATTATTCCAAGCATTCCATGATTGATAAACAACACTATAGTATAATTTAACCATCCTTGGATTACTTATAGATTTGTTTTTCAAAACTTTGAAACAATCTGGTAGGGATCAGAAAACTGGAATGTTGATCCCCAATCCATAAATTTGAGTAACACTTCATGCAATTTCCTATAGTGAATCGTTATATGCTCCACATTTTCAGGTAAATTATAACCTCTCACACATATGTTTCCCTGGTGCAACTTTCTATATGCCAACCAATCATTAGTTGGTAATGCATTCATCTTCAACCTGCACTAAAATAAGATTTTCTGTTGGCATCAACTTCATCCATTTAATAATTCTAGAATCCACATCATTTGAATTCAGTGATTTCTCATAGGCCAACGTTGTAACAATTTGACCTTATAATCCTTTTAAAAGTTTAGGTTGATCTTCCAATAGATTCAGGTTCACTGGAATTTACAGAATACAGTTAACCAAATTATCACCAAAATAAGCCTTCAACTTGTCTACATCCCAATATCCATCTTCATTCATAAGTTGTACAGCATTTAATCTCTACAAGCTCTAAAAATCACAAATAGTTGGAAACTAATTCAACTGTCTATCTAGAATCCAAATATCATTCAATATTCTCACGTTCAGTCCATTAGCCAGTCTCCATCTTATAGTTGGTTGTAGGAACTTTGCTCCTTCCAACAGAATCTTCACAGTAACTGACATTTCTCTTTTCATCTCCCACATCCCTATATCATCTACATACTTAGCACTCAAATTCTTATTAAGTAATGAGTTTGGCTCATTAATGAATTTCCAAGCTAATGAAGCTCTCAAAGGGCCCTGTCTATTAGCAGCAGAATATAGACCTAATCCTCCTAAACTAGTAGGAAGACATAATTCTTCCCATGCAACATAATGAAGACCCTTCCGAGCCTTCTCTTTATGCCAAAGAAAATATCTACACTACTTATCCAGCTCATGTAGTAGTCCTTTAGGAATCAAAGAATGGGTAATAAAATATGCTGGAATACAAAGAAAGGAAGATTTAATAAGAGCTAGCCTCCCAGCCAAGGAAAGAAATCTATTTCCCCATGAATTTAGCTTGTTGAGAGTGTTGTCCAGGATACATTGGAAATCTTAAGTAACCAATCTTCTCAGGACGATCTTAATACCAAGATAAGAAAATGCATTAACCAACCTATGTCCCATCAATTTTGCCAACTTTCTCTTCCTCCCAACCGCAACAGACTTCCCATAAATAATCATAGATTTGTTCTTATTAACAGCTTGCCCAGTCCATAAACACTAATTAGCAATGATCTTTTTAATTGTACTTACCGATTTGGATGAGGCCTCAACAAAAATTAAGACATCATCTGCATATAAAAGATGAGATATCATATCAGCTTTGGGAGATAATTTGATACCAATATTTCTACCTCTTTGATAAAATGACTTTGACAGCAACTCTTAACACATAATAAGGAGACAATGGGCATCCCTGCCTGAAGTAGCTCTTTGCCTCTATCCAATCATATTTCATGCTATTGATTAGAATTTAAAACTTTGGATTACTTACACATTGCATTTTCTAGTTAGAAAACTTATGAGGAAAACCCATGATCTCCAACACATGAAGCAAAGTTGACCATCCCATACTATCATATGCCTATTCCATATCTAGCTTTAAAGCAAAGAGCCATTTTCTGGATACTGAAGATTTGAATTTACAAAAGCTTTCTTGTGCTAGACGACAATAATTAGATTAGGATCTCCCATGAATGAATGCAACTTGCTCTTCTAAAGTTAGGCTTGGGATATATAGTTTCAGTTTATTAAGAAGCATTCTAGCAGCAATTTTGTAAATAGTTTGAAAAAGACTAATAGGTGTGAACTTAGAAGGCTCCAAAGCATTTTTTATCTTAGGAATAAGGACTACCAAAGTCTCTTTCCAAACTGGTGGCATCACTCCAGAATCAAAAAAATCAAAGCAAAGATTTTCAAAGATCTTCATTTATAATATCTCAATAGGATTTGAAGAAAGATTAAGTAATTCCATCCATACGAGGTGACTTGTTACTCCCTAGTTTCCTCACGGCTTCCCACAGCTCCTCCTTAGTAAATACAACATCCAATAATATTTTATTAGATTCATCTACTTGATCCTCAACCTTGAAAATTCGCAAATCTTGTAACAAACAATTCCTCTCCCTCCATTTATTTTGAAAAAAAATTAAAAATATCATCTCTATTTTCCTAGCAACCTCCACTATATCTCCATCAGGATTTTTAATTTTTTTGATGAAAAAACTTAGTATTGGCATCCCTTCTTCCAACCATCTAGTTTTAGCTCTCTTTCTCCACTAAGAAGCTAACCTTGCCAAAGTCACATTCAATTCATGAACTTTCCATCTAAACTCAACCATTTTCTGAGGCCTCAGTCCTCTAACCACACTTTCCTCTTCTTACAGCAGTAGAATTTGATTTTGAAGTGAATCATTTACGGACATAAGTTATTTTAACTTATTTTTACCCCAAAAATATAAAGCCCAAAGCATTCTTTTCATATTCCTTTGAATAATATCAACTGAATTTCCATAATCTACTTTCCTCCAAGCCTTATGAATAATTCTTTTAAAAGTTGGGTAAGAAGCCCACACATTTTCAAATCGAATGAACTTAGTATAAATAGGTTGGTTTTTAACTTGGTTTCCAGTGATCAGAAGCCACCCTAGCTAAATGTCTTACCAACACAAATGGAACACATTTCAGAGACTCAAAATTCAGTAAGCACCTATCAATTTTTTAGAAATCCTAGCTGCCCCCTCCATATTGTTACACCTGGTAAATTGAGGACCAACACTTCTAACATTTTACAAATCTTTATTTTCCATACGTTCTCTCATTTGTTTTTGACCCTAAGACATTATAAATCTCTTACCACCTCTCTTTTCAACTTTAGCAATGATATAATTGAAATCCCTTCCAACCAGAAAAGGAAGATTTTTGGCTGAGAACACTTCAATTTGCTCCCACATCTTTCTTCTAGCATAACTATCTTTGTTCCCATAAATAGTAGCAATTATCCACTTCCCAAATTTTGGAATCTTCAATGTAATAATAACACATTGATTAGATTCATTTAACATAAAAAAAATACATATATTTTTTTCCACAACACCAATATACCATCTGAAGTACCATCCCCCGGATGATGATGAAAATCCTAATCCTCTCCTACCAATCTCTTAACAAGAATCCTATCAATATTAGCTAATTTGGTTTCCAAAAGTCCAACAAAGAAAATATCATTGAAAATTCCAATCCTCCCCTACAATTCCAGAAAAATCATTTTCCTTTACAATCTTCCCTACAATTCCAAAAACCTATAGAAGACATTTCAGAATTTAACGGGGACACCTCCCCATTCAAAAATTTGTCTCCAACATTAGTCTTCCTCTTCCTCAAAATATCTTCTATAGGACCCAACATTTTTAATTCTTTGTTAAGCCTAATCTTCCTAGACCTAAAATTTCCACCTCCATCCCCTACATAATGAGGAGACAACAGCTCATTCTGAGGAAATTACTCAAGATTATGAGTATTTCCAATGCCAATCAACTCAGACTTAAAAGTCTGTAATTCTTTACCAATAACATCCTCCACATCATCCATACCATCTATATGCATTAAAGGAGCAAAAGAATTACCATTACAATCAGAAGGGTTACCAACCGAAACACTGCAGGAAACATCCTCTGTAGAAGCAGAATCCAATGTATTGATTTGAGCAATAGCATCATCATACATAGTAGGTTCCTTATTTTGAGTAGCAGGTTTAACACCAACAGCCACTTCTTTACATTACACATTAGTATGCCCCGGCATATAATTCCTTGGGGATCATTAATGTGTAGATTTATTTCATAATAATGTATATTCATATCTTCATTTGTAATTATGATGTAAACATTATTTTTTGTGAACATTAATTCTTTTATTTACCCAATTTACATTACTTCTAAATTTGCATCAATTGTGTTATGGGTGTTAAGTTATAGAACTTGAATTACACTATTGAATCACACTCTGTGTAATGTTTGCTTTATTATATTGCATTAAATGTACAATGTTATGTTATGGTTGTCATATTATGTTTCCTATGATCTACTAATTTGATTATACTTAATCTTCTATTTTAACTTTGTAGTCTATTTTGTTATAATTCATGTTCAAATCATACTTGAACTATGATTGAATAATCTCTGAATCATGATTGAATGATCTTCGAATTTTGATTAACAATCCTCAAACCATAATCAAATAATCTTTAAACCATATCTCGAATAATCTTTAAATAATGACTAAACAATATTTAAAATATAATCAAATAATCTTTGAACCATATTAGAACATGATTACTTCAAATACAGTTTTAACAAGATTCAATCAAGCATCAAAGATAAACCCTAATCATTCTGCAAAATCATTCGAAGCACATTTTGTCAATAAGTCTCTAGCAATAAAAAATGGATACTTTGGTTGAAGATAATTTTTGAGCATATATCCCTAAAAGACAAAAAAAAGTGTAATTTTCCAATTTATGATAACATGTGGCAGATATATAACTGTGTGTATGTGTATGCGCATCCTCTACATGTGTTACTTGATAATCACTCAAAATTAAATATTATCATAGCAGAATTAAGTCTCTAATTATGAATTAATTTAAAAGAAGTTTTTATGTTTATAAATAAAATCTAAATAACATAAGAGATTTTAAAATAAATATTGTGCTGATAAAGTAGAGTCACTACATTAAAGTCATGTATTTGCGGCAGAAAAATCCACCGCAAAACAGGTCAAATCCTTGCAAATTTCATGTTGAGGAGGATTTGCTTCCAAAGGTAAAACTCGCATGGTAAAAATTTTTGCGACAAATTAAATCCATCGCAAATAGTTTGTGGCGGATTTACGGCAGAGTTACGATGGATTCGGATTTTGAAAAATATTGGATTCATTTTTACAAAATGTCATAAATTCCAACACATATTTTGTTGAATTTGAGGTGAATTAATGACAAAAAATCCATTGCAAGTGGAGGCAAAAATTATGTCGTAAATTGTGGAAGATATTTCACTGCACATCTGCTGGTAGTTGTGACAGATATTTATGTCACAAAATACGATAGTCACTCATTTATGCATTTATGATGAAATTTTTGTCGCAAATCTGCCGCTTACCTATAGCAAAAAATTTAAAAAAAAATATCTCCTACGATCAGTTGTTGAGATTTTCAACAATAACAATCTAAGAAGCTTAAAAGCAGTTCAATAAACAATGGTAAAATAAATAATCATATTTTACAGTATTCTATATTTATAACACTGTTAAGTCTCAATAGTTATTATACATCAAAAACCCCTAAATAGATAATCTAGGCAGAATCAGTATCCTCACTATCATGCTCGGCCAATGTAGGCACAGGGTAATTTGTACCAAACTTCTCTCTCAATCTCCGAAGCTCATCAAGTATCTAAGTGTTAATGTTCGCTTGTGATTTTTGGACATTTTCTGGCTCCACTATTAAATTAGCCAACTGTTGGCTATATAAATTGTCATGGCTTCTTGTAGAGTATCTGGAGGTAGAAGAGGATTGTCCCTCATGTAATAAGGACAAGCTAACTTGCCAGGATTGCTCCAATAAGAAAGCATGTCATATGTTGGAAAGTCATGGCTGCTTGTAGAGTATCTGGCATGAATTCTTTGCGATATAGATCAAAAGTAATCTCATCTGCTATGAGATAGGTTTGATTTTTGTGTTTAGAACATGGACAATGAAACCTTCCTCGGATATAGAGGAAGGTAATTGACAGTTTGCCTGAATAAAATAATTCACTTCATTCAGAAATTCATTTGTTAATGTCTTGTGTCTAGGAAATAATAGGTTATACATCCAGCTTCTATAGTTTTGAATATTCATAACATAGTTGGGCTATAAATTCCGACAACCAGATAATGAGATTTGTATCAGCAATAACAATAACAAGCTAACTAAAAAAAACATATTTTTTTAGTAATTTCTAACCAAGTCTTTTTAAGTCTAGCTACCTCTACCTTTCTTAACATAGGCTAAATCTAATACATCTACTCTCCTAGCAGGGTCATCAGAAAGCCAAATTTTTCAATAACCAAACTATCTAAAATAACTCTCTCTAATTTTATCTGCCACTAGAGCTACACCAAACTTTTCATGTATTCTATTTGTAAGTGTGAAATCACTCATCCACCTGAGCATCCTCATCTTTACTACACTTAATTTTATGCTTCTCTTGAAATGGCCAACATTATGCATCATAAAGCTTTGCAAATCTCACCATCATCTTATAGAATTGTTCCTTATGTTTGTGGGTAATTTTTTATCACACAATAGGCACGATGCAGTCCTCCACTTCAAATCCAACTTGATTATAATATTAATATCCCCATCTATTTCTGCATCGCTTTGAGCAGTAGACCCGAAATAACTAAAAAGCGCACAATTTGTAATGAATTGATCACCAATGTGGCAATCCCACCACTAGATCTAGTACCACCAAACTTACGCTCCATATATTATATTTTAGATATGCTAAAAATTAAAACATACGGATTCTAAGGTTTACCCCCTTAATTCTAGTTTTTCATCATCTCCCTCTCTCTAGTCTTATCAATAAGAAGAATGTCATTAGCAAAAAACATACACCAAGGTATATCCTCTTGCAAATGTCGTAGTAAGAGCATCTATGCCAAAAGAAAAAAGATATCGGCTAAAAGATAATTCTTAGGGCTGTTTGCCAACATGATTTATGCACGATTTGAGCAGGATTTATGCTAAATCCTACCAAGCAGCCGGTAGATCTCACAGGCGGAATAAATCCACCGTTTCCCTCTTTTTGACATAAATCCCTGATTTACACATGGAGTTCGATGGATTTAAGGGATTTGACTGAAGAAGCGTACGAAAGGAAGAAAGGTAGTTACCTTCACAACGAGTGAGGCTCCCGTCGACGGTTGGGAAGACGAAGAAGAACGACGAGGAAATGAGAATTCAGAAGGAAGGAACGTCGTCGAAGGATGCTATGCCATAGGGAACCTCGTCCGCCGGAGCCAAGTTGCGGTCCAAGAGCGAATGAAACAAATGCCCAGCAAACCGGTTTAGATATGTTTGTTTGCGTCGGATTTGTGACGGATTTGTGGCAGACCTACTGCCGCAAATCCGTCACAAATAAAATCACGAATACTTCTGTCGCAAATTCGCTGCAATTTTCGAGAAAAAATTTTCCACCGCAAAGTCCGCCACAAATTCGCCACAATTCACTAACTTTCCTGTAGTGAGTAAGACAGAATAATAGGATGAGAACTAAAATTGGAGAGAGACGAAAATCAGCTGATTATGGGAAGGAGCGCAGGGCTCACGGCTATGGTGATTCATGGTTAACGAACAAGACGGACGAGAGTTGCGAAACCTACGATAGTGAAGAAGGAACAAGAGAAGGATGACTCGGCGTATGATTGCTGGATGCAAGGGGGAGGGTACGTGATACCCTAACTCTGTCTCCTAAAATTGCATCCATAGGACTCCTATGATTGGAGTGAGAAAAGTCAGCGCTGAGAGTGCGTTCAAATCATTTTCGCTATTGATCCATCAATAAGACCGACATTGCTTCTCACACTCAAGGTCATAAGCACAGCCCTGTTCTGTAGCCTCACCAGTCCTTTGATTAACATAAGTGCTTCCAGCCATAACGAAAGCACGAGCAGGATCTACTCGCAACAAAGGCACTCTGCTGATTTGGAAAGGTAAGCAAATCCGTAAGTAACTGAGTCTTTCAGCACTAATTAATTACAGCAAAAAGTGCTTTAGAGATACTATAGAAAAACATTAATGGTGGGGTTATATATATACAAGGAATAATAGGGAGTTTGAATGAGAAAATCAGTGGAGATAAAGTAGAAAATCCCTAGCTGTATTAATCTGCCAGCAAATGGGTTCCTATTATAAGCTTGGAAACCAAGAATAATTCCTAATAGGCTCTCCTCTCCCCATAGCGGAGCCGATCTAACAGTTATCCCTTTCTATTTTAAATCCCAGCACCCAGACGTTTCCAGTATGAAACGCCAGTCCCTTTAATCTCTCTCTCTCTCTCTCTCTCTCTCTCTCTCTCTCTCTCTGTAGCCCGACTTTGAATTTTAGTCAAGTCAATTTTTGTGCCTTTTGGAGTCGCGATTTTCGAATAGAAGCGAAATAATCAAATTAAATTCCTTTCTTTCGTTGTCGGATCAGATAGCAATGTTTCATCCTTACTGAAAAGAAAACAAATTGAAAATTTTCTTCCCCAATTGACACTTTCTCAGCCCTCCTTCCCCCATAGACGCACATTCTCTCTCTCTCTCTCTCTCTCCCCTTCTCTCTCGGTTTCAGCCTCTCCTTCTCTGTTTATAAATTTTATACCGAATCTGCGATCAAATCGGCTTTAGGGGATGAGGAAATTGAGATTGTTGGCAATATGGACGGCGATATTAGTCCAACAGAGCGTTAATTTAAGAATCGTCGAATCTCTCCAGCGACAACTGCAAGTGAAGAAGACAGAACAGAGGCTGCTTGTAAACATGACTCTTCTCGCTCATGCTTCGTCTATGGCAGCCGGCAAGTTCTCAATCCTCTCTCTTTCTCTCTCTCTCTCCCTGCCTCGATAGAGAAAGCTATGAAAATAGTTTTTTTTTGGTAAGATCTCCTCATCATTAAATTTATATTAAAATTAATATTTGCATATAATATTTTAATGACACCCTAAGCAATAAATTCAAAGATATTCATAACTATTTTGATGGATTTTTTATAGTTTTCTATTATTTAAATACTGTGTGGTTTGAAGGGCGACTTGTGTAGCAAATTATTTACGATTTAAACATAAATTCTTGATGCAGTTTGTCTGGATGGGAGCCCACCTGCCTATCACCTCCACAGAGGACACGGCACCGGCGTTAGCAATTGGCTTTTGCAGTTTGAGGTAGTCTTTTTTTTTTCTTCCTTCTGGAGTGAGTATTTTTACCAATCAATTTGGCCCAGAAAAATAATGAAATGAGGCTTTTATGCATAAATGTGATAATTGTAATTACAAATATGCCATCTCATTCAGTGAATTTATTTGATAAATCATAGCTCTTAGAAACAACTGCAGTAATGCTTCCCAAACAAATCTACATTTAAAACGATTTCTCTTTTAAAATTTTTGTGAATAAAATTTGTGGAGTATATGCAAATCACTTTGGTCTTTTTGGTTGGGAGTTTAGACTATCAACTAAGAGATTTTGGATTCGAGCCTTACGCATGTAATGTGTGTGTGAATGTCTTAATTGACCTAAATATCCCCTAAAAAGAAATGTGTAGTATTTACATGACTTATGAACAACCATTCCATTTAAGAAGAGTATATTTACTCTCTCACTCGGTTGGCTCAGAATTGCTTTGCAATTTACACTATCATCCTTCCAAATTTTGGTAATTGAACATGAAGTTGCAAGAGTTTTTTATAAGCTTATAAAGAGTATACTTTTCTACTCATAGATAAAGCTGATCATCATCTTGTCCCAATTTTTTTTGTCTTTTAAATCACAATAGAAACAAAATGACAGGAGGTAGTATCCAAAAAAAAAAAAAACTTCATGCATCTACAAAGCATAGTGTGGGGCATTGCAAGATCATAGGTGCTAGGTCAATTTCATTTAATTTTATAATGGATATCGTATAAATATGCTAAAATAAAGATAAATAATATTTCTCTTAATGAAATGTATAGTAATACAAATTGTTTTACTAGAAATTTATTATCAAAAGACATTTTAACTTGTTTGCAATTTGATTCATTCCTGAAGGTTTTCTAGCTTTTGTTCAATTGAATAATAGCTTCTGTATAATAATAATTGTTCCTTGGCATGGTTCGGGTGTAGGGTGGTGGGTGGTGCAACAATGTATTGTCATGCTTTCAAAGATCTAGAACGAGACGTGGGTCCACTCGATACATGAATAGACTAGAGGTTTTTTCCGGCATCCTTAGTGATGATCCCGTTAATAACCCTGGTATGTATGGTCTTTCCCCATTTTCTTCTTCTCCCTTATTTTCTTATATTTTCACTTCGATGTGCATATGTGTGAGTGTTAGTTGTAGAATTATACAAAGTAATGGAAAATTTCCATAAAACTTCAAGGGTTTTGAAATTTGATGATATTTTACCAAGAAACCAAAGAGACATAACAATTAGGTTTCTTTTAGAAACACATATAGAATCAATGTTTGTACATAAGTAATATTTTGTAAAGATGTTAAGTAACATAGAATTTGATGTGATCATAACTTATATACTTTATAATTATACTATGTCTATCAAGGGAAACAATTTAACTTTCTTAGATTGCACAAATAATACAAGTAGTGTACATTTATAAACTCACCCAATACTACTCGCTCAAGACTCTTCTAGAACAAGAACTCGCTCGAGCTTTAAAGCTACTTGCTAGCATTCGTTCAAATCGGTCAATGACTTCTCCTAGAGTTATTGGCTTTACCAAGAAATTCATATGCATGTTTTCCTTATGTATTCAAGCCACATGCCTCGTGCATTTATAGGAACTTCTCTTATAATGACAATGCTGGCCTAAACATATAAAATAGTATACACGAGGAAGTACTGAGAAGTCATTTGTACTCGAGTCTTATACTTTCAATAATTTATTGAAATCTCAAAGCTTCTCACTCTAGATTTTCTTTCTCTCTTTACTTTTTATTCTCTGTTTGTTTTTTTTATTATTAAGGTTCTGGTGCTATTTGAAGCTGCCAGCATGTCACGAAATCAAACAGTTGATATTTGTTGATTCTATAATAATACATATATTTCAGCAAATTAAACAAGATCTGTGAAATGATCTTAAAGTATAATTTTTAAAGACAAATAAAAACTTCCAATTTATTTTAATCATGGAATTATTATGGAACTAACAATGTAATAATTTAAGTAGAAAATAATAAAGTTGTAATCTTTCTAGTTGTTCAATTACAACATAATCTTATATGCATGTAGAGATACTATGAAATACTAAGAGAAACCAAAAAATGTACTGTCTTGTCAAAGAACAGATTTCTATAACTGGAATAGAGTAAAGCTTCGCTACTGTGATGGTGCTTCTTTCGCTGGTGATTCAAATTACAGTAATGGTGTAAGCTTTCTCTTCATATTTGTATTATTAAAATTTCTCGTTTGTTACCTTTTACTTGTGTCATAACCTCTTATCCACATAACTTCGACTATGCAGATATTTGTCCTTCACTTCCGAGGGAAAAGGATATGGGAGGCAATCATAAATGATCTGCTTCCAAAGGGCTTGATGAATGCACGAAAGGTATCTCTTAAGATTCTAATTCTATTTAGGGAAATCTTTTTGCTTCCTTCCTTTGGTCGTACCCTCTCACCCTCCCTTTTTTTTTTTCCTTGTTGAGCATGACCAAATAAGTTATTTATAGTTCCTCTCACTTTTTATTAATATAATATAAGGTTCTATAAATAAGTATACATGAGAATGACAAGGAAATAAATAATGAGAGAAAGAACCTAAATTAGAAAGATATAATATATTCTTTTAATCAAGTATTCTTTATAAATAATAATTCCAAATTTATTCTTTCCTGCTATGACAACCCCCTCAAAATATATGTCAATGAGCCATAACTGATTATAAGATTTAGGAAATCCAAGTTGTTTTGAGTTAGGGACATGATATGTAGTAATCTTTTTGAAAAGCACTATGACAAGAAAAATAACATTCTACTTTTTTATGGTTTATTATTTCTTGAAAAATGAGATTACTTGCAATGTAAATGCCAACGCAATTGTCACGACATATGTTATAAATTCACATGTAGACTATGGTTTCATTTGGGACAGCTTTCTTATTGCTTTCTAAAACAGATTTCTAGTATAAAAATTTTTATTTAAAAAAAATTTTTGTACTAAAATATCCTTTAAGAAACAGTAAGAAAGTCATTCCAAACGATGCCTATGGCGTAACTCTATATTCTTCTTCTACACTTGAGCCAACAATAACAAATTTCTTCTTGCTTTTGCATAAGACTGGTTCCTTCCATAAAAAAAATAGATGCAATGATAGACTTTGTAACAATAATAAATCCATCATATTTAACCAAGCTCAAAAAAGCGTTTCAACATTTAGATGGCCATATTTAGTATGAAAGATATTTTTCCCAATAACCTTTTTAATACATATGAGGATGTGCATGACTGTTTCCCAATGGTTCTGTATAGGAGTTTGCATATGTTTTTTGAATAACCAAAAATCAAGAGTTGTCTAATCTAGTCACTATAAAATATCTTAGCTTCCCAATTTGTTTTTCTTAGCAAGAGGCATTTTTAAGGTCTTCCTCTTATAGAGGTTCTTGTGAGTATGTATGGGAGTGTTAGAAAATTTGTAACCTTGGAGTCTAGTTAATTCCAAAAAATTAATGACATATTTATGCTAAGATAGGGAGATCCTTTACTTTTTGTAAACAAATTCAACAACAACAACAACAACAACAAGCCTTTATTCCACTATGTGGGGTTAGCGACATGAATCTTTTTCCTCCATTGTCTCCTATTAAGAGTTAAATTATCATTTAAATCTAATTAAAAAAAAGTCATTTCAAATATTTTCTAACGAAGTATTTTTAGGTCTACCTCTACCTTTCTTAACATAGGTCAGATCTAATACATCAACTCTCCTAGCCGAGTCATCGAAAGGCCAATGTTTTATGTGATCAAATCATCTAAAGCGACTCTCTCTATTTTCCTCCATTGGCGCTACTCCAGCCTTTTCATGTATATACTTGTTTCGCATTGTCTCAAAAAAGTAAAGTCACTCATCCACCTGAGCATCCTCATTTATGCAACACTCAACTTAATTTTATGCTTCTCTTCAAATCATCTCAAACGCACTCCTTCTTCACTCATCTAATATCTTTTTAGTCTTCAAAATATTATTAAAAAGTTTAGTAAGCCAAGAAATTCCTTCATCTCTTAAGCATTTTCACATCTTTATTAAAATATCATAAGGTCCAACTTCCATACATAAAATATTGTTTTATAGATCATGCAAGCGTGGACGAATGATGAATAATAAAAAATTTAAAGCGACTTGTGACCTTCAACCTACTAATCTGTAAGTAGTAGCAAGTGACTTGCAAACACCACAAAGAAGGAATTCTTGATGAATGTACTAATCCATCAAAGAAATATCAAGTTCAAGTTAAAGTGTAGTCCTCCCACAGTCGATACTAGCCAACAAACAAATAAGCACATTGAACTCAGCAAACAATGGAATTGAAGGGAATGTATAATATGATTGCAAATAGATGTACAAAGCCCCTGAATAATATTGTAAATTACTTGCATATGATAGCATTTGACACATAATACTCGCATCATCCATGCAAGAAAATACAGCTGCCCCCTACAAGTACAGGGATATCACGCACAGTGAGCATAATGACGTCATGCATTTAATGAATTCAAAGTAAATGAACTTTGCGCATAGTCAATACTATTCAGCTCAAGACACTGCTTGATGGCAAGCAAAGATTAAATAGCTGATGTGCAATGGATGTAGTGACATCCTTACGGTTGGCTCCAATCTACATGAGGACAAACATGCCAATCCTTATATGCGGTGAAGGTTAGCATGAAGCAAATGTAACAATTTGCTAATTAACATGCATAGGGAAATCGATGACAATTACAACTCATTAACATCAATATGCAAATGAATAGATCAGCTAGCTTCTAAGCAGTAGTGGTAGATATACCGCAAGGGTGAGATATCCCTTGTGAACATCGACATGCAACATATCATTTACAAACAAAGTCCAAAGATCATGACAAATGCAGGACTACAACAAATGCAAGTGCCTACGAGAAACTGCAGGAGATTCATTGGTGCACGACAATCTACTTGTATAAAACAACAAATGACCTGTAGTGCAGCACTACGCCACTAGATCCGCAACACTCGTACAAACAAACATAAGGCGTTTGTAAATGCCAAAATGAAATCATGTGCGCTCGTCAGCAATAGTCACTCACACAACTGACCATGTTCCCCAATGGCTCAATTCCTTGAGATATGAATCAATATGATATAATTGATACGACACAAAGTCCTCTGTTTGCTAAGGTGGATTCAAATTTATCCTCTTAGGCAAATATTCACCTCATGTCTACAAGGTATTCTTAGACGAAGCAACCCATGGCTTCCAATCAGGATCTTTTTGTCAGGTTGGGTCGACTATCTCCTCTGACTAAGTAGACCAGGGACCATGATAGTCCGGGACGACGGAACCATGGGATTCTGATCGGGTTCATCATCATTCCCCCACCATCTGATTTAAGTATTAGGTGGTGAAGTTTTAATTTTAAATATTAAATTTTAAATACCAAATCATACTGTTACTATACACCAGATACTACGTACCTTTGCATATCTTTTTGACGACTAGCCTTAATCCAAAGTTCTCTCTCGCTATCGGGAGGGGTAATTAACTATAGGGGTTTGCACCTATAGAAAAACCTGAAATCAGATCATAAAGTCCTTGCAAAATGATGGTGAAATCTCTGGATAGTGTCTTATTTAAAACCTAATATGCCTTTTGAAAATTTACCTCGGAACCTACACGTTAAAACTCTCATTGACGACCCGAAAGAAAAGAAAGGGGCCGCAAAGAGGCTGGGCGCGAATTTTTGGATCCCACAATATTGGAGGGTCTCTCTTGGGCGAAGAATTAGTGAAGAGAAGATGGTAAAAGCAGTTCGTTCTTTTGAATGAGAGGCACTGGAGCTTGAAAGAGAGATACTGCCCATTCAGGACAGTATATTATTAGAGCTTGTGAAGGGGGAGGTATCGCCTATACAAGATAGTGGAGGGTCTCTCTTTGGACTAGAATTGGAGAAGACAAGGGAGGCAAAAGTAATTTAGCATCTTAAAAGAGGGGCACTGGAGCTTAAAAGAAGAATATTCATCATTTATTCAGGACAATATATAACTGGATCCTGCAAAGGGGAAGGTACCACCTATACAAGATCGTAGAGGGCCTCTCTTGGAATAAGAATTGGAGAAGAAAAGGGAGGCAAGAGCAATTCATTTTCTAAAAAGAGGGTCAGTGGAGCTTGAAAGGGGATACAAAGCATCTATCCACTACCGTATTTTATGGGAGCCTATACAAGACAGTGAAGGATTCTCTTGAGAGAAGAATTAGAAGTTGGGTAAGAAGCACTTCGTTCTCCTAAAGGAGGGGCACTTGAACTTGAAAGGGGGAGAAACTGCGAACACAAGATAGTGGGGAGCCTCTCATGAGAGAAGAGTTGGAAAGGAGAAGAGGGTGCAAGGACTAAGGGATATTTATACTTGAAATGAGAGGAGGGAGTTATAAAAATAAAGAGAGAGTTACAAAAGTTAATAAGAGAAGTTACAAAATTTAAAGAAAGAAATTACGAAATTAAAAGAAAGGGACTTTCAATATATATATATATATATTAAAACAAAGTTATTAAAAAAATGAAAAAAAAATCTAAAAAAAAATTATTGCCTAACAGCACCTTAAATGAACGCCTTATGAGACGCCCGTGCTCAACGCATGGGCTGGCCACAGGTGCTACTGTCGGCCATCAGCTAACCCAGTTTGGGCCTAATTTCAAGCTAGAATAAGCCCATTTCAACATTTTTGGGACCCCGGGATCATTTTTCGATATTCTAAACTCATATTTGAAACTTTTGGAGCCTATTGTAGTCTATATAATTACGATTTATGCTAATTTGAAAAGTTCGTAGCTAAATTTTTTATTATTTTTGCTCCAATTAACTCGATGATTTTATAGACAACTAAAACTATAATGAAAGGGATTTTAACTCTATTGAAGAAATCGCGCCTTGTAACTCTATTGAAATTGCAATTTTGTGCTATAAATTTTTTTGAAGAATTAAAATACATTTTTGTATGTAACAAGCTTTAATATCTGAAAATAGAAGGCCAATGATATATTTACAAAAATTGCATGATCAACATGAATCTTGAGGAAAAATTTTACTTTGGAAACTTCAAAATTAAAATCATGATCATATGAACTTCAATTTTAGCAAACCTATAGTTGAATTGAATATTTCAACAAGATGAACCCAAAGATATTAAAAGTAGCCCAATCTGAGTCTAAATGAGATAAAATTGAACACTTGAAGCACAATAGGAAACTTCAGACATTAATTGGATAAACAAATGATCTCCAAATTTGACATGCATATAGTCGAATTGAGTGGCTCAACAAGACGAATCCAACGAGCCTAAAATTTCTCAATTCTGGCATCATTAAGGTATTTAAATACTGAACAAATACTTTATGATCAAAGGACTCATTGTTGACTGTACGATGAGGTGTTTTGGATTCTGATTCAAATCATCAAAATGCACATCTCAAAAGCTTATAAATAGAGTCACATTCTCCACATGAGGGAGGAAAGGGTGGAGAGAACTAGAGAGCTCTCTTGCATTCACTAGCTATCGTTGCTCAGGACCACCACCAGCTATCGCCGCCAAAGACCCCTACCAACAATCGCCGTCATCATCTTGAGATTCCTATCAAGATTTAATCCCTGTTGTTGGGTATTAATTTTCTACCTGCGGACATCAAACTTCTATAATTCCTATACGGGAAATCAAGTCCTATAGTTGGGTGCTAACTATTCATCTGTGGATACTTGATTTCTATAATCTTTACAGGAAAAATCAGATATTTGTTTGCAAATAATCTCATCTTCTTCAACTGTGAAGAAGGGATGATTCTTATATTACCTACTGTACAATGAATTTTTCAACTGGGCTAGACCTTGTTTTTCCCTTTCCGAGTTTTCATATAAAAAATTTATGTCACAATTTTTATCTGTGCGTGCTGATTTTTTATACAATGATGAGACGTAAAACATATACTTTACCGTCTCAAATTTTCTAGCGCATAATAATTATAAACAATTATTTATATTGAGCAAAAGGATTCATGGCTCAATGATTCATTGGAGAAAATTATTCCTCTAAAGCCATGAGTTCAAGCCACACACTATAAATTTTTGCCCATCATTCAAAAAAAAAAAAAAACAAAAAGAAATTTATGATGAAGTATGCATCTCAAAACAGTCCAGGAATTTTATAAGCATCTTTTTGAGAAACGTGCACCCTTCAACATGAGTAATAAAATTGCAAAAATGAGAGGAACAACCTCATGAGAAAGAAAATGAGAAGTTAAAAGTGACTGTTGCAAATAGGCAAAAGGCTGATCATGTACAATCGGCACCCCCCCCCCCCCCAACACACACAGAGGCTAAAGCACATGCAATGTTTATGACCCTAATAAGTATTCTACAGTCCTTTTTGGTAAATCAATCATCAAATTTTGGTTTAGCGCAGTGGTCCTTATTTTTCAGCCAATCATCAGCCTGCCACATCAATGCTTAGAAATAACTATCTACAAAATAAAAAACACAATCCTTCTCTGGTGAACTACCAGGTTTTATAGTGTACTTAACCTTGTGTTTGCCAGGACTTTGTCCTATCTGCTTAAGATCGGCTGGTTATGCGAGGTTGGTTATCATAATTACTGATTGTGTTTCTGTAAATTATCTTCCAATCCTTCAGGTCTTGCTTTCAGGGTGCTCGGCAGGTGGACTTGCTACCTTCCTTCACTGTGATGCTCTCTCTCAGATGCTCCCAGATTCGACCATCGTAAAATGCATGAGTGATGCTGGGTTCTTCCTTGATGTGTAATCATCTTACTGCTTCATTATGTTATTATTTCAAATTAATAAGGCTTTCTTAATCTTTATTCTTAAATTTTCAGGAACGACATAACTGGCAATGACACCATAAGAACCTTTTTCAATAGTGTGGTTAAGCTACAGGTCAGTTTCTGTCTTCCATTTATGTTATAAATTTAAATAACAAAATCATGTCATAAATTTAGTACATTAGACCTGTACTGTTCCACGAACAAGAAGTCAATGTTGTAGGGACTACAGAACAACTTGAACAACGCGTGCTTGGCTTCTCATTACTTCCCCAGTCAGGTTGATCTCTTTTTACTACTTTAAGTAGACAACGGTAAAAGCAGTAAACATCCTATTGGCTGATAATGCTTATTTGCTCATGCAGTGCTTCTTCCCTCAATATAATCTTCCTTTCATCAGAAATCCTTTTTTCATTCTGAATTCGGCTTATGATACTTATCAGGTGAAGAATTGGAAATTCTATTTATTTCAATCATTTGATGTTCTACTTTTAACATGATAATTTGAAATCTTCATGTTTAACAGTTTGACCATATATTTGTGCCACCTTCAGCCGATCCGACAGGACATTGGAGTCCTTGCAAGTCAGATCTGGCGTCATGTTCTCCTAGCCAGATCAGTATTCTTCAAGGTGAACAAATCTATTGTCCTGATATTGTCTTTGCTGTCATTATTTTTGCCTGTATTTGTGTAACAGAAAAGTGAATGAGATAAATTGAAATATGAAAATTTGCTGTTTAACTATTGATTTGTTATTTTATACCTCTTTAGTATGTCTGTCCACACAAATTCCAATCATCCCAAATGAGCATTTCGCATCAAAATATTGTGAAAATGAAGAGATCGGTCTATGTTGTGAATTCTGCAGAACTTCTTTGGTGCAAAGTTGCTAATCTCCTTGTAGAGATAATGCTTGATATTTGCAAGATTTATTGTCGATCATTCGTTACCACTCAAGCACAAATGGTGATAATGGATCGTATTTAAGTGGCTAGTGTTATGAATAGAAGTCGAAAAGAAAATAAACTTAATCCAGGTGAGAGTATTAAACTTTGTCTCGTGTCACAGTTTAAAAAATATTTTTTAAATATTAAGTGAAAACTCCTCATCTATAAATTTAAATCCTTTGTTATAATATAAATTTCACCAATTTGTGTATCAAGCCAAATTTTGATCAGCCTTTTGTTTTTCCTTCCCATCATTTAGAAGTATAGATGTGATTCAGAACTTAATCCCTCTGCTGCTTCAGGTTACAATTCTAGAATATTATTGCTGTTAAAGTAGTAGAAAGTAGACACTATCGCATCAGTTTCACTGTATTGTTCTAGTTAAAGTTATAGAAGACTATGCTTTCTAAATAGTAGAACGCAGGAAAAATAATCTTCACGAGATCAGAAGACCTAGAGTTATCAGGTTCCAAATTGATAAGGCCTTTAACAACTACATTAAACAACAAATAGTCAGGTTTTGTGGTATTTTCAAGTTCGATATTTCTTTTTGTAACAACTAAGGGCTTCAGTTTGAAAAATATGGTAATAAGTTCTGTATAAGAACTGCTTCCAAATTATTACAAGTTCTCATATGATCACATCATTGTTATTCTTAGACCAAACTGCCATTCTTGCAGGATTCAGGAAGAAAATGCTCACAGCACTGACAACATTTGAAAGTTCGAGGAATGAAGGCATGTTTATAAACTCATGCTTTGCCCATTGTCAGAGCGAATTGCAGGATTCATGGTATGCTGAGGATTCTCCTACAATACATAATAAGGTATACAACAAGGTCCTCATATCATAGTTTAAGTTTTGGTGATTTTGATTGGATTTCGACTAATTTTAAGATGATTAAACAATTGAAACGGAAAATTTTATGATGAAATTGAAACCATAGCTGGAAAAGTTTTCTAAAACCGTTCTCCATATTTCATTGAAATGCAACTTACATAAATAAAACTGCTCAGATCATTGAAGACTTCATAGAATATTATCAGATTATGCTTTCATGAGTATTAAGAACCCTTTTTTTGTTGTTCAGACTATTGCAGAGGCCGTTGGTGATTGGTACTTTGGGCGAGAAATTACCAAAGAAGTTGACTGCCCTTATCCATGTGACCACTCTTGTCAGAATCTTATCCCTGGATTAGAACCTGGCATTATTTAGAATATTTTTTTTCCTAATCATGATTATGAGTGCAACATAAGGTCATATAGTTTGTGAAAGTTTATAATATCACAGCAAATGTTTAGCTCATAGGGGTTCCACTTCTTCTCCTTTTTCTTATCCTGCTAATCCATATTTCTCCCTTGGAGCTAATTAGCTTCAAACGAAAGTGTAATCATTGATTGATCATAGCATCAGAGCTAATAAATTAAATAAAATTCTATCAGTTATTGTTTTTAGCAAGAACTGAGCTGTTTTTCAATCATTACAGGTTCGATCATTACAGGTGAAATGCCTCCCATTTCTTCTGGTAAGGTGAGAAGATCCCAACTTTGGATGACAATGGAGGCTTTTTTTTTTTTTGTCCTTTTTCTTTTTCAATTTTTGTGGCATATCTTATAATTATGAGGCCTGATACTATAAATTTGTTCAATTATTTATTCAACAACACTATAGTAATTGTTTAATATTTCATCTACAACATTTCCTATTATTTATTATAATATTTCCTCTTTAATTTGATATACTTTTTGATGTTTTATATATTCATGAAGTAGTATTGTAGTTGGTCGTTTCATTGTGACTCAAATTTAGGAAGATAGGTTCTTTTGCACATCCATCCATCTCTCTTGTTATCAATAGTTTGTCATTATAAAAATAAAATATGGACCATATGAGCCTATGATGTATATGAGTTTTTATGATATTTAAAATATATATAATTGAAAATAATATTATTATATATTAAGTGATTTCATTATTTATGATTGCACAAATTAAAGTTCATGAGAGTTTATGAATCTACTATAGAAAATATGTTACAATGCGTTTTAAAATCACTGCAAATTAAGCATTGTCATACGAGTATAATATTTGTACTAAGATTTTAATGGCCTCTAAATATTGCATGCTTATAGCCGAATCGAGCGGCTCGACTCGATGGAGGAATCCAACTAGCCCAAGATCGATTAATTCTAATATCATTATGTCACTTAAATGCTTGATGAACGCTCTATGATTGAGGGGATCAATATGTGTCATCGGATGGAGCACTCCGAATTTGTCCCAGATCTTCTTCATATTTACGGGCCATGACACTTTAGGATTTTTCTTCGCTTTGCTCCACTTTTTCCCCTTTGTCCACCCAGGTGTCGTCGGAGGGATCCCATGGATTCCTCCCTCTCTAACGTTGTTCTTCCGCCTCTACCATCTGCAAATCCCTCCACCCTCCCCATACACCCTGCTCCGTCTCTGATACCTTCACAAAACCCGCTACCTTGGACTCGAATCCTCGCCGAAAACCCTAATCCTAGCAAGTTTGCTATCTCTGCTCTACCAACTCCAGATGAAATCATTCCCTTCCCTCATGAGGAAGTAGTCGTTGCATCCCTAGAATGGAACCAAGCTCTTATGGGATATTCGCTCGGTAAGAGACCGTATTACAGTTCTTTGCTCACTGCGGTGAACAAGGTATGTAAATTAAAAGGTAGTCTTAAAATGATATCCCTAAGTGATGGTTTCTTCTTGTTTAAATTCTCTTCTGCCGAAGGTCTAGAATATATCTGGAATAAAGGGGCTTGGTTTATTCTGGGTAAACCTTTCATAATGCAAAAATGGTCGCCTCTATTTAGCCCTAAGCGGGAAGAGTTTACGTCTGTTCCTATTTGGATCAAAATCCATGATCTACCCCTGTGTTGCTAGGCCTCGATTGGTATTTCTAAAATCGCTACTAAGATAGGAATACCGCTAGTTATTGACGATCTTACGGCTTCTAAATCTCGCCTCACATATGCTAGAGTATGTGTGCAGGTTGATTCAGCCGCCACATATCCGAATACCGTTCCAATTCTGGTGGAAGGAAAAATTTTCAATCTCAGAATTCAATATGAATAGAAACCTTCTCCGTGTCAATGATGTTCATCTCTAATCCACTCGGCTTCTGAATGCCCTAAAAATCCCAACCCACAACCCCAACCACAACATCCTCATACCACCACTCACGGGCGCAGCTCGAGCTGCAGACCCAGGAAGGAACCTGTTGTTCAAAGGGGGATCCTTCCCACTCCATTGATGCACAAAGAAAACATTAAAACTCTTTTGAACCTACCCAAAAGCCCACTATAATACCCAATATCCCTACTATTCCTAACCTTAACTCTCCCACTGAGGAACTCTCTTCTACGGAATCCTCTATTCCTCATTCACCACACTCAACAAAATCCCCCAAATTCTAGTCACCAAATAAATTCTCGGCATTGCAAGACATTCTTGATCCAGAAACATTGATCCCTTCTAATGGAAAGGAACCTATTCTTCATCCTGAGATAACCCAAAAGTCTCCATCCTCGGCTCCCCCTACCATTCACGAGGCCTCTTCCAAAGTCATAACTCAAACCAAAACTCAAGCTCCCTTAGACAAGGGACCTCAAAATCAAGTTAGTACGAGAGGGAAAAGCTCCAAAAAGAGCAATCATTCAAAAACTTGATGTTTATGCCACCAATAGCTGTGTGGAATATCAAGGGTTTTAATAACCCTGATAAAGTTAGTGGTGTTAAAAATTGGTTAAAGACCATATGTTGGATATGGTTTATCTCTTGGAGAATAGAATTCTCCTTCAAAATATAAATGACCCTTGGTTTTGTTCTCATCATGAGATATTTGCCAATGAGCATAGTTGCAACAATTTTCATCTTGCTAGCCCAGGACGGATTTGGGTCAAGTGGAACCCAGACAAAATAAGTTTTGACCCCCATTTCTTCTCTAATCAGATGATTTCTGGTAAGCTCTTAGCGGTCTCTCAACAACCTGTCATCCTTACTATTATATATGCCTCTAACTCTCATGATAAGAGAACTATCTTATGGGAAGATATTAGATCTCTTAATCCTCATAATGATTTACCGTGGATAGTCATTGGGGATTTTAACTGTTGTCGGTTCAGCTCAAAAAAAGGAGGTAACTGCATTCCTGAAGCTAGGTTGGGCCAATTCAGTTCTTTAATTTTCAATACTGAATTGACTGATCTTACTTCCACAGGTATCTTTTACACCTGGCACAATCAGAGAACCGATAATCTTATTAGTATCAAGCTTGATAGAGCCCTGATCAATGAGAGATGGATCACTACCTTCCCCAACTCTTCTTACAAAGTACTCAGTGCTTCTATTTCTGGCCATTCTCCCCTCATTATTTCTGCTGGAGATCAAAGACAAAAATCCCATTATTTTTTGTTTAAAAACTATTGGACTCGTTATCATGAGTTCTGGGACATTCTTATTAATGTATTTGCCTCTCCTTCTGTTGGGAACCCTATAACTTATTTTTATAACAAGCTTAGAATATTCAAATTTCTGATTAAGAAGTGTAACTGGCATTCTTCCAATACTATTATGCCCATGATCGATTTGCTTATAAATCAACAGTTGGAGTGCCAGCTGCTTTTAGATATTGATCCTCTCAACCCTGAGCTTTGCACCAAGCTTAAAAGCATTAACTCAAAGCTGGTTCATTATAATTCTATTTGGTCTACTTGGACGATCCAACGAGCTAAAGCCAAATGGCTCTTACATGGGGAAGAAGATTTAAAATTTTTATACTCCAAGATACATAGGAGAAAAGCTGTTAACAATAGTGTTTTAGTGGCTTCCCTCCTTAGATCTTCTAAAGAACGTCTCTATAAAATGCAAGATATCATCCAACATTTTAAGGAATTACTCAACCAATCAAAGTCTTCTACTAATGACACTAGTCAAATTCCCAAAGGTAATATCCTGCCGACTCATTTAGCTGACCTTCTTATTAAGCCTATCACCTATGAAGAGGTAAAGGCTGCGATTTTTTCTGGACATTCAGATTCTTCTCTTGGACCTGACGGATTCAACTTTGAATTCTATAAAAAGTGCTGGCATATTATTGGCATTGAGGTGTTTAAGGTTGTTCAATCGTTTTTCTTAAAGAGCTATCTTCATAAGGGTGCTAAGGCTACTGCCCTTGTCCTTATACCCAAAAAAACTCATGCTAATCACATAGCTTACTTTAGACCTATTGCTCCCTATAATGTATTCTATAAGATCATAGCTAAGATCCTAGCTGATCGTATGAAGCCGATTATGCCATTAATTATTCATAATAGCCAAGCATCCTTCATATCTAATCGTTTGGCCACAGATAATCCACTTTTGGTTAGTGAAATCATGAATCTTTTCAAAAAATCAAGTATAAGAAATCTTTTTGCGCTAAGTTTGATATTAGAAAGGCTTTTGATATGGTATCCAGATATTTTCTCATTGCTAGAATGATTCAAAAGGGCTTCCCGCATGTATTCACTAACTGGGTTAAGGCGTGCATTTATAACGTCAATTTCTCAATTTGCTTGGATGGATCTTTAGAGGGTTATTTCTTGTCATCCTCAGGCTTAAGACAGTGATGCCCTCTTAGTCCTCATTTATTTTGTATTATTATGGATAGATTCTCTTATTTACTGGAAGACCATTCTAAGCATGAAAGGTTTGATGGCATTTCTGTCGAAAGGTTTCATCTATCGCACTTATTATATATTGATGATCTTATTGTCATTGGCAACGCAAACGAGAACAATTGCAACTATCTTAGAAACATCTTGAAGATTTTCTCTACCAGCTCTGGTCTTCATCTTAACAACCAAAAGAGCATTATTACCTTCTCTCAGAACACCCCCAATCCTTATATATTTGCTCAGACTCTGAATGTTACTAATATTACTAACAAGTTCACTTATCTGGGCATTCCCATATCGACTGAGAAAGTCAGAATTTCTAATTTTAATCCTCTTTTGGAAAAGATTATTAGCCTTCTATCGGGCTGGAAAACTAAAACCCTCTCGCTAGCTGGCAGGATGCAATATATTAAGTACACTATTTCTAATACTGTGACTTATTAGGTGAGAGTCGCTTTTATTCCAAAAAGCACTGTTAAAGCCATAGGAAAACTCTGTGCTAAATTCCTGTATTTTGGGGATATCAAAGAAAAGCACTTGCATCATATATCATGGGTGAATACATGTAAACCTTATTGTAATGGTGGGCTGGGTATCCTGTCCATCTTGGCTATGCGGTTTGTTTACAACTGCTGCATTATTAGTAGAATGTATAACACCAAATCTCCTCTCGCTGAATTTCTATTAGCCCGCTATATTTCACCCTGGAAGAGTAACTCTGTTCAATCAACCAAAATCTGGAAAAATATTTGTAACACTGCTCTTCAGGTGAGAAATAAATTCCATTTCATTATTCAAAATAATAGCCCGGCTTCTATTATCTGGGATCATTGGTGCCTAGGAGACAAAATCTCAAACAAATTTTCTGATTTCCCTATGTTGAATTACTGTAAGGTTAATAATACTATAGAGAGTTGGATTCATAATAGTAACTAGTGTATTCCTAAAACTATTAGCATCAAAGTTTAGGAACTCATTAGCAAAATTCCTATTCTGACTGATAAGGCTAATGATCTTGTTTGAGATAACAATTTGAAGGCTGCTTATAAAGATTTCTATAAGGAATTTTTTGAGAATGATGGTACTATTGAATGGTCTCAGCTTATTTGGTATAAGAAACATTCACCAAGGTATTCTATATATACATGGATGGCTCTTCTGGATAGGTTAAAAATGACTGAGGTGTTAATTTGGAGAGGCATTGCTATTTCTAACTTCCAATGTTATTTCTACTGCAATAATTTAGAGGCAGTTACTCACTTATACTTTGAATGTGACTATTCTTACAAAATTTTGATTCGTTTGATTCCCAAGATGCAAAATTTTCTCTTAAGACCTGATGTCTCACAGGCAATAGAGTTTATTGGAGGTTTACCGGGGGAAAATAAAGCAAAATATTGCAATCTTTTATTGTTTAATGCCATTATTTATCATATATGGTGTGAAAGGAATAACCGAAGTCACAATTCTTATGCAAAGTGCATCTCCACGTTGGTTTCAAACATTGCCAAAGCAGTGAGACTTAAGATAGTTAAATGGAAAAAGGGGAATATGTTGATAGAGAAACTCAACCTGTGACGTTTTCTATGGTTCCGATTAAATTTCTGATTAACATCAAGGTTGCTGGCTTTTCTGCCCGTCTTACTTCTTTCAAAAAGGATACACGGAGGCTTCTTTTTGACGATTTTAAGTCACTGAATACTAGTCAGGCTTTGGATGCTTGGAAGGTCTTCGGGCAACCATAGTACATAGGAAAGTATTCTCTGATTTTCTATTCGACTACCTGAGTTCAATGCAGATTCATTTCGATTCTACTTCTTTATTAGTGTTTTGATTTTAAGTTTTTTCTCTTTTTATAATTTGATTTGTTGTTATGTATCTTTCTCCTAGCTTTCTTAGTATTTCTATGTTTGTATTATGTTTTTGATTAATAAAATGGCATACTCCAAAACTTTACCAAAAAATTAAAAAAAAAAAAAACGAGCCATTTTCAATTGTAAATGCTCATTTATAATCCATCATTTCTTACCATAATAAATTCCAAATACATTTTTTGTCCAAAAGTATTTTCCTTGTGTGCATGAGGGGTTACCTGGCCATAGCAGGTGACCCTGTCATAAAACTTATTTCTAAAACCATGCTTTCAATTTCATGCTTTCAAATTCACCTTTAAAGTCTTTTTCAAAAAAAAGTCAGCCAGCTCGATTCTGTTTTCAAATTAAATCACTATATTACAAGCCGTTTAAATATTTTTCATATAAAAATATTTTTCAATTATGGACTTCAAAAAAAAAAAAAAAAACTTGACGATGACCAAAATAAAAATAATATTGGTTTTATTTGAATTCTCAGTAAAATATGTCGACATATATTGCAATACTAATAATCTAAAGTTGATGTCTCTTTCCCATGGCTACATTTACAAAGCATCCTAATTTTTCATAGAGAAATACTTTCATAAAAAAGTAGTCTTGGATCCAAATTTGTCTGTAAAAGATACCAAACGTTACTAGCAAGCCAACCTAGCGAGCTAGGGCCTATGAGAATGGAGGGTGAAGAGAATAAAGAAAATGCTACATAATGATTCAAAGAGCTATAGGTTTCAAATTGGTAGAGTATCCACTACATCAGTAAAAAAAAAATGTCATAAGGTCTCAAAATGTTCCTCATCACCCCATATTTATAGGGTTCTAGGGCTACAGGACAAGCAATACAAATACAAATGAAAAGTACAACATTACACAAATCACATACACAATGCTATACAATATCATAGACATGTTTCTCCCCTTGATTGTCACTAGGCGATTTGGTGCTGCGACGCTCGATCTGGCTTTGCAACACTCCATAGGTAGCGCCTCAGTGCTAAGCTCTCTAGCACTCACCCAGGACTTTGAATGCTATAATGCTAGTTTGGTCGGGCTACAGCGCTGGGGGATAATGTAGTGCTACAGTGCTAATTCTATGGTGCTGTAGCACTGCTCCAATTTTTGCATAATTTTCTAATTTGCCTTCATAAATAGATAAACATAGCTAGCACTTTTATAACAATATGTGCAATTTAAAGTTTGCAAAATTTTACTTATCAAATTCTCTCAAACTTTAAGATATTACTTGTCCTCTAGTAATTCAGACTATACCGGGATTAATTTCTTTTGCTTGAATGTAAATTTTGGAAAAAATATAAATTTAATAATATAAGTATTCATAAAGTATATAAGTTAAAAAATTTTCTAGTAAATTATTTATATTATCACATTCCTTTATTCTTAATTAGTATTTCTTCTAAATTAAACTCATAAGTGTGTAGGTGATAAATTTGACTAACTTATTTTGGATTAATGATTTTTGGGATTAGATGAATCCATAGATTGATTTAATTCCTTAATCAATCTATAAGCTTTCTGTAAGTATTATGATTCCAAAATTTTGCCTTAAGTGTTTAAGTGAGGTCAAATATTGTAGGTACCAATTTTTAATAATCTAGTATTTAATTTTTTTCTCATTTTCATTTTTCTTTTTCTTTTTCTCATTTTATTATGAATTTTGTAACTACCTTATAATGATTTGGAATACCTATATATTGTGTCCATTTGTTAGTTTTAAGCAAGGCTACACATTGAAGGTACCAATTTTTAGTAGATGAGTATTTAGCCTTTTTTAAGACACTTCCTTCTTTTTTTATTTTATTTGCTGAAATACCTTTTGCTAATTTTGAATACTTGTCTATTGTCTCAACTTTTATATTATCAAATTTTCATTAAAGTTTTCATAATTCACTAATTACTTACGCATTAGATGATTTAAAACTGATCTAAATAATTTATCCACATTACCCCTTAAATCAAATGATCCATTATATGTAGTTTAGGTGCTCAAGTGATTAGGAATTTAACTTATAAGGAATTACTGATTTTAAATGAAAAGAGAAGTTGTTATTTTTAACTTTTTAATTAGAGAATTTTTAAAAATTGTGTACCATTTTATTCATAATGATCTTGACTTCGAAGTTTTCAAATTTCATAATTTAAATAGAAAGTGCAATATAGGAAGATAAATAATGTTTTCATAAGCTTGATAAAAAACTTGATTGTATTCATCATATATTCTAAAGTACAACTAGATACAAGAAAATTAAAATGCAGGAAAAGAAAGGAAATAAAGATATAATAAGAAAATAAAAACTAAAAACTAAACTAAGAGAAAACAAAACAACATCAGTAGGGCTCTCCCTACTCATCAACCTCCTCCTCCTCTTCCTCCTACACTCTCGCTACTGCTCCAGTAGGTACCGATGCTGAGGACGATCCTAGAAACACATCAAAGTGGGGTGGGCTTGGAAACATATTCCTCTTGCCATGGAAGCCTAGCTCTTCAACATGCTGACCTTGGCTGCATTTTAGTCATCCTGGTATTGGTACTGCCTTTAGTGTTGGAGCATATAGGGTCATATTGAGAATACATCCCCTATTTAAGTCATGTTAACCTCTACCAAAAGTGATCTATAGAAACCCAGTATGATCCACTATATCCCAAAGGTCCACAACCTAATCTCCTAGCTTCCTAGGATCTCTACCCCACTACTAGCTGGGTTGGGTTGGATGGCTAAATCTTTCTCCCTATTTTATAAAGCTGAATTTGAAGGACTGGATCTTAGACCTGGTTAGGGTAAGTACATATGAGATTTGCTCATCCCCCTAGGTTCCCTACTACCTTACTAGATTCACACATCTCACATATTAATCTTGGGTATCCTAAGTCCATAGAAGTTGACACCCTTAGAATGTGTTAGATAGGCTAAAAGATAATTTTCCAAAAATTAATATTAAATTCATTTTGGATTAATAGTTTAGTAGCACCCTATCCTTGGTCACGTCACTTATGTTTTTGATTGGCATATGCTTTTAGAGAAATAAAGTAATGCTAGGCCTTAGACTCTTAGGTGAGGGCTAATGAAGGAAAGTTAATAATGTTATCCTATCTTCTTTTCCAATGGGCATTAAGGGTCCTCTAGGCTAAGAATTGAAGTATTTCTTCATAGTCTATGGTAGAGATAAAAATATTGAGATACTTGTCTCCATCAAACTGGTAGTTGGGAGTATGCAAGATTTGGTTAATGGCTATGGGAGTAAAGGGGACCCACTTACCATGGACAAAAACACACTCATTTTGGGGCTCCTTCACATTTGTGAAGAATTCTTGGACTATACAAGCTTTGGCAGGATATTGTTGAACAATAAGAAAATCTCATTTTTGTTCAATTTGAACTTGAAGTACCCCCCATGCTTATAAAAGCCATGCTCAAAGATTATAGATTTACTCATCAAACCATTATACCACTCCTTTGCATCTACAATAAAAAACTTCCTAGCATCATAAGAAGTCGACCCTTACCTCTTTCTACCAATTATAATCATAGGAGCCATTCTAATTGGTCAAGACAAGCTAATAAGGTAGGGGCATAAGCACTAGAAAATTCAAAGAATACAAGTGAGCTAGAAAGAAATAACATATCCCTTATAAATTGGATGGCGCTACAACACTATCCTTTTTACCATTGAGGCACTAAGTCAAACCAATCAAAATAGTTCTAGCATTGTGGCACTGGCTTTGAAAATTATGTGAGCAATCTTTTTGATTAGGAGATCGACGCGATGCTTGACATTTTGTGACACTCAAAGAGACCTCCACAACGATGCTTCATCTACCATATTTATGATTTGACTGAGCACTGTGGTGGTCAATGGGATATAAGTGGCTTGAGAGCTCAATGTCACAGTTCTGTATGAGGAAAATTGGCACTACGATATTGTGTTCCTATAGTCTCGTGGCATGATCAAAGTTAATAATTGTTTAATTATTGTCATGATGTTGTGGCACTTCAAAACTCAGTATTGTGGTGCTAAGCTTAAATTTTCATTTTGAGATCCAACACACAAGATAATAACTAACATGCCCACAATATTTATAAGACACAAATCAAACCTAACAAATGGGTTTTTAAACATAAACAAAATAAGATTTGCACACAATCTATCCTAATCAGTAATTAATGATGATAAATTGGGTTTCCTCCTAAGTAGTGTTAAGTTTATAGTCTTTAGCCAGACTATGCCAAAATTTTACCCAAGATGAGTCAACTCCATTGAACTTCTAAGGCGATCAACATCCCCTCCTAAATTTGGGTGTTTTTATTATCCTTGATATCTATAGCTCCATCAGGATATACCTTAATGAGAGTGAATGGGCCTAACCACCAAGATTTAAGCTTCCCAAAAAAAGAATATTAATCTTGAATTATATTATAATGCTTCCTGACCAAGCTTAAATTATTTCTTAATAAGCTTACGATCATGCCATTTTTTAATATTCTTCTTATATAACTTAGCATTATTGTAGACATCATTCCTAAATTCATCCAATTCATTAAACTAAATAAGCCTTTTCTTTTTTAGCATCGTTAAGATTAAAATTTAATTCTTTTATTGCCCAATACGCTTTATACTCTAACTCTAGAGGCAAGTGACAAGCTTTTCCAAATATTAATTTTAAAGGAGAGATTCTAATGAGAGTCTTATAAGCAATCCTGTAAGCCCATAATTTATCATCCATTCTTAGTTATCCAATGCTTAGTTCCAAATTTTAAAATTAAAATTTCCACTCTCTTTTTATAGAAATGGCTACCCCCATCACTTATGATGAATCTAGGCACTCCAAATCTAGGAAATATATATATATATATATATATATATATATATATATATTACTAATTGAGCATAAATTTTGGGAGTGGTTATGCCTTTTATCCACTTGGAGACATGGTTAACAGCTATCAAGATATATTGACTTTCAAAAGATTGAACAAACATACCAGTGAACTATATTCCCCAAACATAAAAAATTTTAACTTCTAGTAAGTAGATAAGGTGCATTTCATGTCTTTTTAAAATATTTCCTACCCACTGGCATCTATACCATCTTTTAACATAATCATTTACATCCTTAAAAAGGTAGGCCAATAAAATTTAGTTTGTAAGATTTTAGAGGTAGTTCTAAACCCTCCAAAATTCCCTCCATACTCAGAATCATGACATTGACTAATGATGGGTTTTATCTTGTCCTATAGGACACACTACTAATAATTTGGTCTTTACACTTTCTAAATAGGTAAGGCTCATCTCAAAAATAGAATTTGGCATCGTGTATAAATTTATTCCTATGGGTGTACGACATGTTAGCATAGATTATTCTACTAAAAATGAAATTCATAATATCACCACACCAAGGCAATATTAATGAATGCATTGCAAATAATTTTTCATTAGTGAAGAATTCACTAATATCATTATCATTATTTTTTGAATTCTCCCACTCTAGCCTAAACAAATGATCGACTACCTAATTTTCAGATCCTTTTATATCAAGAATCTCTATATCAAATTCTTGTAGCAATAAAATTCATCTAATTAATGTAATTTTAGCATCTTTCTTGGTTAACAGTATTTGATGGTAGAGTGATCTGTAAAAATAGTTACTTTAGTACTGATTAAACAAGGACTAAATCTATCAAAGGCAAAAACTATTTCTAGCAGCTCTTTTCAAGTAATTGTATAATTAATATGGGCATAACTTAGAGTTATACTAGAATAATAATTGATATGAAATTTCTTATCAAATCTTTTTCCTAAAACCTCCTCAATGGAATAATTACTAGCATCACACATCAATTCAAACTTAAGAGACCATTGAGGTGAAATGATGATAGGTGTAGTAACTAAGTACCTCTTAAGTTTCTCGAATACAGTTAAAAAAATAGAGTTGAAATCAAAAGGTATATCTTTTTCTAGCAAATGGCATAAAATTTTGTATTTAAAAAAAAAACTTTAACAAAATGCTTACAAAAGTTGATATGTCCTAAACAACTATGGAATCCCTTAGTAGAAGTAGAATGTTGCACATTCTTAATTTCTTGGATTTTCACCTTATCAACCTCCACACCCATCACAAAGTTTTTGTGTCCGAGGACAATGCCTTCCTTTACCATGAACTGACATTTTTTCTAATTCAACATAAGATTAGTTTCCTCACAAATTAGAGAAAGGAAACCCAACTAATTTATCTAGCATATGATCCTTCCTAGTGGATTTGTTAAGCTATATATAATAAATACAAATCCTCCACCTGGTCACAATCCTAGTAGAAAAAAGTTCACTTTCCTTATTTGACATGAAATTTAACCCTTCTTTCTTTGGAATACAATGAATTGGTCTAACCTAATCATTTTCAGATATAGGATAAATAATACCTACATCCAACCATTTTAGAATTTTTTTTATTCACCATTTTTTTACCAACCATCTTTAAGTTGATAGGCTTCTTCTAACAAGATCTTATGCATATAGCTAGATGGAATAATCCTTTGAATATTAGTAATAGACCATCAAAATTCTCTCTTATATGAGCTCAACACCCTAATTAACTTACTTTCTTGATCTTTTATAAGCTCCGAATAAATAATGATAGATAAAGTTGACTCATCTCCTAAAAGGACATACTTTAAGTGATCGTATAATGCTTTCTATTCCAACTTAGGAGCATCTTCTACAATCTCCCTAGGGATGATATATCTAGCACTTGAAATATCTCCCTAAACATCATAGGGACTTCATTAATACCTTGAATAGAATCTCACTCCATCTCCCATAAATCATCCTTACTTAATGATATATCCAACTAATTATCACTCAATAGTTTCTCCATAACTTCCTCTGCACAAGATTCAACAAAATCCACTCTATAATAATCCTCACCCTGATCCTTAGGAAACTTCATAGATTTCATGACATTGAAAGTGACTTCCCGATCATAAACTCTCATGGTTAGCTCTCATTCTATACATCAATCATGACCCTACCAGTAAATAAAAAAGGTATAGGATGATAGGTATTTTCTCACTTCCTCCATATCAAGAGTTATAAATTCTATAAGTAAAATAAACTTATTAACCTTCACTAAAACATCACCTATTACCCCATCAGGATAGGTGAATGAATGATCAGCTAATTTTAGGGTAATAATAGTAGGTTGGTTTTCTCTTAGGTTTAGTCTTTTAAAGATTGAAAAGGGCATGAGATTGATGCTAGCACCTAAATCACATAGAGCTCTCCCACAAAACTTATTACCTATGGCCATCGGGATGGTGAGACTACCAAGATCCTTAAACTTTAATGGGATTTTCTTTTGAATGATGGTGCTACATTCCTCAGTAAGCCTACGGTTTCAAGTCCCCTTATTTTCTCTTTTTACTCAAAATTTATTTCATACTTAAAATATATTTCATAAATTTTACATATGTAGGCATTTGTTCTAGGGCTTTAGTAAAGTGTATATTAATTGTTAGCTTTTAAAATATCTTCAAGAACTTAGAGAATTTCCTATCTAAGTTTTATTTTGATAATCTCTGATGAAAAGATGCGATTTATCTCTCAACTACCTTCCTAATAGCTCTTTCCATTTCCTTAATGGGTTAGATGATTCATCAGACTTTGTTTGTTCTAATAGGGCTTCCACCATAATTTCATCTATGCTTTTTTTTCCTTCCTAGCCACTTTCCCTAAGTCCTTTGTACTCTTCAATTTAATAGCCTTGCAATGTTTCTTGCATTTTCTTTTAGATTTACTTTAGTATAACAAGAAAATATTCCTTGAGATCTACTATTCATAGAGCTAACTAACTACCATAATTAATTTTTAATATTTCTAATTATAGAAGCCTAACATTGCAATTGAGTACCCATTTACTAACTAATTTTTTAATGAAGGTTTTTTATCCTTAGTTTGATTATTTGAGTTAAATCCAGGGCATAATTAGGCCTTGGGTTTACATAATTTTAAGGAGGGTGGTTCCAATTTTGTACTTGATTTAGCTAGCTAGATTTCAGTTATTATTTCTGTCTTGATTATTACTCCAATTAAAATTTGTATGATTTCTTCAACTAGGATTATAAGTATTTGAAAAGGGGTTATTAAGTCCACTATTGATGGTATTAAGGGATTATACTCTTGATGTATTTGAGTTACTTGAAAATCCAAACATACTCCTCTACCAGAAAAGGTGTACTCTGGGATGAACTACCTCAAATATTATCTAGATTCCTAGATATATTAGCTACATGTGTAGTTAAAATTAATAAAGCATTTGAATCATACACACTAGCTACATTTCTAGGGTTAACTATTTTAGATGGCCATTAAAAATTATTGGTGGCCATTTCTTCAATCAAAGCATAATCTTTGTTGAAGGGTTTGGACATCAATGATCCACCTGTAGTCACATCAATAATGGATTTAGGAGATCTTATAAAACCATTATAAAAAGTTTGAGTAATGAGCCAATCGAGTAATGCATGGTGGGGACATTTTCTAAGTAGTTCTTTAAATCTTTCTAAAGCATTGTAAATGGACTCACCATCTAACTAGATAAATGAGGTGATATTATTTCTAAGCTTAGATGTTTTCAATGGGTGATAGTGTTCGGCTAAAATTTGGGAGCTAAGTTCTTCTAGATAGTGACTGAGTCTGGAGGTAATGAGTTTAACCACATTTTAGCTTTGTCTCTCAATAATTAAAAAAAAGAAATAACTTAAGTCTAATGGCATCATCAGAGACACTGTTATATTTAAAAGTGGCACATATTTTCAAAAAATAATTATATGTAGGTTAGGATCTTCTATAGGGGTTCCCATAAACTAAGAATTTTATTCAATTTAAATTATTTCAGGTTTTAACTCAAAATTATTAGCTTGAATACTAGGTCGATTAATGCTTTGGTGAATTCCTTCAAGCATTTGATTAGCATACTTCCTAAGCGATCTTGGTTGATCATTCTCTTGAATTTTCTCAACCATTTTTAAGCCTCTTAGTAATTTTTTACCTTTTCTAATTTTTTTAATAGCTTTTCAATTTTAGCATCATCAAAAAAAATTTATACTGATTGTTTATTATTATGCTTGCATTTATGAACAACACAATAGGAAAAATTATAAAGCACAACATGTTAAATAATTAACATAATAATAATGCTAATTTTTAGCAAAATAAGCTAATAGCAGTAACACAAAGTAAGTAAAATAAAAATAAGGATAAGAATAAATTAGTAGTTCATTCAACAGTATAAATTTCAAGAAAGGATAATTAAGTTTAATTCCCTAGTAAAGTCACCAAAAACCTGATGAGGTTCCAAATCCACGCACTACTTATCTTTATAAATATTGTTTGCTATATCACGGTGTATCTCTTATTCAACATAATTATATATACAACGTTAGGTAATAAAGTGATGAGATGAGTACTGTACCCATGAGGAATATATTTTCTCCTAAACTTACTCTAGTACTACTTAATAAAACCACTGGATTTATCTTATTACTCAATTATAGAGAGTGACTCAATTAAAAAATAAAAACTAATAATTTAAAAGGGTAAATTCAATATTTTTAAAGACTCTCAACCTATAATATTTGAAAAATGCATGCTTGCAATAGGTAGATTCTTCCTAATGTTGCTATAAATCAGAGCATAAGTACTCCTCATCTCTATTGAGCTCATTGAAGTATTAGTTAGGATTCCTCCCAATTACAAATTTACTTTTCCCTTAAGATCCCATAACCCTAACCATCATATATTTATACATGGAAAGATCACATTTTAAATCTCCTATTTATTCTTCTACTCCTCCATTAAGGCTATAGATCACACTAGATTTTAATTTTTTGCATGACCTAAACAAAAATGATATTAAGCATGGAGGATTTAAAAATATCATTAAACAATTTATTAACTTAGAAATCTACTTTATGTAATACATGATTTATAAATTATCATAAGCTCAGGTAGAATATTT
The DNA here is from genome assembly GCA_019925795.1 of Dendrobium chrysotoxum. NCBI lineage: Eukaryota > Viridiplantae > Streptophyta > Magnoliopsida > Asparagales > Orchidaceae > Dendrobium > Dendrobium chrysotoxum. Next base: position 14,064,653 of record CM034313.1, read on the forward strand.
TGGCCCCTCATGGAGATAATAGTAAACATAATGAACACCTTTATTTCACTGAACAAAGTAAAAATGCAATATACAAAATAAGGATAAAATGACCTAGATATCTTTTGCTAAGCAGTATAGACTCCTTCACTAAGAAGCACAAATTCCATGCACTCCTTTCTTCTCTCCACATAAGTACACGACTCTCACAATAGATACATAAGGGCTAATATCCACTAAAGCATCCTCACACACTCCCTAACACACCGCCTCACATATCTCCACTTTGCCAACCCCTTACATGTGATATCAGCCTCTTATTTAAAGAAATCCAAAATAATTAAACTATCACATCGGTGTTGACTAGGGAGTGATACATGCTGTTGAATTAACATGTTAGTTCACCACTCATCACATCATTTCATTGGTTCAACCATCTCCAACTGTCATCCATCATGATACTGGGCAATTTGGTGATTTGATGCTTGATCTAGTGCTACAGTGCTCCATGGGTTGCGCCTTGATGCTAAGCTCTCCAACACTCATATGGGACTATAGCAATTATCTGGTGATGTTATAGTACTGGGGAATAATATATCATTACAGTGTTGCTCCAATTTTGCATATTTTTCTAATTTTCATACTTAAAAAGATAAACTTGGCTAGCACTTTATAATAATATATGTAATTTTGTGAGTGTAATTTTTTGCTTATTATCGCTCTAAAGAGAGCAAGTGACTAATATGGTGTCTAGGCAAGTGGTTGGTATTGTATTGTTGACTTGGCAGAGAGGTCTTGGTATACCATAAGTTGGGTACTCTCCTTAGTAAGCCAGGTGAGTAGTGCATATTGATCCTTTGGGCTAGCCTTTGTGTGAGCTTTTGGCATGTAGTCACCCATGTCATCAAGATGAGTTCATCTCATGGGTCCCTGTGGAGGGTGAGTTTCTCCCAAGTCATGATGGGTATTTGTTAAACTTTTAAAGGAATATGCAAGTATACTTAGTTCCCCACTGAATTTGCCCTTTTGATAAGCGGTGGAAAAATGAAAAGTAAATGAAACTGATGAGTATTAAATTGGGATACCAAGTAGCTAATGAGAAAGTAAATGTAGAATTTAATGCCTTATTTTTACTGTATCCTTAAAGATTGTGTCAACTTGTATTGATGATAGTGATGTAATGTTAGTCATTGCATTATGCTCTATAAATAGAGGGTTTATGTTAAAGAAATTTTAGCCTTTCATTTGTGTGATATATTATCCTACTAATCTTGCAAGTTCAGAGAAAATGAATTCATCTAATTTCACTTTCCCTTGCTTGAAGGCATTTAAGAAGGCTACGTTTGTCTGGGGCAAGCTATATTTATCATAACTAGAGCTACACTGAGTAAGGAAGTGGATAGTGGTGCTCAGTAGGCATAGGAGACCATCGAGCTCATTGGCTCCACTCATTCAAAGAAAGTTAGGATATAATCGAGGGTGACAACTATGGGTGTTATTATGTCAATTGAGTTGGCTCCCATTGAAATTACCACTATTAGGGGTTTTGTTTGTTTTGATGATGAAGATGTGCCCTTGGGTTTACTGAATATGTGAGTGCCATTGAGGTGCCCTGCATTAGAGAAAGTATAGGAGGTTTTCTCCATTTAGGTGGAGGTGAGTTCTCTGGTTCTTCAACCTATTGCAGGTAAGCAAAAAATTGACACATTTAATTATTTAAGGATTGCACTTATAGGAAAGAAGGTATCCGCTATGAGAGTTTATTATGTGTTTTTCCTCGACTAAGCTATTGGGGCATCTGCCAAGTGAGCAGAAGATAAAGGCTTTTTAAAGCTATGGGCAGCCTTCAAGTATTTGAGGGCAACTATCCAGCGTTGTCCACTATTGCCTATTCATCAAAGTGTTTTGGATATGTTTCCTAAAGAGCTACTATTATTAATTACAGGGGCACTAATTGAGGAAGGGCTTTAGGAGGCTGGCCCAATAAATGTCTGTTACCTCACTGAGCCTTTCAATGCAGATAAGATTGTAAGTGTTATTAAGTGAGCTATAAACATGGTGACTAACCAAAGGTAGAACTATGGGAGTACATAACGTACTTAAATAAACCCATATAATCATTATATTTCATTAGCTTTGAGGATTTCCTTCCTCCATAGGGTGCCATCAAGCTATAGGACGTAGCTGATCAAGTCACCATCTTGAAGCAGGTGATGGATATCCATAGTGTGGTCGAGCAGAGCATCTCTTATGGAATGATGATGGTAGAGGAGATTTCCAATACGAAGAAAGACATCATTGATTCAAATTCATCCATCATTGAGATGAAGAATAATATCATCAACTTGAAATGGAAGATTAGTGAGGTAGGGTCTTTGGTCAATGTCGATAAGATTTTGTTAGATAAAGTTAACGTTGGACTACTTAGACGGGGAAGGGGGATGACATCGGTGATGGTGAATGTCCCCATATGTTGGTATCATTATTGTTGCGAGTAGCATTGAATTATTTTTCTTTTATTTTTATATTGTTATCTAGATATAGTTATGCACTTCTAATGTAAAAATACATTAGTTAATAAAAATTTTCTTTTTATATAATTTGATAGTTTTTTTGCTGCCATTTTTGGTAAGGCGGGTATCATACTCATGAAGAGTGATGTATAAGAGTGACAAATGGGGGCATCCTAAGAATGCTTGATCGAGCATGTTGTTATAATAAGCAACAGTATGTGTGCTCTCTGATTGATGAATTAAATACTTAAGAAATTTTTGAATTTTTAGTTTTGCTCTATCGTGGCAATTTATTTAATGCATGTCAGAATGATAACTCACTAAGATTGTTGGGAAGCCAAGAATTTTGGATTTTTTACTTTTAAATTTTATCTTATTGTGATGAGTGAGGAATTGCAACTCTGTGCTGAGTTGATTGATGTGTTTAGAAATGATGATTTTCTTTGTTATGAGGGAGGTAAAACTTTTGGCAAGTGCCACCTCATATGAGTGTGTGGGAGGTATTTTAATGGTGATCACTTGAAGGGTGAGTAAGCAGGAGTTACCATAATTCTTGAAAAATGATAGAAAGAGAGAGAGAGAGAGAGAGAGAGAGAGAGAGAGAGAGAGAGAGAGAGAGAGAGAGAGAGAGAGAGAGAGAGAGAATGAGATATATTCATTTAATGTAAATTTGAGGGAACCTAAATGTTTTTGGAAGGTTCATTTGTTCATAAATATGTTTGGTAGCCCCCCTCGTGTCATGATCTTTTCCTTCAACCTATTTTATCCCTATGCAAGTACATTTATTTTCTATTTTGGTTACTCTCCACAAATACTATGCAGAGTTCACCCATGTTGCCCACTTCTCTGAGTTGCATGTTACTATTGAGTACACTGACCTCACATACTATAGTTATATTGCTTTATGTTGATCAACTTCACTATACGAGTGTTCGAACGAGGATGACTAGCTTAATACTTTTTTTATGCCATGTTATCCATTCCATTCGATCACTTCTAGCTATAGTTGCCACCTCCACATGTAAGTGCTATTGAATTCTATTGTGTGCATAGTGACCTTCACTTACACGAGTTGAAGTCTACATTGTTATTAAACATATTTAGGCACTTCTTCACCTTGAAGGCATCGAAAGGATAGGTACATGTAATTCTCACCCATGGAGATGAAGGGGACCATCATGGTGAATAATGTGTGAGATTGGAAAATGAAATTTGTCTTCTTTCATAGCACCAACCCATGATCGATACCCAAAATTTTTATCTCATTCAACAAGAAGGAAAAGTTTCCCGAGCTCAATGAGGAGTAGGAGGTGGTGATAATGTTGAGTAGAAAGAAGTCATTGATCACCCTCCACCACCTCCACATCAAAAATATTTTAATAAATTTTATGGTTATTTTCTCTCATAAAAAACTCTTCTAAGTTATGAACTCACTCTAATGTGCTCATCTTTTGTTATGCCAATATCATCTAACACATTAGAGAAACCATGAAGAAAGAGGGGGGGGGGGGGGGGGGGGATGTGTAGGAAGACGACACCAACAGTAGGGGCTATCTAGTTAGTGAGAAAGAAAAGGAGAAGAAGGATAAGGGGAAGGAGAAGGAGAATGGGCCTTCCTCCCAAGAAGTAAAGAGTTAAGAGGGGGAGGACGCTCACCCCAAGTTTCAGTCCATAAGCAAGGTGTTGATGACTAAAGAACATTAACCTTTACCCACTATGAAGATAAAGGAGGTGGTTCCTCGCCTAGTGGCCATGGGCATAATTATTGATAAGGAGATGGCAATAAGAAGGGTTGCGGAGGAGAACCCTTTGACACTTGCCATTATGGTGCCAAACAAGGAGAAGGCACCAGTTGTAAATGAGTTGCAAAAGGAAAGTAACTTTGCTGATGTTATATTAGTTTGTTTTGAGCCTTAACCAGACTAGAAGATCTTTAAGAGAGGGTGAGGATTTATTGCTTCTCATAATAATGCTTCAAGGAGGGTCATGACATCTTCTCACAAGATGTTAATGACCACTTGAAGAGTCTTCTTGTCAATGAAATTGTATACTTAGCGATGAATGCAATGCGGTGAGTACGGTAGGGCACCTTCTTCCTTAGTCGGCATCACCAGCATGCAATGAGGAATGTTCATAGTATGGAGAGGACCTATAAGGAGGCTCAAAAGTGTATGTATGAAGAGTGCTCTGCAAAGCTTGCTTCACAGGATAAGGTGAAGGAGTTAAAAGTCCAACTTAGCCTAAAGAGAGAGTAACTTCATGGTGAGTTCGACATGGAGAGGTTGTTAAAGAACTCGACTCTCAAGGCCATGGAATATTGCTCCACTTTCATGACTGAGAGAGACTGCGATGAACTACTTTGCTAGTACTTCAAAGATGGGATCAAATACTATTTTAAGAAACTTAATTCCAAGTGTACAATCACTTGAAGATTCAAGAACTCTACCATCATCTTCAAGAAGGTCACCATGTGGGAGGAAGGTGATGGTGTGTGCAATTGGATATTTGGTCATACTCACCCATCCATGTTTTTTTTGTTTTTTTAATGTAAATGTAATTGTTCTTGTAATGAAATGAAATAGAAATTTTTTTACTTACTTCTTCGAGCACATGCACTTACACATTGCTTTGTAACCTACGTAAAGTATTGGACTGACCTATGTATGATGGTAGTAGTAATGAAATACAATGACACTTACTCATATAAGAAAATTAAATACTTATTAAAAATGTTCTAAGTTTGTAAATCTTTAATACTCATTCTTCATGGTTAGAAAATGAACTCGAGAAAAATAAATATAACTGAGTGCTCCAATTGTAAAAGTTAAGTACTTTGGTGAGTTAAAATTTTAAATATATGATTTGAAAAACCTGAGCTCATCAATGAGAGTTTTGTGATTGAACTCTTTATTTGGATTATTATACCGATACTCAAAGAGAACTCCATGTGATATTTGGATTTGCCAATGTAGCAAATTTTGGAGAGTTTACTAGTAGTCAGAATAACATAAAATTATTCAAGTTTTTGACTCGATAAAGGAACATGATTGATGATAAATTCCTTCTTGCTTGACAATGAGTGAGTGAGTTGGCTATAACTCTCCATAGTGTAAGCTTAATGCTAATGGGTTTATGCGTAGTCACCATTGGTGAGCTATGCCATATACCAGGTGTTTAACCTTTGTGAGGGTAACTACTTAGACTCACCATAATAGGGGACTCACTCACTACTCATTGCATATCTTATCATAAAATGGGGAGTCAGCCTATAGGTTTGTTCTCTAAAATACTTGCCATTTTCTTTAGTGTGTAACCACTAACACTTGCCATTTATAGGGGCCTCATGTACTACTCATTATGATTCTTGTCACAAAAGGAGGAGTTAGCCTATAGTGGCTTAGCCAATTCCTATAGGAATTTGGCAACTAGACTTTTATTTTAGTATTCCTCTAATGTATATTAGTAAGTTAGATATGTTTGAGTCTTGATGTATGTTGATCATGTTATATAAGTGATACAATTTTTTATACCTTATTACATTTCTTTTCCTTTCCCATTTTCTCTTTATTTTTTTTAACTGAGCTATCTCACATAAATAAGTTGGCAAGAAATTAAGGTGCCTCTCATACGTAACCTAATAGAGAATAAGGAATGGACCTCGCTTAAGTAGTGACTTTTCTTCTTCTATGGACTTTGCCTTGCCTCCATGTCTAAACCTTAGGACCTGAACTCTTGTATATGAAAGTTCGATAGGGATGTTAAGCCCTGATGAACTAGTCCCGAGGCTAACCAAGAGGGGGGGTGAATTGGTTATTTAAAAATTCAAGAGCAACAGTAAAAATCTTTTCTATGATATGCAGCGGAAACAAGTAAATACTCAAACGAAAAGATTAAACACAAATTTCACCCAAGCAGATAATCATAGAAAAACTAAAGTGCAGAAAGTAATCAGAAAGAACACACCAGAATTTTATAGTGGTTCGGTCAACTTGACCTACGTCCACTCCCCGGAGCCTCCCCTCAGGGTATTGCACTAACTCAAAGTGTCTCTCCTTTTGCTCCCACAGCAAGGCGGAGAAGCCTGTACAAAAACCTCCTTTCCACCGACACGGTGAGGCAGAGAACCCAACCTCCTTTTGCTTTCTCCTGAAGCAGGCAGAGAACCTCGGACTCCTTCGCTTCCTTCTGAAGCGGGCAGAGAACCCCGGATCTTCTTACGAACGATCCTCTCACAAAGAACACCAACACAACGAAAGACGACGAGCGGAGAAGATGACTCTGATCCTTGCTTGGAGCAACGTTCGTGAACCCCTCACGAACTCCCCCTCATAAGATCCTCTCTCTCTCTCACAAACTCTCTCTCTCTAGGGTTTCTCTGGAAAGGAAAGTGGCAAAAGATTTCTCTTGTTGAAAGAAAAAGATCTTTTATAGGAGGGCTCAAAATTTGCTCTAAATCTCAACTGGTCGGCCTAGATCATCCAGGACAATCGATAGATCGTCTTGTACGATCAGTTCAAAATAAGCTGCTACAGCCTAGACGATCTGACTCTTCTGGACGATCAGTAGAAAAAGTTGTTCATATCGTCTCGTACGATTCTGCGATCGTCCAGGACAATTAGTATAAATTAATGAATTTCGTCTAGAAGATCGCTCGGGTCGTCTAAAGAAACTTGTGCTGGACGACCCAAAAATGACTTGATCGTCCAGGACGATCAGGATATCATCCTGTACGATTAGTTTAAAATGTGCCCAAATCATCCTGAGCACCGCTCTGGACGTACAGCTGAAACACACTAGACGATCATGTTCGTCCAGGACGATCTTAGGATCGTCCAGGACAATATGATCATATCAATTAAGTATTAATTGATTTCCTTAATTACCAGGCCAATTTATGCATGATTATACTGGATCATCCAAGATGATACACATATCGTCCGGGATGATCAGACCAAATATCTTAAAATAAAAACTTGCCTAACTTGATCTAGCGGCTGAAAATTTTTGATTTGTGCATATCATCCCGTACGATGCAATGATCATCCAGGATGATCTGCTTAATCAGACACACTTAACTTGGTCGCCCTAATTAGGGTTTCTATTTTTACGTGATCATCCAGGACGATGTGACTATCGTCTAGGATGATCTGAACAAAAACTTGAACAGAAACTCTAATTCACTCAAGCTCTCCCCCTGAGTGTGTGTGTGCAAGGTTACTTAGCTAGGGGATCAGTTACATTACAATTGACTCAAGAAAAGAAAAATAGTACACTTAGACACACTTGGACCCGATCTTGAGTTGGCTTGAGTTGCTCGTGATTTTTGTGCCTGAAACGAGTTAGCCAAGCAAAACATAATAGAAACATGTTTGTCATCATCAAAATCAGATTTACAATAATCTCCCCCTTTTTGATGATGGCAATCATATGTGCAGTAGTTTAAAAAATAAAAGAACTAGGAGATCGAAAAATAAATTTTTTTCAATTTTCATTGAACAACTAGAGCAGTACAGGAAACACAAGTACAAAATATAACAAGAACAAAAACTATTACAACTGACTCCCCCTTTTGACATCACAAAAAGGAGGAGGGCAAACAGAACCAACAGTATAAATAAAATAGTGCAAATAAAACATAGAACCAACAGCTACAAAACATAACACTAAAATGGAGGCGGATCCTGATTAGAAGGAGGAGGTGGCTGTGGTGGGTTGAAGTAACTGTGAATGGATGTAAAGTGGGCTCCAATCCAGGCAATGTCCTGGTCATGCTGCTGTTACTGCTGAGCAGCATAGTCAGTAAAGCGCTGTAGGTCCTCAGCGTGCCGCTGCTCCTGGGCAACAACATAGGAGTCGAATCTGGCCTCCCACTGATCAAAGCGCTGCACCAGATGGTAAAAAAGAGAAGCAATGCAAAGGGGAGCAGGTGCATCGGGTGCAGCAGGAATGGGGATAACCTCTTCCTCTTCCTCCTCAACATCTGGGGTGGGCTCCGGATGTAATCGGGTGCTGTGTAGGGCATGGAATGAATTATTTGTGAAGAAGAAAGGAGGGACTGAATACTGCAGGTCATATTTGGTTTCTAAGGCATATGCAATGATATGACCTAACACTAGATTTTAACGACGTCTATAACCCGGATCCCTAATAGTGGTGAGGTGCTCGATGTATCGGATAAGAAGGTCAGTGGCATTAAAGTTCCGGTGGGCCAAAATATAATATGTGGTCAGAGACAATCGGGGGGTGATGTGAATTCGATCCCCAGCCTTTAGGATGACGGAGGAACGAAGGACGTGCTGAATGGTCCGTGCATCCTTAAGGAGGGAAGTGGAAGCATTGTCGTGGTAGGGTGCATTCGTATTTCGAAGAAAGTGATTGGCGACACTCCAATCATAATCAGGGTCAGTAATAAGAGTGGATTTTGTCGCCAGTCACAGAAAGTTGAATGATGTTGTGAAAGTCTTGTGTAGTGAGTTCCACGGGACGTTGATTGACATAGGAGCGGAGAGTGGAATAGTCAGCAGAAATACACAGATTGGAGAAAAAAACTTGAAGAAGTTCAAGGCTGAATGGCAAGGTTAGGGTAAGGATGAACGTGAGGAGGTGTGTGCAAAGAGATCAAGAATAGGATAGCTAAGGGTGTGGAGGTTTACTATTTTTGACTGCGTGATCCCCACCTCACGATAGCGCTTGAAGGTAGCCTGATCGGCTGCATTGGGAAAATGGGGATCAACATTCCCCTGCGAGGAACTCATACCCTTTTGCCTAGAATGCTTCCCGCCAGCCATGAGAAAGTACAAGTGAGGGAGAGTGGAAGGAGAAGTGTGGAAAAACCTGAAGAAATTGGCTGTTTAAATAGAACTTGGCCGGATCGTCCCGTACGATCGCGAGATCGTTCAGGACGATATGTGCATTTATGACGGCTAGAACGATTGGTCAAAAAGACGGTCCGATCGTCCAGGATGATTAGACACAGGTAATCGTCCCGAGGAGTCAGACCGGACGACCGTTGATGAAAAGTATCATCCCGGATGATTAGGTGGATCGTCTAGGACGATGTGCAATAGGTGTGTCAGACGGGTCGAATTTGAATCGTCTGGCTGCTGATACGTAGATCGTCCGGGACGATATGGTGAATAGTCCAGGATGATGACCAATAATTGGTGCATGCTCAGCCGTCCGATCAGATCAGGAAGATATGGATCATATCGTCCAGGATAATGTAAGGATCGTCCAGGACGATCACCAATAATTGGTGTTGCTTAGCCGTATGATCAGATTGGGGATGATTTTGAATTGATCGTCTAGGACGATGTTTGTATCGTCCAGGACAAAGAAGATCGTCTAGGACGACATGTGGATCGTCCAGGACAATGTGAAGAAAACATGAAAAAGATGGAGGATGGAGATGAACGATCAAGATCCCAAAAATATAACCATTAAAAAGAAAAATAAAACCAAAGGAAATAAACCGTGAAATGAGAAAAAAAAAACAACAAATTTTTTTATTTTTTTTTATTTTTTATTTTTTATTTTATTTTATTTTTTGATCAAGCTACTTCAAAAAATCAAAATTTTTCCTTGATTTTAGATCCAAAAACCAATAATAAAACGATTGATATCACTGAAATCCAAAAAAAATTAGAAAAATTGACTTTCGTAACTCTCACCTCGAGCACCTTATAGATGCAAATCTCTTTCAAAATAAAAATCTAATTCAGAAGAAAAGAAATTAAATTCGAAAAGAGATCATTTCAAGCCTCGTTCCAGAAAAATATCTGATATAATAGTGTTATAAAGTAATAAATCAGAAATCAAGATTTTCAAACTCAAGCTTTGAAAATATTAAGTGGCGCACAGATTTTTCTAAGACATTTAACGATCTAAAAGGGAAGAAAGCTTGGTTTGGGCTCATTTTGTGCGTCGTTTTCAATTTATTTGGCGCTTTGCGCATCTTTTGATTTTTAACACACTTTGTGTATCTTTTTGTTTGGCGACATTTCGCATCTTTTTAGCTTTGGGCTTATTTTGTGCCTCTTTTTCAATTTATTTGGGAAACTGTGCATCTTTTGTAAGCTTTCTCCCTCTCAAAATCATTAAAGTATCTCAGCTGTAAAGTTACCTTCCAGACATAGGAGACGGACTCCATAATAGGGAAGAGTAATTCACATAATAAAAACTATACGTCATATGATAAGTGCAATCACTTGGTTTAGAAAAGCATAATACTGACTCAAGACTTTGAAAACACTATTCATATGAGGTAGATTATTGTAGGAAGATAAAATAAATCTCTATTTCAAATATTAATATTTTAATTTTGAAGAGGATATTTATCCAAAATAAATAATACACCAGTAAAGGAGTTAGAGGAAGAGAAACAATCATCAATGTTTCTTCCCTTTAACAGATCCAGTGGAATCAATCAGTGCTTACCAGCTTCTAAATAAAAATAAGGTAAAACTCTCAGTCAGAAATCCAGTTTATCATAAGTAGCGAGCAGTGATCGAATTTTAAAAAGCATAAAATAGTAGATAAAAGAGATGAACCAGTAAATAAAAATAGGTACAAAATTATATCAACATAAATACTCAAATCAACCTAACACCAAGGCTAACACAGAAATCAGCAGAAGAAAAACTAAAAATAACAGAAAGCAAATAATCAAATCAAACAGCTAACTAATAGAAGTAGAATAAAAATCAGAGAAATCAGAAATCAGCAATCATCAGAATCAAGCATTTATATCAATCACTACTAATCTGGTCCTCAAAATGTTGAATGAGTCAAAGGCCAGTGGTTTAGTGAATATGTTAGCCAGCTGGTTTTCAGTTGCTACATGATGTAGCTCAATATCCCCTTTCGTAACATGATCCCTAATGAAGTGATGCCTTATATCAATGTGTTTGGTTATAGAATGTTGGATTGGATTCTTAGAGATGTAGATGACACTAATATTATCACACAGAACAAAAATTGTGCCCACAGGTAATCCTAAATCTAAGACTTATTGCTTCAACCAAAGAACTTGGGCCACACAACTCCCTAAGGCAATGTACTCAGCTTCAGCAGTGGAAAGTGCAACTGAGTTCTATTTTCTACTGGACCAGAAGACTAACGACTGTCCTATGAATTGACAAGTTTCATAAGTACTCTTTCTATCCACCCTACACCCTGCAAAGTCAGAATCAGAATATCCAATAATCTCAAAAGAGGTGCTGTGCATAGGGTACCAGATTCTTAAGTTTGGGGTCCCTAAAAGATATCTAAGAATTCTCTTAATAGCAGTCAGGTGGGACTCTTTGGGATCAGCCTGAAACCTAGCACAAAGACAGACACTAAACATGATATCAGGTCGGCTAGCAGTCAGGTAAAGCAGTGATCCAATTATTCATCTATACTTCTTCTGATCAATTAATTTTCCACTTGAATCCTTATCTAACTGAACAAAGGAGCTCATGAAAGTGTTGATTGGCTTGGCTTTGTCCATTTCATATTTCTTCAAAATATCCTTAGTGTATTTAGATTGATTGAGAAAGGTTCCATCATCCATTTGCCTTATGCTAAACCCCAAAAAATAGGATAATTCTCCCATCATACTCATCTCAAACTCTTTACTCATTATTTTAGAAAATTCATCATATAAATATTTATCAGAAGATCTAAAAATTATATCATCAATATAGATCTGGACAAAGAGTAAGTCATCCCCTATTCTCCTTAGAAAAAGGGTGGTGTCTACGCTCCCCTTAACAAACTCTCTTTCTAACAGGAATATGCTAAGCCTCTCATACCAAGCTCTGGGTGCCTGTTTCAATTCATATAAGGCCTTTTTCAATTTGTAAACATGATTTGGATATTGGGAACTCTCAAAAGGGGTTGTTCTACAAAAATATCCTCTTTTATTACCCCATTTAAAAAGGCACTTTTGACATCCATTTGAAACAGCTTAAATTTCTTATAACAGGCAAAGGCTAGTAGCACTCTAATGGCTTCCAATCTAGCTACAGGGGCAAAGGTCTCCTCAAAATCAACACTTTCAATCTGATTATACCCCTTAGCCACCAATCTTGCCTTATTCCTAACCACCACACAAGAATCATTCATCTTATTTTTAAAGACCCACTTGGTTCCCATTATACTTTGATTTCTAGGTCTTTCTACTAACTCCCAAACATCATTCCTTACAAATTGATTCAATTCTTCTTGCATAGCTAAGATCCAAAACTCAACCGAAAGGGCTTGATTGATGTTGGTGGGTTCAGTCATTGAGATAAAGGCAGAGTGATTTACTTCCTTCCTAAGCCCATGCCTAGTCCTAACACCTTCAGAAGGGTCTCCTAAGATCAGTTCTTTAGGATGACTCGAAGAATATCTCCAATCTCTAGGCAGTGTGATTTGAGGTTCTACCCTTTCCTCCAAATTTGCATTTTCAACCCCTTGGGTAATCTCCTCTACCTCTTCTTCTTCCTCAACTCTATTCACCTTAGGATCAGATTCATCAAACACCACATGAGTTATCTCTTCCACCACCAAAGTCCTCTTATTGAACACCCTAAAGGATTTCCCCACACTAGAATAGCCTAAGAACACTCCTTCATCAGATTTGTGGTCAAATTTTCCTAAAGGTGATTTCCCATTGTTTAGAATGAAAACCTTATAGCCAAAGATATGGAGGTGGGACAGGTTTGGCGTTCTACCCTTAATAATCTCATAAGGTGTCTTATTCAGTCTTGATCTCACATTCACCCTATTCAGTACATAATAGGCAGTGTTTATCGCTTCAGCCCAAAAGTATTTTGGAAGTGAATACTCAGCAAGCATGGCTCTAGTGGCTTCCACTAAGGTCCTGTTCTTCCTTTTAGCTACCCCATTCTGCTGAGGGGTCCTAGGAGCTGAAAAATTATGACTAATCCCTTGCTCCTCACAGAAACTTCCAAACTTTACATTTTCAAACTCTCCACCATGATCACTATGAATAGTCAAGATCTCACAACCTAACTTCCTCTGAATCCAAGTGGAGAAGGACTTAAACTCATCAAATGACTCAAATTTGTGTGACAGAAATTCAATCCAAGTGAACCTCGAGTAGTCATCTACAATCACAAACCCATAGACTTTCCCCCCTAAGCTAGCAGTGTTAATGGGTCCAAAGAGATCCATGTGAAGGACTTCTAAAGGTCTAGAGGTACTAATATCCTTAACAAAGTGAAAGGAGGACTGAACTTGCTTTCCTAACTGAGAGGCATCACACAGGTGGTCCTTAGTGAACTTAACCTTGGGCACACCTCTAACTAAGTCCTTTTGGGTAACTCTCCTAAGGGTTTTCATACTGGCATGATATAATCTCTTATGCCACAACCAAGACTCATCAGTAGCAGTTTTTAAGCAAATTGAATTTTTAGCCTTAATGCAACTTACATCCAGCTTGTAGACATTATTGATCCTTTGTCCCTGTAAAATTATTTTGTCATTTAAGCTTAAAATGTAGCAAGTATGCAGGAATTTGATGCTGTATCCTTTGTCACAGAGTTGACTGATGCTCAGCAAGTTATGTTTCAGTCCATCTACAAGCAAAACATTGTCAATCATAAAACTCTTTGAATCACCAATTATACATGAACCTACCACCCTCCTGGTGGTGTTATCTCCAAGTGTAACCTTGCCTCCAGCCCTGGCCTCCAGCAAAATGAACTAATTTACATCTCCAGTCATGTGTCTAGAACATCCGCTGTCCAGGTACCACATGCTCTCATGAGGTTTTGTATGAGAGCACACCTACAAAATCATCAAATGTCAGTTTTAGGAATCCAAACAGGTTTGGGTTCCTTCTTATGAAAAGAAGAATGCAATGCATATGTGCTATGCTGTGAAACAGGCAATTTGGGCCTCCACACCCAATGTGTACTATGGTGGACAGTGCAGGTGTGGGAAATATGTCCTAACATGCCACAGAAAAAATATCTAACACCAGGAAAAGGTTTAACTAATCTACGTGGGTGATAGTGCCTCTTCCCAGGTGTGTATGAAACATGCTTTGATGATTTTGAACCAGATTCTATAAAATATGGAGGTGCATAAAACTGTGCAAACGTAGGAGGTGTTTCATGTTTCTCAAAAGCACTGATTTTAACTTTCAAAAATTCATTTTCTTTATTTAAACTTGTAATTTCAAATTTCAAAAAACCATTGCTACTCTCCACTTCACATGCCAGATTATCTAATTCTTTGAAAGCTTTTTCTAAATCAACATGCGTGGATTTCAATGAATCATGCTCAACAATTAAATAAGAATACATTTTATTCAGTTCATCAAATTCATCAAGTAAAGACATGTGATTGCTATCAACAGTGGAATGATCCTTAATCAAAACATTATGCTCTTTTTGCAAAGTCAAATAATCCAATTTCAAGCTAGCATGGGTTTTCTTAAGCTTCCTATACGATACATGAATTTTTTTAGATATTTTAAGTAATTGATCGTAAGTAAGCTCACATACCTCTTCTTGGTCAGACTGACCAGGATGATCATCAGCCATCAGACACAGATTTGTTTCCTCCTCTTCAGCTTCAGTCTTAGAAGAGTCAGATGCAGAATCTGCCCAGAAAGCCTTTTGAATCTGCTTCTTATCCTTTCTGAACTTGTGTTTCTCCTCACCCTTCTCCTTGCTTGGATGAGCTTTAAGTGTAGGACAATCAGCCTTAATGTGTCCAGGCTTCCTGCATTCAAAACAGACAGTATCAGATGAACCCTTAAAATTTTTGTTGGACTTACCCTTGTTCCACTTCTAAAAGTTCTTGTGTTTCTTTCTTAGAAAGCTTATGAATTGCCTTGTGATCAAGGCAATGTCATCGCTATCAGACCCGGAAGAACTAGAATCACTATTGTTGGCCTTCAGTGCCACTGTTTTCTCCTTCTTCTTCTCACCTGCATCAAGCTGTCTTTGGTTCACCCCTTGCTCGTAAGCAATGATTGATCCAAGTAAGCCATCAATAGAGTAAGTATTTAAATCTTTAGATTCAGTGATTGCAGTTATCTTAGCATCATATAAAGAAGGTAAACATCTAAGTATTTTGTTCACTCTTTCATAGTTTGTAAGTTCTCTACCTAAGGCATGCAAAGAAGTGACGATTTGAGTGAATCTCGTATATATCTCAGAAATGGTTTTAGTAGATTTCATGTGAAATAGTTCATAGTCATGAAGCAAAATATTTAACCTAGACTGTTTGACTTCAGTTGTACCCTCATACGTGATGCACAATCTATCCCAAATTTTCTTACCAGTTATACACGTAGAGACACACATGTAATTCTTAGATTTTAAAGCACAGAAAAAATAATTCAAATATTTGGCATTCAATTGTGCTAAGTCACGATCATCAAAAGTCCAATCAGTAAAGGGCAGTTCAGTTTTAACATTGTTAATCATCCTAAAAGGTGGTTCGTATCCATCCTTAACTAGCATCCACATACGATAATCAATTGATTGAAGAAAAGTGGACATGCGAGTTTTTCAAAAATCAAAAGGTATGTTATCAAACAATGGCGATCACGTAATTGAATAACCTTCAGTAGTATTACGATTACCAAAGTTATCCATGGATCAAATTCAAAAATTTTTAAACTTAAATTTTGAATCTCGCTTTGATACCACTTGAAAGTTCGATAGGGATATTAAGCCCTGATGAACTAGTCCTGAGGCTAACCAAGAGGGGGGGTGAATTAATTATTTAAAAATTCAAGAGCAACAACAAAAAATTTTTTTATGATATGCAGTAAAAACAAGTAAATACTCAAACGAAAAGATTAAACATAAATTTCACCCAAGCAGATAATCACAGAAAAACTAAAGTGCAGAAAGTAATCAGAAAGAACACACCAAAATTTTATAGTGGTTCGATCAACTTGACCTACATCCACTTCCCGGAGCCTCCCCTCTGGGTATTACACTAACTCAAAGTGTCTCTCCTTTTGCTCCCACAGCAAGGCGGAGAAGCCTGTACAAAAATCTCCTTTCCACCGATACGATGAGGCAGAGAACCCAACCTCCTTTTGCTTCCTCCTGAAGCAGGCATAGAACCTCGGACTCCGTTCGCTTCCTCCTGAAGTGGGCAGAGAACCCCGGAACTTCTTGCGAACGATCCTCTCCCAAAGAACAATAACACGATGAAAGACGACGAGCGGAGAAGACGACTCTGATCCTTTCTTGGAGCAACCTTCGTGAACCCCTCACGAACTCCCCCTCACAAGATCCTCTCTCTCTCTCCCAAACTATCTCTCTAGGGTTTCTCTGGAAAGAAAAGTGGCAAAAGATTTTTCTTGTTGGAAGAAAAAGATCTTTTATAGGAGGGCTCAAAATTTGCCCTAAATCTCAACTGGTCGGCCTAGATCGTCCAGGACGATCAATAGATCATCCTATACGATCAGTTCAAAATTAGCTGCTTCAGCCTGGACGATCTGACTCTTTTGGACGATCAGTAGAAAAAGTTATTCATATCGTCCCGTACGATTCTGCGATCGTCCGGGACGATTAGTGTAAATTGATGAATTTCGTCCAGAAGATCGCTCGGGTCGTCCAGAGAAACTTGTGCTGGATGACCCAAAAATGACTTGATCGTCCAGGACGATCAGGATATCGTCCTGTACGATTAGTTCAAAATGTGCCCAAATCGTCCTGAGCACCGCTCTGGACATACAGCTGAAACACATTAGACGATCATGTTCATCCAGGATGATCATGCGATCGTCCAGGATGATATGATCGTATCAATCAAGTATTAATTACTTTCCTTAATTACTAGACTAATTTAGGCTTGATTGTACTGGATCGTCCAGGACGATACACGTATCGTCCGGGATGATCAGACCAAATATCTTAAAATAAAAACTTGTTTAACTTGATCTGACGGCTGAGAATTTTTTATTTGAGCATATCATCCCGTACGATGCAATGATCGTCCAGGACGATCTGCTTAATCAGACACACTTAACTTGGTCACCCTAATTAGGGTTTCTATTTTTACTTGATCGTCCAGGATGATGTGACTATCGTCCAGGACGATCTGAACAGAAACTCTAATTCACTCAAGCTCTCTCCCTGAGTGTGTGTGTGTAAGGTTACCTAGCTAGGGGATCAGTTACATTACAATTGACTCAAGAAAAGAAAATAGTACACTTAGACGCACTTGGACTCGATCTTGAGTTGGCATGAGTTGCTCGTGACCTTTTGTGCCTGAAACGAGTTAGCCAAGCAAAACACAATAGAAACATGTTTGTCATCATCAAAATCAGATTTGCAACAGTATATAGAGGTAGTCTAGTTTACATTTTATCTTGAGCTTAGATAAGAAATCAGCTTGTTCCCATCATGATCGGTCGCATTCAGTTATTATATAGTCAAGTATTTAAGGCTAGAGAATTTTAGTTCTTGGATTGTTGGGGGCTCACCTAGAGTTTTAGATAAGTCTTCCATGCACCTTTAGTGATTCTTGATCAATGGTCTCACAAGTTAAGTTCCCCAAGTGATGGTCATTTATCCTAAATGAGAGAGTCCTTACTTTTGACCATAGGGAACACGAGTTCCTCAAGCATCATTTATAAATTGGGTTGGGTTTCTTGAGTATATAAATTTTGAAGTTCTTTACTCACACAGTGTAAGGGACTCACTCATACATCACAAAGAAAGGGATAGATATGTAAGATACTCTATTAATTCTTAAATAAAAATGATAAATATACAGGTGGAAGGACTTCCCCTATTGGTAAAAGATCTTCAAGTTATCATTGCTCCATGTCCTTATGACCTATTTTTTAGAGTGTGTTTATAGTTGATAAGCACCTCGGTTGACTTGTACTTTCATGATATATGGTCCTTCCCACAAGGCTACCAACTTGTCTAGGGCAAAGTGACATACTGCATAATCTACCTTTTTAAAAACTAGGTCATTGGGCTAGAAGTCTTTTGCTTTGACATAGTTGTAGTACTTCACCATTCTTCTTCTGAGCTCTTTCTATCAGAGGGTGGCCTTTGCTCAGAGTTCCTCTAGAATTTCTACCACAGTTCTCAACCCTTCCTTATTGGCTTCTTCCCATTCATCAAGTTTGTCTACTTTAAAATTTGGTGCAGTAACTAATCACTAGGTGTGCAGGTTGAGTTCAATGGGCAAAAATACATAGACACTATTGGAGAATGAGAACAATGTTTTCATAGCTGCTAAGGAAGGAGTCATCCTTAGTGCCCATAAGACTAATGGGAGTGCCTCCACCCTTTTTTTTTTTACCCATTCTACTTTCTTCCTTAAGAGATTGCGGGTCTACTTGTTGGTGGCTTCAACTTATCCATTGGTCTATGAGTTGTGGACTAAGGTGAACTTTAGGTAAATGCCTTATGAGTGACAAAAATCCTTTAACATCTTATTAGTAAACTATGACCCATAGTTAGTGATAATGGTGAGAGGAAAAACACATCGATTTCTAATTTTATTCCAAAATGAAGTTTCTCATCTTGTTGAGTGCCTTGGCTTCTATCCACTTAGTGAAATTGTTTACCCCTGAACTTCTTATATCTTGTGAAAGGTCCGAATGGTCCAAGAAAATTCAATCCAAATACTATAAAAGGCCAAAGGGCTCTTGATGTGCTTTAGTTTGTAAGAGGCTTAAATTTGTATGGAGGCAAAATTCTTGTGATGCCCTGGGATCTAATGGAAAGATTAAATCCTTAAACCTAAATTTAACTCAACCATAATGAAGAATAAATTGGAGATAACTAAAAATACAAAACAAAAATACCAATATAAATAACATTTGATCTCATTTCATAAAATAAAATATATAATAATCTAGTTACATGAGTGTTATACATCAAAAGAAATGACACTGGAATACAAAAGAATACCTTAGGTAACTAGAATTAGGCTATTCTATCTTTATCTTTTTCTATTCCACTGGGCCCTTCCCTTTTCCTAAACTATAAGAGAAATATAATAGAGTGAGCACCATTATCTCAGTAAACTTCTATTACAAGCCCATCACAGATGTCAAAATTCACATAATAATAATAATAATAATAATAATTTATTCAAAGATTTAGTTAACCAATAAAGAAAGAATTAAATACTAGCAAAAATGAGTACCAGCATGTACTTGGTTTGAGAACATTTACTTATACTTTCATAGATAACCTTCATAGTGATATTAAAAAAGTCAAAGAACACATGTCATCAAAATATTACTTGCACTTGACTTTCTTATTTTATCAAAATTTTGTACAGAGATTTCAGAATTATCAAACCAGCTCAAAATATCTCTTATGTTTAATTCATTGAATTATTAGAATATGCAATGAATGAGTATGATGCATGTTTCAATACCTGCTTATAACTGAACTTCACTTATATCTCCCTTTAACCTCCCACACTCACATATAGTAAGTGGAGCTAGAACAAAATAGACTAAGGTAGAATAGGAGAGTACAAATATTTAGCAGAATCCTAGTCAGAGGTTTGCTTTTAGGATTCAGCAGAACCACCTAGAAAAATTATACCTTTTATCTCTATCTATTCTTTTTCTTACACTATAGGAAAATCACCCATTACCGGCGGATTTTTCTGGTGGCATTCCGGCGGACTATTTTTCGGCGGCTTTCCAACATATTTTCATCAGAATATATTCGACTAATTTTTCTATATATTTTTCGGCGGCTTTCCATCGGCTTTGGTTCTGGCAGTGTTTCAGGCAGCTTTTTTGTCGTATTTTAATTTTTATATTTTAAATAAAAAAATGTGACATTTAAATACTTCTACTCTTTCAGCAAATTGGTTGGGTTTTTGAAATCATACTCACTTTAAATCCCAGCGCATGCAGGGAGCACGGAGGCAGCAGGCCGCCGGGCTGGCAGGCAGCGCGGGAGGCAAGTGAGCAGTGTGGGAGGGCAGCGGGCAGGCAACAGGCAGCCTAGTTTTTTTTTAATTAATTTTTTTATTTTCTGGTAGCATTTTTTTGCCGGAAAGCCTCTGGAAAAAAATACTGGAAATTAGCAGCCGGTTGTCATTTCCTATGTGGCTTTTACCGGAGAAAAAATATCCACCAAAAATCTTAATTTCTGCCAATTTTCATCAAAAAAATTTATCAGTAATAGGTAATTTTCTTATAGTATTACAGTTGTGATTGGTTATGCTTTCTAATTATCATTTTAACCAAAATTTATTTTTTGTAAAATTACATGTAACAATTAAATTTTATTAAAAAATATGTGCACCAAATTCACACCCACCCTTAGCTATCATAGTAACTCTCAATTATTATTACAACATTAACTCTTTTGTAACTTAAAATCTAAGAGTAGATCACTTTTTCACTATGGCACAAGATTTTCCCAAGAGTTCACTTCTCGAAGAATAATCTATACATAGACCACTGCTCCTTGATAATATTTCTTTTGATTAATGGAAAAAACACAGTACTTTTTTATATGGCCAATATTCTTGCATGTGGCATATGTAAACTCACCAAAATCACACAAGCACAAAAGAAGTTAATGGTAGAATTATTAATAAACCGTTTGAAGATTGGAGTTATTATGAAAGATAGCTTGATGAACTTTTTACATAAATTTGTATTACTTTCCAATGCGCATTATTACCAGATGATTATATGATGATTTTTATGTTGAGTTTACCAAAGGAGATATATGATAAATTAACTTTCACCTATGAAGGTACAAGTGAGATAAATAATGCTCATGTCATTATATTATTACATGAATATGAATTCTTTCATATGTTTCCAAATAAATCTATTTCTTATATGTATACAAGGTCCATGAAAATAATTAATGTATTGTATTCTCTTGAATGGATGTATAAAAGCCAAGATTCTATTTACTAAAATTTAAGTTGTCTTCCAAAAGAATGAGATGAAAACTGAACTTCCATTTGTGAAGCTAAATATTTAAGTTCATATCCACTTGATTATCTTTTGGCCTATTTAATAGAACATGAACTTGTACTTACTCAAAGGGATATAAATGATGTCATACAAAATAAAGAAAAAGAGAGGACCATCACATTATATGTAAATGAGGATGGTGATGACACTACTTCAATTTCTGAAGTTGATAGTGATAAAGTTATTATGCTTTCTAGAAGACTTGGAGCATGCACCCAAAAAAAAATAAAAGATATGAAAATTTAATATTTATAAATTTCACACTAAAAAATCTTCTACATGTGAAAGCATTGTGTGCTACCATTATAAATAGCCTAGATATATAAGAGTAGAAAGTCCAAATCTTATAAATGAAAATAAAAAGAAAGAAAAAGAGTATGAGAAGATGAAGAATAAGAAGGAGAAAATATACTTCAAGAAGAAGAAGAAGGCATTATTGGCAAATGTAGAATTAGAAAATTCAAGTGATGTTGCTTTAGATGAAGAGATGAACTTATGCCTTATGGAAATTGGAGATGTCACTCCCAACTCTCTTGAGTTATGTGTTGAAATCTCCTATGAAAAATTCATTGATCCTATTAATGAAGTAGTATATGAATATGCAAAGTTGAAAAGAAAATATAAAGTATTAGAAAGAGAGCATAAAAATTTTGATATATATATTTCCACTCTGAAAATTTAATGTGATGAGTTGAAAAGCAAGAAAAATTTAAATCTTTATTAGATCAATCTAAGAATTTTTACACATATTACACAACATAAATCATGTACTTTAAGTATAGAATGCTGACACAAACATGCATGGGTTCCAAAAGTTGAAGTGTGATCTTGGTTTTGTAGGAGTTCCTTAAAAAACAAAAACAAAAACAAAATAGTCAAGGCATGTGATACTTGAATAGTTAATGTTCAAGGGGTATGATGAAGAGATTAAAATCAAGTAAAACCCATGAGTCCATCTTCAATATTGGATTTAGATGACTTAGGTAAATTTGTTGATCAATAGCTGTATTGAAGTATGATAGGTTTACTTTTATTCCTTGAGTTAATAGGCTTGATATTATATTTGTTGTTTATTTGTGTGCTCATTTTAAGGTCAATCATAAAGAATATCATTTAATAGACATCGTCATATATTTTATTATTTGATAGGCACATATAAGTTAGATTTATGGTATCTTATATATTTTATCTCATGTGATTTGGTTGCTTATGTTGATGTTGATAATGTAGGCTACAAGATTAATAACAAAAGCACATCAGACACATGTCAATTTTTAAGATAATCACTTGTGTCTTGGCCCTTTAGGAAATAGGATTTTGTGGATTTATCACTACTAAAACTAAGTACATAACTATGGTAGTTATATTACTCAGGTTCTTTGATAAAAACAACAGTCAGAAGACTTTGGATTAGGCTAGAACACATACCTATTAAGTATGTCAATGCTTATGCTATTGTTTTAACTAAGAATTCAATTCAACACTCATGGATTAAGCATATAGAAATTAGACACCATTTTATTTTGGATCATGTTTTTAAAGGTTATGTTAATATTAAATTTGTTAGTATAGATTTTGGAATTGCTGATATTTTTTAATAAATTTGTATCTACATAACATTTTTGTACATTGAGAAGAATTCTTGGCATGATAGATCCAAATATATGAAGTATATGCAATTATTTTTAATTATTTTAAATTACTTTTATATCTTCATGTTTCCAATAAAGGGAAGACTAAAAATATTGGTCTTTTTACATTTTTGTTAAATGCATACATTTAGGGTGAGCTACATCTAATATATTGTAAAATAAAATTAAATAAAGATGATATAAAGCCATTTTACAGCTTTATTCATAATTACCACTAACATAGATTTATTATAATAAAAAAGGGGGAGATTGTTAACCCCATGAGCCACATGACTCTTCAATATGGATTCTGATGATAACAAACATAAAATTGGAAGTTACTAACATTTAATTTCAAGCATTTTATGTAAGATAACAAACCCAACTTGAATAGCTAGCTCAAGAAGATAAAAATTAATGTGGGTTGAGTTTTGTTAGATGGTTGTATTATGTTGCATAAAAACAAAATTTTCTCAAAAAAAAAATTTAAGTCAAATAAATATTATCTTACTTATCAAAAATTATATAAATATTATTTGCACTTTATTTGTAATTAATATTTCTTGATAGATTTGATCACTTGCATTAAATGAATATTTATCCAATTCAATTTATAACGTGCTACATTTAATATAAGTTGCATTAATTATTTTTTCTTTTTCTATGATTATTCTTGCATTAACTAATTACAATAATTATTTTCATATGATCAAATTATTCTTTTCAAATTATCAGATTATCATTTTTCTCTCTCCTCTATTATTTTTTTCTCTCTTTTATATTATTCTCGTTATCTTTATTATTTAAAATCACCTCTTGGCCAAATCTGCATTAGGTATTTTCATATGAATACTTTAGTTAGTTTCATGTAATATTTGTTATAATTACTTTCCCTCATTCAAAATTCAAATTCAAATAGTTAAAAAAATTTCTAAAATTGCTTAATGCATCTTGTTGCAGGCTAGAATACGCGTGGCGATAGAGTTATAATTCTACGTCTTAGCATTGTATGGATATCCAGCTCACACACAAAGAACATAATATTTTTTTATGTGGAAAACCCGAGAAAGAGAAAAAATCATGGTGCCTAGCCCAGGTGAAAAGATTCTAGTAACTTGAGTGAATTATAAATGTTGACCCATCCATTGACTTAGAGGTTGTCAAATTACAGTAGTTTGGAGAGTTAGGCAAAGGTCTGGTGTCACACCAACGTCAGGTGATGGTCCGACAACACTCCGGTGTCAGGTGGTGGTCCGGCAGTGGCACTTTAGCGTTAGGAGGCACTCCGGCTTTGGGTGGCACTTCGATGTCCTTTGATGGTCTAGTCGTGGTTCGATAGAATTTTGGTGTCCCTTGGTGGTCTGGTGGTGGTGTGGCAGAACTCCCACGGTGGTGCGGCAGAACTCCGGCGGTGGTCGAAGAGGAGCTAGGCGGTTGGAGCTTTCTTCCTTCTCTTCCTTCTTCTATCTTGGCTTCAATCCCCTTTCAAGAGGAAATGAGATTCTATTTATAGAATTCTTGAGTGGCATGGCTTGTAAATAAGTGGAAGATCAAGGTTAAATTGGGATTGGTTCGGATGGACGTCCGATCTTGATTCCTACGATCATACACCATTTAATGGGCCTTTGACTGTCTTAATGATATCAAAATTTGTTGTTCTTGGGCTTGTTGGATTCATCTCGTTAGACTATAAGCTTGTCATTATACTATAAGCATGTCATGATTGGACACTGTTTGGTAACCTAATTGTGGTTTGATCCTTTCAAAAGTTCTTCGAGTCTTTGATTTGGACTCATTTGGGCTCGAATTGGGTCGATTTTGGTGTCATTGGGTTCGTATTTCTGAGACGCTCAGTTTGACTATAAGTTTGCAAAAATCAAAGTTTGGATGGTCTCAATTTTAAATTTTGAAGCTTCTAACTGATTTTGCCTCAAGATTCATTCCTAATCAAGATAATTTTTTGATGATGTATCAATTGCCCCCCTATTTTCAGACATCAAACTTCCAGAAGTCCAAAAATATGTAATATAGCCTCAGAGGAATTTTTGGTGTGATTCAGATTAAAAAAATAATTCACTTCATGATGCCCTTTTGAATTCTAAAAATTAATGAATTTTTATTAATTTGAAGTGGCTCTTCATCTCTCACTCATCATTATTCCACTTAATGATGCCCTTTTGAATTCTAAAAATTAATGATTTTTCATGAATTTGAAGTGGCTCTTCATCTCTCCTTCATCATTCCACTTAATGATGCCCTTTTAAATTCTAAAAATTAATAAAAGTACGATGACGGGTAGAAGTTCGACAATGGGTGGAAATTTTGCATCGGGTAGAAGTCCAGCAACAGGAGTAAGTTCGGTGTCGGGTAGAAGTCTAATGAAAGTCCCGCGATGGGCAGAAGTCCGGCAATGGGAGGAAGCTCAGCATCGGGTAAAATTTTGATGAAAGTCCCATAATGTGCAGAAGTCCAGCAATTGGAGGAAGTTTGATGTCACGTAGAAGTCTGATGAAAGTCCCGTGATGGGTAGAAGTATAGTAATGGGAGGAAGTTCAGTGTTAGGTAGAAGTCCGATGAAAGTCCTGCGATGGGCAGAAGTCCAGCAACGGGAGGAAGCTCGGCATTGGGTAGAATTTTGATGAAAGTCCTGTAATGGGCAGAAGTCGAGCAACGGGAGGAAGCTCGGTGTCGAGTAGAATTCTGATGAAAGTCCTGTAATGGGCAGAAGTCTAGCAACATGAGGAAGTTAAGTGTCAGGTAGAAGTCTAACGAAAGTCCCGTGATGGACAGAAGTCCAGCAATGAGAGGAAGCTCAGATTCGGGTAGAATTCTGATAAAAGTCCCACAATGGGTAGAAGTCCAGCAATAGGAGGAAGTTCAGTGTCAGGTAGAAGTCCAATAATGAGAGGAAGTTCAATGTCGGGTAGAAGTCTGATGCACAGTTATGGGTAGAAGTCCAGCAATGGGAGGAAGCTCGGCATTATGTAGAATTTCGATGAAAGTCCTGTAATGAACCAAATTCTAGTGTCAAAGGCTTTTTGATAATGTTAGCCTGTATAGAAGAGGCTGAGAGAATCCAACAAGGGTGTGTGACCTATCCGAGATTGTATGTCAAAGTACTGCTCAATGACAATAACCTATATAGAAGAGGTTGAGAGAATCCACCAAGAATGTGTGACCTATCCGAGGTTGCATATCAGAGCCCTACTCGATGATGTTAACCTTTATAGAAGAGGTCGAGAGAATCCACCAAGAATGTATGACCTATCTGAGGTTGTATGTCAGAGCCCTACTCGATGATGTTAACCTATATGGAAGAGGTTATGTCAGAGCATTTGGTCGATGATGTTAACCTGTGTGGAAGAGGTTGAGAGAATTCACCAAGGATGTATGACTTATTCGAGGTTATATGTCAGAGCCCTACTCGATGATATTAACATATATGAAAGAGGTCGAGAGAATCCACCAAAGATGTATAATATATCCGAGGTTGTATGTCAGAGCCCTACTCGATGACGTTAATATATATGAAAGAGTTCAAGAGAATCCACTAAGGATGTATGACCTATCCGAGGTTTTATGTCAGAGCCTTTGCTCGATGATGTTAACTTATATAGAAGAGGTCGAGAGAATCCACCGAGGACGTGTGACCTATCCGAGGTTATATGTCAGAGCCCTGCTCGATGATGTTAACCTATATGAAAGTGGTCGAGAGAATCCACCAAGAATGTATTACCTATCCAAGGTTGTATGACAGAGACCTACTCGATGACATTAACATATATAAAAGAGGTCGAGAGAATCCACCATGGATGTATGACCTATCTGAGGTTGTATGTCAGAGACCTGCTCGATGATGTTAACCTATATGAAAGAGGTTGAGAGAATCCACCAATGATGTATAATCTATCCGAGGTTATATATCAGAGCCCTACTCGATGATATTAACCTATATGGAAGTGGTCGAGAGAATCCACCAAGGATGTATAACCTATTTGAGGTTGTATATCAGAGACCTGCTTGATGACATTAACATATATGAATGAGGTCGAGAGAATCCACCAATGATGTATGACCTATCTGAGGTTGT
The DNA here is from genome assembly GCA_019925795.1 of Dendrobium chrysotoxum. NCBI lineage: Eukaryota > Viridiplantae > Streptophyta > Magnoliopsida > Asparagales > Orchidaceae > Dendrobium > Dendrobium chrysotoxum. The sequence continues at coordinate 14,091,812 of CM034313.1, forward strand.
ATGTCAGAGACCCACTCGATGACGTTAACTTATATGGAAGAGGTCGAGAGAATCCACTAAGGATGTATGACCTATCTGAGATTATATGTCAGAGTCCTTCTCGATGATGTTAACCTATATGAAAGAGGTAGAGAGAATCCACCAAGGATGTATGACCTATCCGAGGTTTTATGTCAGAGCCTTTGCTCAATGATGTTAACCTGTGTGGAAGAGGTCGAGAGAATCCACCAAGGATGTATGACCTATCTGAGATTATATATCAGAGCCCTACTCGCTGATGTTAATCTATATGGAAGTGGTCGAGAGAATCCACCAAGGATGTATGACCTATTTAATGTTGTATGTCAGAGTCTTGCTCAATGATGTTAACCTATATGAAAGAGGTCGAGAGAATCCACCAAGGATGTGTGACCTATCCAAGGTTTTATGTCAGAGCCCTACTCGATGATGTTAACCTATATAGAAGAGGTTGAGAGAATCCACCAAGGATGTATGAACTATCTAAGGTTGTATGTCAGAGCCTTACTCGATGACGCTAACCTATATGAAAGAGGTCGAGAGAATCCACCAAGGATGTATGACCTATCCGAGGTTATACATTAGAGCCTTTGTTCAATGACATTAACTTGTGTGGAAGAGATCAAGAGAATCCACCAAGGATGTATGACCTATTCGAGGTTGTATGTCAGAGCCCTCCTCAATGATGTAACCTATATGGAAGAGGTCGAGAGAATCCATTAAGGATTTATGACCTATCTGATATTATATGTCAGAGTCCTGCTCGATGACATTAACCTATATGAAAGAGGTCGAGAGAATCCACCAAGGATGTACGACCTATCCGAGGTTGTACGACAGACCCTTTGCTCGATGATGTTAAACTGTATGGAAGAGGTCGAATCAAATCCCCCTAGGATCGATTATGCCTTGATTGGGAGGGGGCGAATGCCGCGTATATCCTAAATTAAAGGTGAAGAATGATCTATCTTTTGACCGTTACTACCTTTTTGAGGTCGAGATTAAGACCTTGTCCAAGGAGTAGAAGTCCAAGTAGGGATTGTATAAAGCTTGAAAATTATTGGAAGTATCGTTGCATTTGCTTGAAGCTGTATGATCCCAAGATATTATCTTGGATATTGGAAGAGTTGGATGAATCTTCTAGACCATAGTTGTAGTCAAGGTTGCACCCCCAGTCAGCATTTAATTCCAATGAAATTGATGCAGCAATAGCTGATGCTAGGATGTTGGCATAAGCTACCTTATGAGTTTGGAGCAAAAGTTGCCCCCTAGTCCGCATCTGATTCTTATGAAATTGATGCAGTAATGGCTAATATCAGGATGTTTACATGAGTAATTTTTTTGAAATTGGAGCAATAGTTGCCCCCTAGTTGGGAACCACGTTCCCACAGATGGCGCCAAACTATTACGGGCTAGAATATACACGGTGATAGAGTTATAATTCTACGTCTTAGCATTGCATGGATATCCAGTTCACACATAGAGAACATACTATTTTTATGTGAAAAACCCAAGAAAGGGAAAAAACCACAGGGCCTAGCCCAGGTGAAAAGATTCCAGTAAACTTGAGTGAATTATAAATGTTGACATGTCCATTGACTTAAAGAAGGTCAAATTATAGTAGTTTGGAGAGTTAAGAAAAGGTCTGGTGTCACTCTAACGTCAGGTGGTGGTCCGGCAGCACTCTAGTGTCAGGCGGTGGTCCGGCAGTGGCACTTCATCATTAGGAGGCACTCTGGCTTCGGGTGGCACCTCGGTGTCAGGGAGAACTATAGCTTCAAGTGGCACTTTGATGTCCTTTGATGTTCTAGTGGTGGTTCGATAGAACTTCGGCATCCCTTGGTGTCCAGCAGTGGTGTGGCAGAACTCCCGTGATGGTGCGGCAGAACTCCAGCGGTGGTCGAAGAGAAGCTAGACAACTGGAGCTTTCTTCCTTCTCTTCCTTCTTCTCTCTTGGCTTTGATCCCCTTTCAAGAGGAAATGGGGTTCTATTTATAGAAATTTTGAGTGGCATGGCTTATAAATAATTGGAAGATCAAAGGTAAATTGGGAGTGGTTCGGATGGACGGCCGATCTTGATTCCTACGATCATGCACCGTTTAATGGACCTTTGACTATCGTTATGATATCAGAATTTGATGATCTTGGGCTTGTTGGATTCGTCTCATCGAGCCGCTCAATTCAACTATAAGCATTCCACGACTGGAGACCGTTTGGTAACCCAAATTGTGGTTTGATCCTTTCAAAAGTTCTTCGAGTCTTTGATTTGGACTCATTTGGGCTCAGGTTGGGTCAATTTTGGTGTCGTAGGGTTCGTATTTCCAAGACGCTCAGTTTGACTGTAAGTTTGCAAAAATCAAAGTTTGGATGGTCTCAATTTTAATTTTTGAAGCTTCCAACTTAATTTTGCTTCAAGATTCATGCCTGATCAAGATAATTTTTTGATGATGTATCACATCTATTACTTGGATCCGTGCTTGGGCTAGCCATGACATTGAATTATTTCTTTGATTATCTGTATTTGATTTATTTAAATCTTCATTTTCATGTTACCATATTTTATTGAATTCAAATTTAAATTAAATAGATTAATTTTAAATATTACCAAAACTATTTAGTCAATCTTGAAAACCTCATTGTAGGAGAGTACAAAAATGTTGTATTTTTGTGACAATATTTATTGGAATCCTAGCTAGTGGTTGGCTAGGCATGGACGTAGGCTAATCTTAGGATTCAGCCAAACCACATAAAAATATTGTGCCTGTTGTCTCTTTTTATTTTTTTCCCTAGCATTTGTTTTTTGTTGTGCTTTCTAATTATCATTTTAACCTAACTTTATATTCTATAGTAATTTAAGTTAATATTTTTATTTTATAAGAAATTTTTTAAGTTCACCTAATTCATTCCTATTCTTGGTTGTCATACTCTTAGGTGACACCCCTGTTACCAAGGGAGACAAGTTAAATCGCAATCAGTGCTCTAAAACTAATCTAAGTTAAAAAAATGCTGATTATCTATTGAAAGTTTTGTGTACACTCAAGTTTATACAAGTCCATGTATGACTTATATTATTTAAATGTTAGGAAGATATCTAAGTAAGCCTGTGATGAATCATTGGAAAGTAGCCAAATGGATTATGAAATATTTAGAGAGAATAAAGGATTACATGCTCACATATATAAATCAAACTAATTGGGGATTGTTGGATATTCTGATTCAAATTTTACTAGGTGCTAACGAGCTAGATATTTACATGCTTGCTAGAGGAGCTATTTCTTCGATGAGTACCAAGCAGGCCCTACTCCATCCTCGATGATAGTGATGTTTATATATAGCATATTATAAGGTATCCAACCATGGAATATGGCCATGAAGTTTTATTAGCGGGTTACTAATTTTGAAAGGTATTGAAAAACCATTAAATTTATTTTGTGATAATAAGTTAGTAGTGATATTGTATTTCAATTGCAATAGGAGATTCCCAAAATCAAGTCGTATAAACATCAAACTTATATTGAAAGACTTTATAGTGGTTAATTGTCTAGTGAGCATATTATTATGAACTTGATGATTGTTGATCTGCTTATTAAAGGGATTATACCCAAGGTCTTTCATGAGCACTTGGCTTATATGAGTGTTATATCATTTGATGATATGATAGTTTAGCAGGAGTTTGTATTTTGATGTTTTTAAATATTTATAATTATGGGTATTTTTTACAGAAATAAAGAATTTAATTAATTTCACTATGATTTATTTTGAGCTAATCTCATTAAAGAATAAAGTTGGACCAATTGGAAATAGGCAAATTTTGATCACATTACATATAATTTTCATGCTACACTTATATATTTAATATATGTCATTTAGTTATATTGATATGATCTTATATTGACATAATTAATGGATGAGATTGTCTTGATATAACTTTATTCATGAAAGGAAATGTTTAGAGCTCATAAGGTTATGCATTTTTTGTAAGGAACATATGTGGCCCAAGTAGGAGGTTGTTCGAAAATAATTAAATATATGTGCTAGATATATAATTCAATCTGTATTATATGTTATTATAAAGTTTAGTTTTTCTTAAAGTGTTCTAATTGAGATTAAATAAGTAGAGCTTTGGATATAAAATAAAATATGGATTAATTATATGTAAAGACTTAATTTCATATTTAAATTTTATGTTGACCTAACATAAATATGAAAAGTTAGTTAAAAATATGATTATGGTTCACAATCCACATAAAAATGATACACCTCTTTATATGGATAGGATATATCCCTTCATATGGATATGATACACCCTTCAGACGGATATGAGACACTCCTTATTCGCTTCTATATTCCCATTTTATTTGGCATCCCATCATCTGAAGAATATAAATGTTCCTATCTAAGGGAAACTTTTTGAAATTGAAGATTACTAACCTAAAATCATCTACCTTTTATGAAACAAGGTATGATTTTGCTTACCTTTTATGAAACAAGGTATGATTTTGCTTTCTTTCTATCCCAATGATTTGATATGAAGGATATTGAGTTAATGTAATTTTCTTCAATAAAATTCTTGTTCTCTTTTTAATTCTAATAGATCATTGACATGAAATATGAATATAGGTGTGAAATGGGCCCTAAAAGAACTACATAGGTAGAAAGGGACAAAAAATTGGAAATATTTATCATCATCAAAATTTAATTAAGAAGTTGTTAAAATTATAATTTACTTTAAGATGAATATAATACATAAATAGTCAATCAATTTTTATATCACACATATTTCAATGTAATTAAAAATACATTTAAAAGAAGTTATTATTTAAATTAAAGTGGTTGAATAACATCCTCTATTCCTATTAGCCTTTGTTCCACTTTTAACAAACTTTTATCTAAGATTCTGGTTAATAGACTTTCCCTGTTACTCCCAAATTTATTTCTACTTTTCAAATGGGTTTTGTTAAATATAGAAACATTACCGATATTGTTCTTCTTGCTCAAGAATTATTTCATGAGATTAATAAAAGTTCATGGTAATAATATGATTACTAAGATGGACATTTCTAAGGCTTATGATAACCTTAATTGAATTTTTTTTATTTAACATTATGAAGCAGTTTGGTTTCGATGATAAAGTTATTAATCATTTTAAAGAATTATTGAAAATTATTGGCTCTCTGTCATTATTAATAACAAAGCTCATGGTTTCTTTAAAGGCAATCAAGGTATCAGGCAAGGTGATCTTTTATCTTCTGCTCTATATATTATTTCTGTTGATTATTTATCTAGAGGCTTGGCTCAATTTTTCAGTATTCATAAAAGTTTCTCTTATAAGAATTTTGGTGGTTTAGATATTTCTCATCTTTGTTTTGCTGATGATAGCATTACATTTTGCAATGGTTCTTTTAAGTGTGTTAAGAAAATTGGAAAATTTCTCTCTAATTTTGAAAGAGAAAGTGGCCTCTATTTTAATAATAGCAAATGCCACTTTATTGGTGGCGAAGGTATGCCTTTTACTCAATGTAACATGATTTTACTGGTTTTTGCAAGAAGACTCTTCCTTTGTACTATCTTGAGACCCCTATGTTTAAGGACCACAAGAGGTCATTTCTCTTTGATAAAATGTTTTCGGTTATTAGTAACAAACTTTCTTCTTAGAAATACAAACATCTTTCTATGGGTGTCAAACTTATTCTTATTAAAAGTGTTTTATGTTTGATTCTCATTTACCTTATTCAAACTATCAATCCTACTATGGGAGTGTGTGATAGACTAGATAAAAACTTTTAATAAACTATTTCTGGGGTTCTAAACTTAATTGTAAAAGAATTTATTAGTCCAGTTGGGGGGCTTGCATAGTCCCCATATTGGAGGGTGGTTTGGCATGTAGAACTATCTATGGTCTTGTTAAAGGGTTTTCAATTAAATTATGGTGGAAATTCAGGAAAAAAATTATTCTCTTTAGGATAATTATATGAATGTTAAATATTGCTATAATATTCATCCCACCATGTGTACTTATAAACATGGTCAATCACCTTGTTGGAAAGGCTTTATACCAGTAAATGGGCTACTAAAAATTATATTCAATATTGAATTTACAATGGGTGTTCCCACTTTTGGCAGGGTGACTGGTTAGATAGAAAATCTCTTGATTCTCAACATAACACTCATGCAACCACCTCATTGAATGTTTTATAGTTTTTAGATAATGGAAATTGGTCCATTAATCATCTTCTAGATTTCATCCCTAATAGTCTTATGGATGCTATTATTGAAATTCTCATTAATACCACTTGCAATGATCAAATTTTATTTATGTATTCGGAAGATAGTGTCTTTAGTTTTAACAAAAGCTGGCTTGCCTTCAGGATTAAAAAAGAAGCTTACCCCTCTTTTGGTAAAATTTGGAATTCTTCTACTCCTCTTAATTCTTCTTTGTTGGCCTGGAGGATTTTAAAAAGTTTCATTTTTGTTGATTGTAGGCTTCAAGATAAAGGTTTTTATTTGGCTTCCAAATGCCAATGTTTTTTCAATGTTGAAACTATTAATCATGTGTTCTTCAATGACCCTATTGTTACCAAGGTTTGGTCAAGTTTGGAGGATGTGTTGCATCTTAAAACTTATTTTTTTGACCTGAATGTTTTATATTTTTGGATGGCTGGTTTCATAATAACAGGAAAGGGCATATCCTCACAGTTATTCCCTTACTTTTGTTGTTTTTCGTGGGATGAACATAATAACTACAAACATAATGGCATTAAGATGAGTTCTCAAAGGGTGATGCAATGCCTTTCGTTTAAAATACAATAGTTATTTAAGACCGGTGTATTTTAACTCTGAAACATTTGAGAGGGATGAAAGATATGTTTTCTTATTTCAATATTCATTGTCATTTTAGTCACTTTACTCCTCCTTCTCTGATTTCTAAGTGGTCTAAAACTACTATTGATGAATTTAAACTCAACATTCATGCTTTCACTATAAATTCTGGATGTGCTTATGGTGGATTGATTCATGATTTTAAGTGGAAGTTAATTTTTGGTTTTTGCTTTCAATATCCCTCACCAAGATAATGTTGCTGCTGCTTTGGAGGCTCTCCTTAAAGGTCTCATGAAGTGTATTGGTCTAAATATCAATCTTATTTGGATTGAATCTAATTCTATGAAATTAATCTCATTGACTCATAACTTTCAATGTTTAAATACTAAATATTTCTACATGCTTAAAAAAGTTGATATCCTTCTTTATAACTTTGTTTACAAAACCTCTTGTATTAGAAAAGTCATTACAATATGTGCCATCAACTTGGCCAAGGAGGGAGTTGTTAGAAATGTTTTTACCTCCTTTTGGATGAATAATGCTCCTCCTTAAATGAAAGGTAGTATTTTTCTGGATGCTCAAAGCTTGCCATACATTTTCTAAGGTTCTTTTTGTTGTTCTTAGGTGTTTTCTATCATATGGATATTGGTTTTTATCTGGTTTATGCTAATTTTCTCTTTGGTTTTCTTATCCAATTATCTTATATCATTGTCTACTTCTTCTATTGTTTGAATATTGGGGCATCTGGTTATGTTTTGGGTTCTTCTTGTCCTTCTGTCTGGTGGCATGCTCCCTCTAGTTTAATTTTATAGGAGTTCTATTCTTGTGTTTGGTTGGTTTTAACTGTTATTGTCTTTTCATTTGTGCAGTGGGTTTTGTCATGCTGCTTCTTAAGCTGAGTTTTTTTCTGCTGATTTATCTTATTTTTGTTGGGTTGCGATGGGATTTCCTGTTCTTCCTTTGATTGTGTGGTTATTTTTTGCCTCATTTTTCTTCTGTTGCTGTTGTTGTCGTTGTCTCATTCAATTGTCCTACAGGTTGGTTGGGCTCCACTCTCTACTATTGGGGGATGGTTGTGATCTAGTTTTTTTGCTAAGTGAAACTTTCTATTTTCTAATATCTGTCTACACTTATCAAGTATCTCAGGTGGAGGTTGCCATTTTTGGGTTTGACTTTTGGCCTACCTCCATTTTTAGGTTTTGTTTTGTTTTTTTTTTTTTTAAATCGTAATTAGTTAGAGATCAATGAGTCTTAGATCTTTTTTTATTTTTTTGGATGTAGCACTTTGAGCAATAGTGAATCGTGGATCCCTTTGAGGACTTTTTTTTTTTTGCTTTTTTATATTGAAGCCTAAGCCCCCTTTTAGGGCTTTAATTAAAAAAATTCCTCTGTTTCTCTATAAAATAAATACAACCAAATTCACTAAATTTATTTTATAAGAAAATTCTACAATAAAAATCAGGATAAATCTTCATGAAAATTTAATATAACAATTTCATGTTAAAGTAAATAGGAGAAAGCATTCCTAAAATCATTTATTTCATTCTACTTCACCGTTTCATTAGTAATATCTAAAAATAAGAAAATTATTATATTTATTTCAATAATAATTTAATCATTTATCACAAAAAAAAATTAAACATGTGAGATAAAATGCGTCATTAAATATTTGTGATAAAAATAATTTAAATGTCACTAAATAATAAAATTATCATCCATATTGATTAATTTAATCACTATATTATATTCAATTTTACTCAACATGACATGCTCTAATATATATTATTTTTTATAAATAATTAATGAAAACTTAACTAAATTTTTATGAAAAATGAATTAAAATTAATTTTCTATTATTTTTATTTTTGACCAAAGTATAAAATAAATTTATATTAAAAAAAATTTTACAGTCCTTCACCAAATCAAATATGTAAAAAATTATCTTCTCATAATTTAAAGCTTACCCAATACTTGCGATTATAAAAGTAAATCCCTTAACATAATCTTACAAAGTCGCAAAGCACACAAAATTCACATAGGTTTTTCAATAAACAAAATAAAAGTCTCCCACACCCAAATATTTTATTATGCGATACAATATAGGCGCTTAAGATCCATTCCGCGTAAATGCTTTATATAAGTAAAGCAATTTTTTGTCCTCTTGATTCGTTTGGGCGGCTTTTTATTGCTTCTTAAAATAGAATTTTAATAAAAAAATAAAATTTTGTACTAAAACTTAATTTTAAAAAGCAATAAAAAAGCCGTCCCAAAAGAAGCCTCAAACAGGTGCGGCTGCTTCATCATCTTCTCCATCATTAACAGCTATCAGTTTCCTTCCGTTCTGCGGAGCCGATGCGTACAATCCAATTATCTTACTTCCCACAGACGGCGGGGCCGCCGGCGACTCAGCATCATGGACTTTGGATCGGCCGGAGCTGTTTGTTTCAGTCATTTCTCGTCGCTTGGTCATTATTACTTCGCACAATTTCGATAGGGAAACACCTGCACAACATGCATATATCCGGATCGACTGATTCAAATTTTAAGCGAAAGAAAATGAAATAAGATTTCATTATGTTTTTAAAATTTAAATTGGTTTTTGTAATAAATTAAAAATGAGGTATTAATTTTCATATATACAAAATTTGAATATTATATGCTTGCTTTATTTAACCGCTCAATTTTGTATTCGTTCAAAGATGGGCAAATTTATATATCGACCGTTGATATTATAAACGTTACCTTCGCCGGCGGCGACGTTAGCATAGAGATCAACGACGTTGGGACAACTGTCGTAACACTCCGACGAGCAGAGCCGCCGCTGGAACCGCCGGTTGACCAAGTAATCGGATGAGATTCCGATAGTGTTGCGGCCTAGCCCGCAGGCTTCCACACACTCATCCGTCTCAATCCAGTCGGCCACGTCGGTTGCCGCCACACCAGAATTCCTGCAGGAGTACTCGACCTCCCGACCACCGCCTCCCACGTTCTTCTCAAGCACGCAACGCAGACCCGAGGACGATACCGCGAACGCGCACTTGCTGCTATCCAGCTGCTCGCATGTGATCCCTCCTGCTAATTGATAAACGACATCAATGAGTGAATAAGAAGATGAAAAACCTATTAGCGATAATCATAATTTGATGGTCAATTAATCCATTATTACCGAGCACGCAGGAGAAGAAGAGGGCAGAAGCAATAAAGAGAAAGAACAGAGCTTTGGAGATTGTGGACGCCATTATTAGCGTGCTTGAGAGCTTGGTATTGAGACTTGAGAAGAAAGAGGAAAGGAACACGAGACCTCTGCTGTTCTCAAGGCTTGGATAGGTAATAAATAGGAGGTGTTTATAAAGAAGATGGAGAGTAGTTGTCTAGCTATTTGTTTGGGATTTTGGGCAACTGAACAAGCATCTTCCAAATGGCCAGCCAAAGTTGGGCTTCGCCTGCTAGAAAAAGAATTGGCTTAGGCATCCACCAAATTAATTATTTTTGTTTAATAGATCTTGTTCTGACCGAAGCATATTCGGGTTTGCTGAATGAGAAGATTCTAAGTAAATTCGTTGTCACTGCGCATGAAGAAACTCACATTACATGAAAAGGTGAAATTATGTGATTGATAAAACAATAACTATTTATGAAAAGGAAATTATGTATCTATGTTAGAAGTGTAAAATATTTTATTTTATCTAAAACGTGAATCTTAAGGCTCCTTAGAAAGGCCAAATTAAGATTCAATTTGAATTGATGAGCATATGCTTAGAAGAATCCAAATTGATATGATCAATGCCCCAATAATCATTATAAGATTGAGTTGAATCAATGAACATTGAAACTAGTGAATTGATGCATGTGTTAATCCCATGCCCTAAAGTATTAATCATAATTTGATAATCATAAATATTATTGCGTCCTGGAGCATTTGTCGCAGTAGAGAGATATATAGAGTTTAGCGTCCTAGCTTTATACAAAGATCCAGTACACATACAGATAAAAAGAGAAGGGTGCAAGAGTAAAAAGTAACACCAAGAATTTTACATAAAAATTTATGAAAATGGGAAAAACCACAGGGCCTAACCCCTGTTGAAATGAATCCACTAGTCTTTGTTGTTGATTACAAATGATGCACTTCTTCAGGAGAAGGTGTTGGCTCAATGTAAAAAATATAGAGCATATTACAAAGTTGGGGTTGGAAGAATTCAATAATATAAGAGCTATTCTCAAGAGAATGCTAGCATGTTCATTTGGTTTGTAGGACCGTAGTCAGGCGGTGGAGATCAGAGGGACTGTAGTCGAGTGATGGAGATCAGAGGACCGTTACTGGGCGACGAAGGTTGAAGGGACTATAGTCAGCAGGCGATGATGGTCAGAGGGACCTTAATCACGGGCAAAGGTGGTTGGAGTGACTGTAGTCGGCGGGTGACAGTGGATGGAGGGTGACGAAGGTTGGTGAGCTACCGTAGTCGGAGGGACCATAATCAGTGAGCGACAGAGGTCAGAGGGACTATATTCTGCGGGTGACAAAGGTCAGAGGAACAGTAGTTGAGCAATGGAGGTTGGAGGGATCGTAGTTGACGAGCGACCATGGTTGAAAGGACCGTAGTTACCGGGGGACGGAGGTCAGACGGACTGTAGTTGATGAGCAATGGTGGTAGGAGGGATCTTATTCAGTGTGTGACAGTGGTCGGAGGGACTAAAATTGATAGGTAACAGAGGTTGGAGGGACCGTAGTTGGTCAATGGTGGTCGGAGAGACCGTAGTATGCGGGCAATAGAGGTCGGAGGGACCGTAGTCGGATGGTTACGATGGTTGGAGGGATAGTAGTCGAGCGATGGTGATCGAAGGCACCATAGTCAACGGGCAACGAATGTAAGAGGGACTATAGTCGGCGAGCAACAATGGTTGGAGGAACTATAGTCGGCGGGCAATAGTCATTGAAGGGACCGTAGTCGACTAGTGACGGTGGTTGTAGGGATAGTAGTCGGTGGGAGTTTGGAGGGACAGTAATCGATGGGCTATGGTGTTCATAAGAATCGTATTGTATGGGAAATGGTGGTCAAAAGGACCATAGTTAGGGAGCGATTGAGGTTGGAGGGACCATAGTCAGCAGGCAATCCTAATGAAGGGCATAGTACCTTAAAGTATCTCTAACATGTGTTGATGCCTTTATATGCACCGAGAACCTTAAGAAATCCTCATTTTGAATGGCCTCAATGATATCAAACATTGACACTCTCAATGGAGTCTAAGTAGGGTAGGTTGGTAAGCAGTGAGCGACTTCTTTTTTGTATCAGTAAATAATGTGAGGAGGTTCCTCCACCCTTGGCTTGAGTGTCCTTGCAATCATCGGTGCCCTTAGATGCTCAGGGCAATACCGATCTCATGGTAGGTTAGGCGTTCTATCCCTCATATCCATGGGATGAATTATTTCTCTATCAGCCCTCATTGTAACAAGTTTATAAGGGTGAATGGCTAAGTAGGATTTAACAACTATTTTTGTATTTTAAAGCATTTATATGGTTGTTGGCTAGTTCCAACAGCTCCATCATGGACATTGGCAACTACAAGCTGGAGAACAAAGATGTAAATGTTCTCTTAAATATGGAAAAGGACGTGATCACCCCCAAGAAATGGAAAGTGAACCACCTAAGAGCTAATTCCATAAGTGTCATAAATAATAACCGACACTTAAGGTCATCATCAATATCTAGCAAAGAGTTCATCAATTTGAAGATCACTAGATGATCTGTTGGATTAGTCTTACCTCTATAAGACTCTAGGTATGGCATGGTTAACTTAGGCTTGGGAGAGAAGGTGACTGATTTCCCTTGAGAGCTCGAGCTCAGTCTCTAACTTGCCTAGTAAGTAAGTTTACTCCTCATCACTTATTAGCATACGAGTAGGCTCTGTTGTGGAAGTTAATGAATGGTTGTCGGTTCTCCTATGATGAACTGTCAATTTAGAAGAACCTTTAGGGGTACTCTCCCTTTTTAGTTTCCCTTTGAGCACATCTAAAATATCTTTAATTTTCTTCATTATTCTTTCTTCCATTGGCATCTGATCATGTCAAGTGGTGTAGTTAGGTTTTTCAATATTTATGTAGGACTATTACTAAATTTGTTCGTTGAGTAGGGCTTTTGTTGTTGTTAGTGGCAGCAAGCCACGCTTACCACACTTGAGAGAATATTCGGTCCAAATGTGTCTATGGGTGATACCTAACTTTACCAGCTAGCAACCATACTTGGTGAGTTAATGAGTTTGGAACCTATGTGTGACAATGGTTACTGGAGATAGAGTAAAGCTAGAGATAGAGAAAGTGAGAAAATATAGAATGCTTATGAAAATTATAAACTTCAAGCTCGCATAAAATCTACTAGAATTAGCCAAGAAGAAAAAAGACTAGCAAGAAGATCAAAAGATACAAGATAAAGATCCAAAATACTCCTCTTTACCTCTTATTTATTTAGTTCTAAGGGCTATAAGAAAGCTTACACCCAAAAAAGTAAAAAAGTACAAGATGCAAGTACACCCGAGACATATGTCGCCCCCTTGTTGGCTGAGGGAGAGCAGGAGCTATCGAGCCATCATGAGGTGTCTCTGGGTGAGCTCAATAACACAAGCAAGTTCTGGGTGCTGAGTGGAAATTGGCGAGCTTGTGAGCATGTGTCAAGCAAGGCGAGCTGGTGACTAGGTTTTAACTATGAATCGTGGGTGATCGATGCTAAGCCTTGTGTCACCCTAATTGAGAATGTTGGTGAACTAAGTTTAGTAAAAAGGTGAGCTTAGTGGCCTTTCTTGGTAGGGCAAGTTGAGGGCCTTTAAGATAGACACTTCCTGCAGCTAAGCCGGATTTGGATTATCGCTCTAGGAGAGAGCGAGTTTCTAAGATAGCCATACATGCATGTGGTGGGCCCCAAGTCTTTGGTTTGATGAGGAATCCCTGATCTGCCCCATAAAAGGGTGAGTTTTTAGTGAGCCCAAGTGAGTGGCGCCTGTTGATCATATTAGGCGAGTTTTTCTGTGGATTCCAGGTGAGCAATGCCACTTGGATCATTATGCAAGTTCTTGTTGTGGGCCTCCATTAAGGGTTAGTTCTCTATCTTGCCTCTTAAGCTACTTGCTAAACACTATGAAGACATATGCTAGCATACAACATCATATGTAAATATTAATTTCAATGAAGTACAAAAACATTTAAGACTACTTTTGTAATTTTTTTTTAATGAACATAGCTAAATTTTTTGACTAGATATTCATTTCAAGGCTGCTTTGAGATTACAGCATATCTTATGAAATTTTATTTAAACTCACTCTTGCATATTTCTACTAATAATTTGTTTGTCAACTGACAACTACTTTGTAATATATATAAAAAAGGCAAGCATTGATTTCATCTATCAACAGCTATTTCAGAATTGATTGAATATGATTGCTCGAAATAACTTATTATCAAATTGTATCCCTTAGGCTTCCATATTTCAAAATATTTAGTCAGAAGCCAGGTCAAAAGTTTTTCCAAAAAGAAAGTCAAACCTCCATCTAGACCGCATCGTACCACGATATTAGAATTTTGATAAAACTAAGGCTTGATTTGGGATAACTTTCTTACTGCTCCTTAAAGCAGCTTTTTAGTACAAAATTTTTACTTTTTTACTAAAATATTGTTTTAAGAAGCAATAAGAAAGCCGTCCCAAATAAAACCTAAGTTATTCCTTAGCTAAAATCCAAAAGTTTAGCACTCCAACTTTACCAACAAGGCAGGTGTTGACACATCATGAGAGCAAACTAGCCTGTTGACAGCAAAATTATGGAATGGTTCATGCCCACGCTATGTTGGCCAAAACGTACGTATTGCTTATTATTTGTAAAATAATTATTTGGACTCATTATGTAACTATTAAATTTTGAGGATATTAGGCTTCGTTTGGGACAACTTTTTACTACTTTCTAAAGCAATTTTTTTTAACAAAAATTTCTTGAAAAAACAAATTTTGTAATAAAAATATGCTTTAGAAAGCATTCCAAATGAAGCTTTAATCTAACAAATGTGTACGATAAAATTAAATTATATCATTGCATATGCAAATCAATCCATTACATTAGCTTATCCATTTGTTGGTCTCGCTTGCATTGCTAAGCTTGACGTATGAATAGTTTAATTGAAAAAACTATTGAAGTTAGGTTGAACATTAATATCATGGTTAATCATAAATCACTCATTCATTTAGTTTAATTATTAACCAACGTCATAATAGTTATGCTTAATGTCATTTAAATGATTGCAAGATTGTACAATTGTGTGGTTCCAAATAAAAGTATTATCTTAGTTTTATATTGTGATTAATAACTTAGCTATTTTTAAAATTAATCCATGCACATTGTGTATATCTTGATTAATAAACTTGTATACTAAAGGCTCATTTGGAATCACTTTTACTATTCAATTCATGTTGTTATTTTATATTTATTTTATTTATTTCCTAATATTAAATAAAAATATAATATATATATATATATATATATATATATATATATATATATATATATATATTAAATGTGAAATCCATCCCTTGCTTATATAGGGGGGTTAATGATGCCATAAATAGAAAAAAGGGTAAAAAACAAAATTGAACAATGGAGGTAAGAGAGAGCTTAGTCTTTGGCCTTAGTACTTGTTTAATTATTCCACAATGAACTATAAAATTCTTGAGTCCTAATAACAGTCCAGATCACCCCATAAGTTGTTGTTTTTAGATCTTGAGTCACCTACTTGATTTATTGGTCAAATCTCTTTATGATATCCAATATGTAATTTTGGATGGTAGGATATCTTTAGTGTAAGTTATTCAATTTATCTTGACACCATGGATAATGCCTACATATGGTTCATGCTTTAATGATTTTAAATAAATATGTTCAACACAATTTCTGTAAGCTTTTTTTAGATCCAAATTTTTCCATGGACTACACTTGACCATACTAATAAATTTGGCCAGCTAGAGCAAGAGAATATAAAGGGAGTATAAATGTTTATGGAGTTTAGGCGAGAAACTAAGTAGTCTTTATAAATGGCCAAAATGACATGAATTCAAAAATATGTCTCGTAACACTTTATTTATAGGATATAGAGTGAAATATGCATACACGTATAAAAAAAGAGAAATAATATATGGGTTTAAAAGTACATATTGACACAAACATGTGGATTAAGCTGAAAGATAGATATGTGGCTACCTATTTCTAATGTGGCTCAAGATGCCTCTAATGACTAAACTTTGCTTGTCTTAGGAAGTGAGTCCTTAAGGGCAATTGCCCTCGATGAGTCCTCCAAGATGGGCATTATAGGTGAGTCCATAAAGGTGAGTGCCCTAGAAAAATTATGAATCCCTTGTGGTAAGAAACAAGTCTTTTGGTAGATATGGTTGTGGGCTAGGGACAAATGCAATTGGCGAAGCCATTATAGTAGGCTCTATAGGTTTGTGCACTTGGATGGGGATATCCTTGGATAATTGGTAGCCGTAGCTAGGGAGAACTCTTGGAAGAGCAAAGTCCTCATAAAGAGAGGGTGGGCCTCTTCTGATGAAGGCTTGTTGAGGTGAGTTCCATATTTGAAACAGGCTAGGTACATGTGTATCTTTGATCAAGCTCTATAGGGATGAGTTTTAATAATGCGAACTTCAGTGGGGTGGATTCGTGTTGCTCCTTGACCTTGATTCAATGGATATTTATTTGGTCCCTCTAAGGAGAATATATTTGGCACCCATGAGTTACTTATATGATCATACATGAAGATACATTTAGTTCCCTAAATCAGTTACTCCTTGAAGAGTAACTTGTGAAAAGGAAAAAAGAAAATTAAGAAGGAAATCACTTTATATCTCAACTAAACTAAAAAAAAAAAAGTGAATTGAGTTCACTACATAACTTTTACTATTTCCTCAAAAAGAGTGCCTTTGATCAAGTTTGCTCATTATGATATTGATTACACCTCTATATTTCCTTTGGCTATAAATAAACCTCAAGGGTATTAATAGGGCCACACTTCCCCATTCCCTTTTCTTTAGTTGAGTTCTTCTAGCTCACACAGGAGATGGTTAAGTCATGTCCCCTAAAATATGCCGATGTTGGCAGTCAAACACATGTAAAGATCCTCCTTTGCAAATGTAAAGTAGTGAAGGTCAAGGGACACAAGTCTAGATAGGTCATTGAAAAAAAAGAACAAGATAGTGGTAGCTTGGCCGAGTAAGAAAAAATGTGCTTCTTCATTAAATTTTGACATCATGCCCATTACGAAAATGCATACTAGATGAGTCATCACATTAAAGGGAGCTTGCTAGGCCCTTCCCATGACAAATTTCATGCCTGAGGTAGTAAGCACTGCTTAATAAGGAAATCGGCCGAATACCTTTGTCTTATTCTCAACTGGATGTGTCAAGTAGTCATAACACTATAATGGATGACCTTTGGCAACAACAAGTGACCAGGTGAGATAAGAAGGATTCCTATTTCATTTTTAAGAGTGTTATGGCTAGAGGACATGATTATTCTAATTGAGTAACCCTAGGATCCACCTAACTATGAGCAAGTTCTTAGGTCATCCATTGAGTGAGTTCATGACACTCGCTCTTACTCAATGAGCACTTGTCTTATATACTAAAATATGTGATCTCTGTCATTGGATGCTATAGATTTTCTTAGCTTTAGATAAAAAAATTATCTCTTATTAAACTTTCATTACATATGATAGCAGTTCAAGTGGTACAAGTGCAAGACACTACTACTCAATAAGTAATGACTTCCCTAAGAACCTTCCTACAATAAGGATCACTATGCCCTTAAAGGCTAATCAAATAGAGGAGCTAGTGAAACAACCTTTCATTTAGGAACTCCTTGTTACTTGTTTGCCAATTTTGGTAATTCATGTGCCTACTTTGCTACCTAGTCACTTGAATATTAGGACTGTTGTACCTATGCCATCTCCAATAAAGACATTGTTAGGGTGAGTTCAAGCATTTGAGGAAGATCTCATGCACATTAAGGCTAAGTTTAAGTAGGAGTAAAGGATAGTAAGGACCTTGGAGAAATCCAGCTCCTTCATTATAGGCAATGAGGTTGCTGCACTATGTTGGGAGATGGCAGTCCTAAAAGTTAGTGATGGTGACTCATAAGCTTTTGGATTCATCATGGTTAAGCTAACTTATTGTTTGATGTTGGTTCATCTTGCAACACTTAGTGGAAAAGAGAATGGTACTCTTTATCCTCCTCTAAAGTAAAATATATAAGTTATTTCTAAAAAGTGGGTGAATATAAACTTACTCGTATGTAATAAGATATGTAAAAATATAAGTGCGAAATAATAAATGTTTATGTGTTATTTGGACTAATTATTTACTTAAGATAATTATTAATTTTTTATATGCGGCTACACTTTCGTTTTACCTATGAAAACTCTTGATCTCTATTTTTTGCGACTCTTTGCCACAATCTATGGCAACTTTTTGTTATTGTTTTAGGGAGACTCTTAGTTTCTCTTTGTGGTGAATTTTTATTATTATCTGAGGGAGACTATTATTCACTATTTATGTTGACTTTTTATTATTTTTTAATGGTGATTTTTAGTTATTATCTATGGAAACCTGTTGATAGGATCTGATAGTGACTCTTGGTCATTAGGTAAGGCATCTTTTCATTATTACTCAAGCGTGACTCTTCATTGAGCATGTTAGAGTGTGAGAAGATCATTTTATAATTATGAAAGAGAGGAAAGATCTTTCATATTAATGATAGATGTTACTCATGAATAAAAATTTGAGCCTCTACTTTCTCTTATAAATGCCCCCTTTCTATTTTCATCGAGGTACCTATTTATTCATTTCTTTGACAATATTCTCCCTCTTCTATACTTCTCTATTTTCTTCATTAGCATGAGTGTTCCCTTACAAGATGGTCACTTTAATTAGATACCACAAGGCCTTCATCGTGTGTGAGTAGTATCATGCCTTGTTAGCATAGTAGCTTCTCACCAACATGATCTTCTTTGGGCTATGGAATAAAGATTTTTAGTTCCTTAAAAAGGTGAGCACCTTAAAACATTATATAAGGATGATATATGTTCTCTTACAACCATTACAAGCTCAACCTATGTTTCCCATAAAATCTCGAGTTTGTTGAGATTAAGAATTTTTATGGGTTTGTACCTATGTAGATCATCCTAAACTGTATGGCATGTTTGGTAACTTTCTTATCCTAGTTGTAATAAGAGAAGATTTGGTAGAGCCACATTATTCTACCACATTTTTTTCATAAAGGTATTCAAGTTTAATAATGTCAAATCTCCTCAATCCATATGAAAATGAACTAACTCACAAATAAGATGGGGGATTAGGAATCCATATTTCTCTTAGTTAAGACATGGATTGGATAGTAAAGGCTTACTATTGTTATCCAAATCTCCAAGAAGAAGCTCATCATCCATGAGCTTATTAAGGAGTCCCAAGCCTTTGAGAGCTTAAAGGGCAAGGCCATAATCATAATGAAGCATGTGAACTTGATGGCCTTGTTTAAAACTTATAATATTAAGTTACATATTATGCCTTGTGTATTTTTTTATTTTCTTTTATTGATGCTAATTACAATTTTATTTTTTAGGTGAGATCAATATGTACATATATGAAGCAGATCCCATGATCCTTGAGTTCCTTAGCTTTAACTCCCTTGTTCAAGAGGGAGGGAGGAAGAGGAAGATGAAGGAAGCGAGCACCCAATAAGCTCTTTTGAGTGGCATCCATGGTTCACATAATTGGATTCTACCCTCCTACTTATATTCATAGTTCCTCTTCATGTTAGTCCTCCACTGCCCACTAACTTTTCATTATCCAAGCCTCAAGCAGAATCAAGTGATCCCATATTTAGTAGGTGGTGGAAAGTCCACCACATTAGACTTGCTAATATTATGGGGTAAGGAGCACTAAGTTGGAGAGTCATGATTGGTGTAGACTAAGCGAGGGAGAGGGTTAATGAGGCACTAGGTTCCAATCCCATAGAGGGAAATAGGAAAGGCATTGTCTTGTATTCAATGAAGTTAGAGAAAGGAAGAAGAAGAAGAAGAAGAATAAGAATAAGAATAAGAAGAAGAAGAAGAAGAAGAAGAAGAAGATTTGGTAACACTATTAAATAGCAGAGTAAATATATGTTAGCTCACAATCACAAGAAGGTTGTTAGGCAATGCACTAGTTTACATGAGGACACCTAGAAGGTAACAACTTATCTCCAAGAAGAATTTGGCCTTTAATAAACTGCCAAGGAGGTCAAATACTTGAAAGATGAGTTAGCTATAATGGGGGCAGCTATATTAAAGAAAGATGCCACCTTGAATAAGGATGAAAAGTTGACAAGAAAGGGCTTGAAGAACTTATGATAATGAAGGAGGAGTGTCAGGAAGCTTTCTTTAACACTCTATAGTGTTAGGACAAACTTAATAAGGTGTATTATAAGGGCATCAAGTACTACCAGTAGAAGTTGTTCATCTCTTAGGAACTTAATAATAAATATGTGGATAAGAATCATGTTCTATAACCTAATGTTAGAGCCTTTGAAGAATAGCAACAAAGTGAGTTTAACTCATTGTTGAATTCAGCTTCTATATTTCCTCTCTTCCTCTTCTATTATTTTTCTTTTTTCACTAAGACAAATGTAACTTTACTTGTAATGAATAAAAAGAAATAGTTTTACTTGCCTCTATTTTTATATTATGTGAAAAGTGTATATATTTTCCTATCATGAATTTTGAATAAATGGATATGTAATTTCTTATTGATTGCTATCCTTCAAATATTCTAAATTTCAAATTGAATATACTTTGTGGACAAATAAATTCTACCCACTAATTCATTTTATATTTCTTTAATCAAATATGCATACCTAACTTTATACTATCTCAAAAGATAGCCTAATATTTTATTATCGATTTGAAAATAGAAATGATATTTACTTTCATAGTCAACCATAGCATAGGGAATGCAAAATTCATCATGAAAGAAAAAAAAGTAGCATTCACCTATCATTTTAAAAATGAAACTAACCAAGGAATCAAACTTTAGTCTATGTCAAAAGATTTTTTTCTCTACTTTAGAGAACTAAAGCAAGGTTTATTTTTTTATGAGGTTTTAGATTCCCTATAGAGACAAGCCTCTTTAAATAATTACATGTCAAGATAAGTCTTGAGACAACTCTTTATTAAAGTGGAGACTAAAATTATTGGATTTATAAAGATTTGAGTTAAGATTGATTTATTGAATTAAAACGTAGAATGCTTTAATATTTAATTTTCTATGTTTGAGCTTACAACTTTTTTAGGAATTCGATAAACCCTCCTAGGGAGGAGATATTGATGGTGTTCATATACTATAGACTTATGTCTTCTTGGAATAGACTGCTAGCTAACAACTTAAGTGCAATTAAATATCTTATGAATGCAAGATAGAAAGCTCTTTATTTAGCTAGAATCAAGGTTTTGGTTCAAAATTTAATCAAGATTTTTAATAGGAAAATGCACCTAACTAGTTTAATGCATAATGTATGATTTATGAAGCATTTTATAAATAAAAACTTTGATTCATTTATTTATAATGGAAAGTAAAGTACAAATAAGGGTGTTATAAAAGAAAGGGTGGCCAAGCTCCACCACAATAGGCTTGAATTTCTACTCCTATACAATGTAGATTTAAATATGATTGCTTATTTTTGTTTTCAAATCTCTGGCTCCTAGATCTTCGATAGCATTCATTTTTAAATCCGTTACAACTCTTTACATTTTTATAACTCAACCTACTGACTTCAAGAGATCTACAACTTTACATTATATTTATATTTTACACTTTATATTTAAGCCTAGGTACATTATGAGTAGTCAAAATCACATTAAGTCCAAAATATGCCACTTAATTTGTTATTTATTGAGTTAAGAGGGATACAAAAATGACTACACCTAAAAAAATTAAAAAAATGATATAATAAGTGCATGATGACATAAATATATGGGCTAGATTAAAGTTACACATGTGGCAACCTATCTTTAACTTGGGTCAGGATGCCTTTTGCGAGTACAATGGACTTGTCCTAAGGGGGCATGCCCTTGCCAAGCCTTTAGTTGTGAACATCCTACATAGATTCTTGATGAGGAGTGCCTGGGATGAATCCTCCAAGATGGGTATCATGGGCGAGTTTGTAAAGGAGAGTGACTTGAACAAATGATAAACCCTGAGTGGTAACTGATGAGTCTTTTATGCAGATTTGCCTATGAGCTGGGGATGAAAGTTGGGAAATCCATGGAAGTAGGCTCTATAAGTGTATGTCTCATGTTGCTTGGAAAAGGATATCAATGGAGGAAGGGTAGTCTTAGCTGTGGCAAACTCTAGGAAGAACCAAGTCCCCATAAAGGGAGTGCCTCTTCGAATG
This sequence comes from Dendrobium chrysotoxum, assembly GCA_019925795.1. Taxonomy (NCBI): domain Eukaryota; kingdom Viridiplantae; phylum Streptophyta; class Magnoliopsida; order Asparagales; family Orchidaceae; genus Dendrobium; species Dendrobium chrysotoxum. Next base: position 14,114,102 of record CM034313.1, read on the forward strand.
AAGGCTTGTTGAGATAAGCTCCCTTGTTTTAACCTGCTTGGAACATGTGTTCCCTTGATTGAGCGCCAAGGAGATGAGCTTTGAGAATGGGAACCTCATTAGGATAAATACTTGCTAGCCCCTAACCATGCTTCAACAGATGCTCCATAGGGCGAGACTCGTTCTAAGCGAGCACTCCTCTTGACATAGCTCTTTGGAGGAGAACCAGTTTGGTACATGCAAGTCATCTTTATGAACATGCATGGATCACTTTATGTTTTTGTTTTTGGTTCATATACTTTTGTTTTGTTTTATTTATGTTTTAGCATGAATTAAAAATATATTTGATATCTTAAATATATGTTATTTTTATTTTTATTTTTTATTGCATAATGTAGTAATAAAAAAACATCAGTAATGGCTGACAAAGATGGTGAACGATAGCTGATTGTGTTGGCCGGTGTAGCCGAGGTGGCTTTCATTTAATAAATATATATATCTAAAAAAAACCTAAAAGTTGTATATTATTAAGAATATCTTGATTTATTTTCAAAAATAAAAATAAAAATAACAAAAAATAACACAAATCAAATATATTTAAAAAATAAAATAATAATAATAATAATAAATATTCCCAAATAGCCCCCTTAAGTTTAAACCAAATATGTCTAAAGTAGACCTCTCTAAAATTAAAAATAAATCCGAAATTGTATTGATCAGTAGGGAGTTCCTTACTATTCTAACGCCCCAGAGAAAATTTTGAACCTCCGCTAAGCGTTATTACCTACTGAAGTCTTTCTTTATCCGACCCTTTCAATATGTTAATTATTTTTGGGCCGTTTTGAAGCATTTGGCAATGTTTAAGGCGTTGAAACTATAAGCACCATCAAGCAAGCTTGCATTTACTACTAATTAGATCTGTATACGATGACCAAACTATAGATTTTATATTATTTTCATCTTTATAAACTTGTCTTCAGCATTGTCTCTTCAACGCATAGACTGGGTCAGAAGGTGGTTAAAGCTATGTGGCTAAGTTAATTGATTAGAAGTATCATTGAAGGGTTTTTTTTTTCTATTTTTACTTCAGATATATTGCTATAAAAAAATATTAGTGTAACGTTAGAAGAAATAAGGATAGAGAGATAAATAGTTGGTAGAAAATTTGATGAAGAGAGAAAATGATTTGGCATACTATTTCTTCTTCTTTTTTTAATTCGTATAAATATATCGGTACACATAACAATCAAATGTTGGTGATATCAATGGAATCTTATTACATGTTTGACATGGTTGCTCTAATCATAGGAGAGATTATTACGTGCGGAGTCCGGAGGTAACTTTTCATCCGAACTTCAATCACGTATAGACACTTAGATTTTCTCTCTCTTGTACACGAAAAATTATTCTGTGCGGACACCGGATGTGTCCAGAGACTAATAAAAATCAGCCACGTTATCTCAAAAATGTACCGCACTCGGTACCTCTCGGTACCTGAGCGGTACCGGACGGGAAGAACCTTCCGGTATCCGCACAGAATAATTTTTCCTTGTACACACCTTATATACTAGAAAAACAATGCACACGTCTTCCCGTCAGTGGCATCCGAATGATCCACACTCCGCAGCTAGTAATTTTCCCAATCATAGAGGGTCCGATAGAGCAGGAGGGTGGAGTTTGAATAATGGCAATGAGAGGAAAACATGAAAGAAGAATTATTAACTATAAATATTTAATTGTTAGAACATTATTTTTTAATTTTTTTTGAAAAATTTTGTATATCAGACATTTAAGTGTGTAACTATAAAATAAAATGTGGAAATGGTGGAGATCGCCTTGCCGCAAAGCATCCTATGAACCAAAAACAAGTGCTTTTGAACCCACTTTTGTAGATCCCAGCGGCTATGATTCATAATAGTTATAATTAGTCAAATATTTTTATCATTTCTTGAAAATTCATTTTAAATCATAATGCTACTGTGATACTTAACTGAAGACTAAAGTCGAATATTCCTCTTTTTAGCATCCACTCTATCTCTAATGATCATAGAGCTTGAGCGATTGATGATGTAGCACGTAAAGCTGGAAATATCACTAAAGTCAGATTCAGAGGCGGAACCGCATGTAAGTCAGGGGGAGCAATTGCCCTCCCTAAAAAAAAAAAAAAATTTATAGGAGAGTAAAATTTTTTTTTTAACCCTCCTAAAAAATCACTTTTGCCCCCCCTCCTAAAAAATTCTTGTCTTAATCTACCCAATCTATAACTACCCACACTCAACTCACTCCGTTTCAGAACAAAAATTATTTTTTTACTGACACTCCATTTTAAGAAGCAATAAAAAGGCCGTCCCAAACGAAGCCTAACGCTTCGTTTGGGACGGCTGTTTTACTGCTTCTTCAAGCAGCTTTTTATTACAAAAATTTTGATTTTTTAATTAAAAAGTTGCTTTAAAAAGTAATAAGAAAGCCGTCCCAAACGAAGCCTAAGTCATAGTCAAGAAAGCAAGAGTCAGTTGTGCTAGTGTTCATGAGAGGAGTGAGTTGAGTGTGGGTAGTTATAAGTGGGTTGTGCATGAAGGGGATGGCCTGAACCTCCATAGTTTTGAATTTGAATGATGAGATGTGTCTCATTAAGTGATGTTAGTTGTATAAAAAAATCCTTTGGCTGTAATGAAAACATTTTGGTTGCTTGCAAATTTTGGAATGAAAAATTCAAGATATTTGACGGTTTAGTGGCTAGCCAACCCAAGAGGATTGGGCAATCCTCTTAAACCTCTAATTTGGTGAGTAGGATTTTAATTTTCCTGAATTTTTTTATTCCAATCCCCTTTCATTGTGTTTTACTATTTGTTCTCCATCTCAAAGAAACTAAATCCTTTTTCCTTCCTTAAAATCCAAGTCAAATCCCCCTTGTGAGGGTTGGCCAAATTTTTTGGTTTCATAAGACTTGCTCTTATCTTGGAAGCATTTGACTAACCTAAACACCATGAAACTCTACCAAAATCTCCAAATCCTTAGCACACATTATATAATTCAAAAAATCTAAATTTATTTGAAATTGTTCTAGTCAAAATTGTGGAAAACAATTAAATCCTCCTATAATTTCCAGCTTTTGTTCTAGATTTTTAACCTATTTTTCAATTAACAAAGAAGTCACAAAAAAATATTCTATAAACATTACCCACACCTTAAATTAACTCTGCCAAATTAATCTTCACTCTTCTACTTTTCTTAGAAGAGTCCCTCATCCATTAATTGATAACATAAGAGACCTAACCCACAACTCTCGTTAATTGGTAGTGGCTTAAGCTGAACGGTGATGCTCTCAACTTTGCAAACCTCATCTATCAAAGATCTATTTAATGTTAGTGAAAATTTACTTTTAATTTTTTATAATTTAGAATATTCATTAGCTGCATTTACAAGTTATAATAGGAAGAAGATTACAGGAGAACCATATTAACAAAAAGTGAACAAAGCATATCCAATGATGCCCACAAGTAAACTCTTATCCACATATTACATAAGTCCCACTATATATTTCCTAGCAACATCACATGCCAAATTCCCATGATATCTTATCCAATGAGTAATGGGGGTGATAGAGTAACCTAAAGAATTGTGAAAATGATTTATGGCTCTATCAATCCCTACGCAATGCTTAGGTTTTATTTGATATAAAAATTATAAAAAATCTTACTTAATATACGCAAGTATACGTGCTAAATCAAGTAATATGGTGATAGATTAGAGTATCGATCCCACGAGGAAGAATGTTTACTTGCAAATATAAATATAGTCTATTTCAACTACAATAACTATTCTACTCAATAAAAATAAGTTTTGGTGGAGATTCGATTCACTTAATTTAAAATAATAAATAATTAAATGAAATAATATTTGGATAAATTATTTTGGATTAATGAAATGTAAATACAATATGTTTCCTAGTGATTCTCTTTTATATTGATGCTATTCAGAGCATATATATTACCGACCACTCAGTCAAGATAAATGATAGATTAAACCTTTCCAACCTCAATACCACTTTAAACTCTCATAGTTTGTCACCCTATGAAAATCTTAGAGGAGTAATTAAGGCATGTACTATTAAAACCCCCTTATGATAATTCATCTATATAAATTTGATGCATGACAAACAATATGTCTATGTTTGCATCATACCAATCCAACATACCTAGTTGTGCATGCTTTCCTATCTCTAGGCTCCATATTACAACCGATATTAACTACCTATATGGCCATTATGTGCATTAAACGATATGTTTCCTTGTGATTCTCTTTTATATTGATGCTATTCAGAGCATATGATAGTTGGCTTGGCTTTGTGGCACTAACTCCTTCGACATTGCGGCGTTGTCAAATAGAGACTAGGCGCCACCATGTCCATATTTGGGCGCTCTGGTGGTGTTAATGTAGGCTCCGCAGTGGTATTATGTCCAACACCATAGCGTTGTACCATACTTAAAAATTTTACCTATTTCCTATATTTTTCTACACAAATATAAATAAAATAATACATTTTTACTAATAAATTAACACATAAAATAGAACATTATTTATACTCACTACCAAAAAATAGGATTTTCGCAGCACAATTTTTGACCTATATCAGCGGTTATACCCACTACTATTTTCATTGCAGCAGTTTCAAAACCGCTACACTTCCGTTGTATTTGCAATGCGCTGCAACGGCATTCCGAAGCGATTCGAAGATAGGCGGGATAGATTTTACGGAGTGCTTACTTTAGCAGCGGTTATAATCGATGCAAATTTACATAATTGTGTCGGTTGGAACCGCGACAAATTCTGGGCTCTGGTGGCGGGTAAATTCAAGTGTATTAATTGTTGATTAGGATGATAAATGAAGTTTAGTGGAATTGGTGTTATAATTGGTAGCCAAAAATTCTAGCAGCCTTTTTTGCCATTAAAAATGCAAGAATTTTTTACAGCAACAGATGAAAAAAAATGTAAAAAATTGCAATGGTCTCTTACATCATATAGACCGCTTGAATTTATGTCTGCGTAATTAGCATGAAAATTTGTTGGAACTTCAAGTGAGTTTTTGTCACGGATTCGAACGCAATTTTAGTGCAAGAAATGAGTTGAAAATGCAACTTTTGTGAAATTTTTATTCGGCTGATATTTCCTTTGGGTCTTTTTCCAAAAATCCACTAAAAATCTTTTGTAATGGATAGTAATGTGTTGAAAATTGATGCTTTTACCAATAGATGGAAAATCACATAATCTGATATGTTGGAAATATTGATTTTTGGCAGAAATTATCATAAAAAAAGGTCACATTTCCTATAGTTGTTCAGTTGATGAAGTCATTTAGGGGACATCTAGTTAATTACATTTATAGTGTAATGTATTACAAATGCAAGGGATCTAACCTTCAAGAGTTTACTTGGATAAAAAGGAATGCAGAAAATTTTGAGTGCTTAGAATTCTTATTTATTTCAATTTTAATATACTTGGCTTTGCTTAAAATAAGTGAATTCTAAAACATAAAAAATGTGAAGCTTTTTCTAGTATCATTGATTCACAAAACATTGACCATTGCTAGCCTTCACATCTATAACCCATATATGACCACAAATGCGAGCCACTACTACAGCTGGTCACCGTGAAAAGCAACAAACACTACCAAAAAATAGGGGTTTCATTAATTAACATCTTCTTTAATGACATATGCAAGCATTTGAAAAAATAAAAAAAATCTAGGTTAGGGTTTATACATCTAGGTTAGGGTTTATACCGAGAAGGGAGATCGAAGGAACTGGACACGAGCGGACGACCGGACTTCGATCTTTGACGCAGACGACGACTCTGATCGAAACAAGACCGGGAGATGGAGAACGATCGAGCCCAAAGGGAAAAGAATCGCACGGAGAAGCTAGGGTTTGGGATCGAAAGAGAATAAGATGTATGTGGCCGGATCGCGAGCCGCGAGAGGTAATAGGAGGTTTTTTGCACTGCTTGAATAGCAACGGTTTAAACCGTTGCTAATACTCGATTTTGGCTGCGGTTTTGAAACCGCCCATGACAAGTGCTGCGAAAAACCCCATTTTTTAGTAGTGACTTGACAAATCCTCCCCAACCTAAACTCTTGTTTATCCTCAAGTAAATAAAAACTTATATATCTAATTAATTGATTAACCAAAATAAAAAGTGACAATCTAAAATTACTAAAATATACGATAATAAATCAGTAACTAAAATTAGTAAAAATAAATCAAATCTATACTTTTAGTTTGGATAAATACTAATAGTTAGATTTAATTAATCATTCTTATTTTTACTTAATTTAAAATTATAGGTTATAAATTTAATCATTAACTTTTGAATGTTGAAGTGAATAATGTAATTTTAATAAGTAGATATCATTTTAGTTAAAATTGTACTTTCATTAGTTCACCATCTCTTATATTAACTCTCTCTCATCTTATCCTTTATAGTTTTTGTATAAGATTGTATTTCAAATCTTAAGCTTTCACTAATATCAAATTTTGAATGTATTCATCTTTTCTTATTGATATTTTTCATTTCTTTTTCTTTTTAAGAACTATTTATAGTTCTTTATCTTTTTTATTTTGTAGAGTACATAATTAATGATTTTGAATATCTGCTTCTGCTTTAAGATTCTCATACAATCTTAATAATTTTATGTATGGACTTCATTAGATTACTAATTTCATGATTAGGTTTGTAATGATTTAAAATTTTAATCTATTCATATCTAATTTTTAATACTAATTATTTATCTTATAATTTTTAAAAGTTAAATTCATAAAGGTATAGTATATAAATTCAAATTATGATAATAACTCAAATAGTTGAATGAGTTAAGTATTAGTTTTTCCAATCTAAGAAGTATAAATAGAGTTTATTCAAATTAGGATCTAAGGTTTTATTATTATCCTAATTTTATAATTTTTATTTATTATTTTTATAAGGGTTAATTAAATAATTAGAATATAAAAAAAATTTGGAGGACAATAGAAATTTAAGCATGAAAGGAATTTACTAATATGTAAATAAACACATAAACAAGCACTACAAATATATACTTTCATATGAGTGATAAAAAGTGCATAAAATATGTGTTTAACACAAACATAATTTAACATTTATAACATAATATAATTATAGGATAACCAGTGTGCATGGCACCCAACATTCAAAAATAACTCTGAAAGCCAAATTTTAAATTTAGTATAATTACACAAGCTAATATCTCCCAATACTTCCTTCTCTTCTACAAAATAATAAAGAAAAAAATAAAATAAAACATATACATATCCTTAAGAATTCTTCACTCTAATCACATGATTTCAATCTTTACCCATTGACTTTGATGGTTTGCAAAGTTTTCTTATCCTCTATTCTAATGGCACCTTTAATAAAAATTTGTATGATAGTGAAATGACCAATCCATCCAGATTTGAATTTTTTATGGTAATACTTTTTCTTATAATCAGATATCAACACATCTTGCCCAAGAAAGAAATAATATAAGAAGACTCTACCACTATGTATCTTCCTCATTTCCACCATGTATTTCTTCTTATCTTCATGCAACTTCTCTTTGAATTCATTCAACTTAGTAATAATGAACTTTACATGTGGAGAAGTGAAAAAGAATCCTCAATCTTGGTATGATTTTTATCTTGATTCTTTGAAGAAGATGATGTATGCTTGATTCTATCCATCGCTTAGAATTTAGATTTTCAAGAAAAGAAAGTATAATACTCGCTCAAGAGTAGGTAAGAATAGAAAAGTAAAACTTCCTTCTAATTGGTTTTATAGATTTCAGTGGGAGGAAAGTTTGAAATTTAAAATTTTCAATCATTAAGACCCTTCGGGATGCTGCGGTGTTCAAAGGTATGGTGTTGAGTTGCTCCCTTCTTATATCTAAAAGTTTTTTAAGCAAATTAAGCAAATTTAACATAAAAGATAGGGTTGCCTCCCTAAAGTATTGAGTTTATAGTCTTCAGCCAGACTGGATAACTGATTAGACCTAAAATTGGGTTGCCTCCTAAGCAACACTATATTTATAGTCTTTAGCCATACTTGCCTAAAATTTTCATTTGGCTAAGGTGGATGATTGACACACTTCAATTGGGTCCCATTGATATCTATTTCCTTCTCTTTAGCATTAACTTTAGTGTTACTAGGAAGATATCCATGGGTCTTCTACTCATAGAAATTGCAAGCTGACTTAGGTGAGTTTTTAAATTTTTAATTGAAATAGCTTGGTTTAGTAATTGAGTTTTCAATTGTATGATCACATCTTCTTGTAGTGTCTTTTTAGTTTCATACTTATTGCTTTAACTAAATCCAGGAGGATATGCTAGTCTTGGTTTATTATTAGCTTGATTTTGATTATTTCAATTTTTACTTTAGCTATCTTGACCAGAATTCATTGATTTCTACCATTATTATTTGACTAACTAAAATTTGGGTAATTCATCCAACCTAGATTATATGTATTTGAATAGGGATTAAAATTTTTTCCAACCAAATTTATATTTTTAATCTCTTGGATATCATTTTCTTTTATTGAGCAATTATCTTCCAAATATAAAGATGAATAAAATTTAAGCTTAAAGTCCTCAACTTATTTGATATTGCTGCAACTTGTGCAGTCAAAATAGATAAAGAATCATTTTCATAGACTTCTAACACTCTTAGGATTCACTCTATTAGCAGGCCACTGAATACTATTTGTTGCAATTTTTTCAATTAATTCATAAGCACCTTCAAAAGGATTTAACATCAAAAAAACCTTCAGCTGTAATATCAATTATGGCTCTAAGGGATCCTACCAATCTATTATAAAAAAGTTTGAATTATCAATCAATTAGGTAAGCCATGGTGATGACACTTTCTATGCATCTTGTTGAATCTCTTTCAACTCTCATAAATAGATTCTCCTTCTAGATAAGTAAAAGAAGTAATGTTATTTCTAAGATCGATAGTTTTAGAAGGTGGAAAATACATTTCTAAAAATTTGTGGGCTAACTCATTCCATGTGGTAATAGAGCCCGAGGGTAAAAAATTTAATTATATTTTTGCCCTATCTCTTGGAGAAAATAAAAATAATCTAAGTCTAATGGAAACATCACTAGCACCATTGTACTTAAATGTTACACAAATTTTTAAGAAACTTGCTAAATGTAGGTTAGGATCTTCAATGAGAGTTCACCCAAACTGAGAATTCTATACCTTCTGAATGATTGCAAATTTTAATTCAAAATTATCTTTTTTGGATGACAGGTCTATTTATGCTTTGGTGAATTCTGTCTACTAAAGAGTTTGCAAAATCCTTAAGAGGTTTAGAATGATCTAAGTATTGAACATGTTTGGCCATTTTAAAAATCTTTTTGATGGTTCTAATTTTATCAAATCCTCCCAGTTTAAACTCTTGCTAGCTCTCAAGGCAAATAAAAATTTGTAATTCTGATTAAATGATTAACCAAAATAAAAAGTGATAATAAAAAATTACTAGATAAAATATAATAGACCACTGTCTAAAATTAATAAAAATGAATCAAAGCTGTACTTCTGGTCGAGTCAAATACCAACTGTTAAACTTAATCAGTCATTTTTGTTTTTAACTAATTTGAAATTATAGGTTATAGATTTATTTATTAACTTTTGAATATTAAAGTGAATAATGTAATTTTAATAATTGTATATGATTGTAGTTAAAAATTATACTTTTATTAGTCACCATCCCTTGCATTCGCTCTCTCTCATCTTATCCTTTATAGTTTTATATAAGATTGTATTTCAAATCTTAAGCTTTCACTGATACCAATTTTTGAATGCACTCATCTTTTTCTTTTGAAAAATTTTATTTCTTTTTCCTTTTAATAACTATTTATAGTTCTTTTTTTTTCTTTTGTAGAGTACATAATTAATGATTTTGAATATTAACTTTTTCTTTATGATTATCATACAATCTTAATAATTTTAATGTATGGACTTGATGAGATTACTAATTTTATTTTCAAGTTTGCTATGATTTAAAATTTTAATCCACTCATATCTAATTTTTAATACTAATTATTCATCTTATAATTTTTAAAAGTTAAATTCATAAAAATATATCTTATAAATTTTAATTAGAATTATAGCTCAAATGGTTGAATGAGTTAAGTATTAGTTTTTCTAATATATGAAGTATAAACAGAGTTCAATCAAACTAGGATCTAAAATTTTATTATTATGTTAATTTTTTATAATTTTTAATTATCATTTTTATAAGGGTTAATTGAATAATAAGAATATAAATCTAATTGGCGAACAATAATAATTTAAGCATGAAGGAAATTTGCTAATATGCAAATAAACACATAAATAAATACTACAAATAAATGCTTTCGTACGAGCAATAAAAAGTACCTAAAATATGTGTTGAACACAAATATAACATAATGTTAATAACATAATACAGTTACATGATAACTTGTGCATATGGCACCCAACATTCAATAATGACTCTCAAAGTCAAATTTTCCAATTAAATACATTGCACAAGCTAATATCTCTTACCACTTCCTTCTCTTCTACAAAATAACAAAGTAATACAACAAAAAAATATACATATCCTTAAGAATTCTTCACTCCTTTAATCACATAGTTTCAATCTATACCCAATGACTTTGATGGTTTGCAAAGTTTTCTTATCCGCTATCCTGATGGCACTTTTAATAAAAAATTTAATGATAGTAAAATGACCACATAGGGCTTAAAAATCTACTATATATTAGAAGATAAAAGAGTCAATCCTTCCTTCTAGTTGAAGAAGAAGATGACTATTTAAGAATAGGATGTCTAATTTCTCTTATGAGGGTAAACATAAATCATATGTACAAAGATGAACAATTAATATCTAAAAGTAGGTCTTGATTTTTCAAGTAAAGATTATAAAAAGTAAGTTTCCACAGGCAGACAACTATACCCAACACCAGGGTTATTTCTTGTCAGAATTCTAGAGATGATGGTGATTACTAGCAGTAATTGCTAGTGATGATGGTGGTGCCAATGGTAATAGCTAGTGATGGTTATCAGTGATGATAGCTAGAAAATATAAGATAGATCTTTGGTTCTCTCCTTTCTTCGTCTCCTTCATGTGGTGAATGAGGCTCTACATTTAGGCTCTTTAGGATAGGCATTTTGGAAATTTGAACCATATTCTAAAACCCTCCATCGTACAGTCTATATCAATTCATTTGATCATGAAGAATTTTTTTAGCATTTAAGTCCCTTAATGATGTCAAAATTGAATGATCTTAGGCTCATTAGATTCTCTTCATTGAGTCGTTAGATTTGATAATAAGCATGTCAATTTTAGAGTTCAGATAATCATGATTAAATTTCAAAAGTTTTTAATACAAAGATTACCTTAAGATTCATGCAGTATAAATATCCCTTCACAAGAGGAGTTTGCACCGCTTCTCTTCTCTAATCTTTTCTCAAGAGAGGCATTCCACTATCTTGAATAGGTGGAATACCCTTTCAAGCTATAGTGTCCCTCTTTATAGTGAATCAGTTGCTCTTGCCTCCCTTCTTTTGTTCATTTCTTTTCTCAAAAGAGTCATTCCATTATCTTAAATAGACAATATCCCCTTTCAAGCTCTAGTGCCTCTCTTTATAAAGAATGAGTTGCTCTTGCAACCCCCTATCTTCTCCACTACTTCTCTCAAAAGAGGCATTCCACTATCTTGAATTTCCCTTTCAAGCTCCAGTGCCCCTCGTTATAGAAAATGAGTTGTACTTGTCCCCTTCTCTTCTTGACTTCATCTCTCAAGATAGGCATTCCACTCTCATGAATAGGTAGTATCCCCTTTCAAGCTCTAGTGACCCTCTCTATGGAGAACCAGTTGCTCTTGCCCCCCTTTTCTTCTCAATTTCTTTTCTCAAGTGAGGCATTCAACTGTCTCGAATAGGTGGTATCCCCTTTCAAACATTAGTCCCCTCCGTCAGGATAACAAATTACTCTTCATGCAGAGATGTGAGCAATACTCAAGATTTTTAGCTTGATGATTGAGCTTTGGTCTTTATCTTAAAAGAAAGTTGATCAACTCTATTTGAAGAGACTTTTCATTATATTTTGAAGCTCCAAATTTTCTTTCGATAGGGAGGTAATCATTACAAATTATTTAATTACTAGATTTAGAAATGATGTTGATGAAAGAACTTCAATTCATGAAGTTTTATCTTCAGATCCTTGTGTTAATCTTATATCTGACTATGTGATGTTTAAATGAGCTTAATTGATGTTTACTTTTCACTTTATTTGAAGTATTGAATGCTCCATCTTTTGTAAGAATAACTTTGACTTGTGAACTTACCCCCAAGAGGAAATCAAGTATTTTAAGCATCTTTGAGATATTACCTCTTAGTTATAGCCATTGGATTAGAAAAAATTAATTCTTATGGAGCTTTTAACCTTCTAAGATTTTTGAAGAATCAAAGAAATATATATCTTCTAAGGCTTTTAGCCTTTTATGTGCATGTATCTTTAAATACTTTTAGCCTTTCAAAGTTTTTTTATTTACTTATACCTTATGAGGTTTATGCCTTCTTAGATTTTTGAAAAATACTTTATAAGGCTTACGCCTTTTGATATATTTATGTACCTATACATTTTGAGACTTTTAACCTTCTAAGATCTTTAGTTTACCTTTACCTTTCAATGTTTATGCTTTTTGAGATTTTTGGATAATCATATACCTTATGAGGCTTATGCCTTCTAAGATTTTAATTGTATACTTACCTTTTAAGGCTTTTTTATTTTGAGGTTTATGTACACATATTTCTTTGAAGGCTTTTTCCTTTACAGATTTTGAGATGATCTTAAACCTTCTAAGTGTTTTACCTTGGGAGGTATTTGAATGAGTGGGGACCCTATAAACCACTTTCTCTTATGGAATCTTTCTTGTGAGGACCTTGTCCACTAGTAGATTCCCTTTAAGGCTACTTCATAAGCATGCCTTCCTTGGTTTGTGAGTGGAGAACATGTCTTCAACTTGTCCTCACAGGGTCTTTCTAGTAAGATTCATGTCCACTAATAGCTTTCCATCAAGGCTATCGCATGGGAGCTTCTTCTTGGAGTTTTTATTATATGCAATATTATTTATATAAAGTTTTAATAATAATTTAGATAAAAACTTACTAGAAAGATATAAAAGTTTAAAATTCTAAAGAGTTTAAATTCTTTGAGTAATTTCAATATGAGGACCCTCTTACTTAATAATTCAAGCAATTTCTTTACCATGACTCTTCTGATCTCTTCTATTTTAAGACTAACAATCTGTAAGTTTCACATACAAACAAATGGCCTAAATATCCTTGGTGAATTAGATATTCAATCTTATCCTTCAATTGAATGTATTTTTTGATTGGGTGTTCTTTTGAATGATGGAAGTTATAATTATGAGATCAAGCTTTGCCATTTAGATTTCTTAGGGGATTTGGCCACTTGAGATATTCAAAATTTTGAATCTCCAACAGAATATTATCATCATCTCCTACTTGCAATGATCATCATGCCAGGCAACTCACCAGTCACACCAGTCGTCACCCCTAGCCTACATGCAAGCAACCAACCGACCCTTGTTCAATCACTCGACCTGTCTCTTGTCGCCATCCAATCCAACAACCTCGTCGTGTGGCTCCTAGCTTGTTGCCGCTGCTCTGATTGCTAGCTACACTTCCTTCTTCCTCCCTCCATTTTATTTTCTATTTCTTCCCATATATATATATATATATATATATATATATATATATATATATATATTCACACACACATATATCCGCCTCCTCCATTATCACCTTCTTATTCTTCTTTCCTTCTTCTTCTACTCATTACTCCCAAATCTTCTTCCTCGAATTATTATCTCACTCATCCTCTCTCTCTCTCTTTACTTTCTCTCTCTAAACAAATAGAGAAAGGTCTCTCCTCGAAACAAACATCCCCTCAACCTCTCCTTCCTCTAAATAGAGCACCAACAAAATTTTTCTAACTATCATCTCTCTTTCTCTCTCCAAATAAAGAGAAAATTATTTCTTACCTTCATCTCACTTTCACTTTGTAGAGAGAGAGAGAGAGGAAAAAACTATCTTCCTCTCACTAGAAATCTCTTTAAGCATCTCTTCTCGCTCTCAAGAAGAACACTTCTCCTCCAAAAGAAATTCAAAACAAGTACAGAAAAATATATCAAAAAATATATATATTTTTAATGTGCATGCTTATAGCCTCATTGCTTTGTCGTCAACATCTTAGCTCATTCGTGAGCTCAGCTATAATTTTCTAGAAAACTCAAAAAGCCCTAAAATCCATTGATGACGTATTTGGCTCGATGAGTGAAGTACTATACACGTTCTTTGTAGTGTGACAAAAAGAGAGAGCATATTAGAGATATTTGTGATGTTGTGCATGGACCCAATTAGCACGCATATGGCGCCACAAGTGGAGCCCCATACACGTATGTAGCATGGCGGAAGGCTCATTAGTGACATTCACGATGCCATAGGTGAAACCCACAAATGACGTGCTCAAAGTTGTCGGTGAATCTCTTTACACACCTTTCTTCGCATGGTGGCAATAATCTCATAAGTAGCATGCACAATACGACTGTATATTTTATTTGAAGCATTTTCTCATACAGGTAGTTATACATGCATTTTTTGGCATAGTGAAATTTTTAGAATTCTAATTGTGGTGTCATACAACACCGACCATATACGTCATTCATGGCATAGTGGGTAGGTTCAAACTCCCAATAAATTTCCCCTATGCCTCAAATATGTTGGGAGGCTGCCAGAATTCTAATTGAACAAGTCCTAAAATTTCACTATAAGGAACCTAAGACTTTTAAAAAAGTAGTTAATCTAACCAATAAATATACAAACTAAGTATTTAAAAAAACTAATGCGAACAACAATTGTACAAAATTAAATACGTAAACAACAACAAAAGAATGAAAACAAGAATAGCAAATACAAATATAAGAGTTACAAGGAATCAAATAGAACTTGTTAATTTGCCCAAATACTAAGAGAACTTCTAAAAACCATAAAACTCACAATAGCAAGTGTGACACCTTTAGAAATGCACGAAATGATACCCTACCCCTCATACTTTATATATAGGTAAGAAGAAACCCTTCATAAAATCTTAATCGAGCTCATTATCATTCTCCATCACCATCCTCTTTAAGCATAAGCATATGGTGCCGACTTCCAAACTCTAAAAACACTAAATATCTAACCCTAAAAGCTATTGATATTTTATGTTGGGCACTTAATGCTCATCTAATTAATAGCCCTCTTTAAAAATTCTCTCTATTAACAAAAGGGATATATTACCATATGAATTTATGCCTATAAAAAATCTCGAACCATACCATACAATCCTCACAAAATGAAGGTGAAATATCTTAATAGCATCTTATTTTAAATCTTATCTAACTTCTAAAAATTGACTTTAAAACATAATTTTTTAAAACTTATGAAAAAAATCACGAAGAGGAATATGCACAAAATTCTGAAGCCCATAGCTACTTAACAAGCATATTAAAATAATATACAGTTTTATCAGATCAAATATTAATAATTATGAATCAAAATTACTTAAAAAGTGATACATAAATATAATATAGTTGAATATATTATACTAATTACATAAAAACTGGGAAAAAGGTACCCAGTGATTAATAGATAAATTTAATATTAAAAATATGAGATAAAACTAACCTGATATAATATGAATATAATTTATTCAAATTAATTCATGAAAATTGGAATATATAAAAATAAGAATTCATAAAATCAACCAAAAGTGATCGGCTAAGTCTAAAAGTGGTAGTATTTAAATAGCATCTTTCACGGCATAATGAGTTTTCCAATTGTTAGCACAAGAGTAGGTGATCCCCCTTTATCCTCACATCCATATTTGAGATAAAGGCTTCATTTAAGATAATTTTAGGCCTCTATTTTTTCCTATATTAAAAGAAAATTATATTAAAAAAATAACTTTACAAAGTAGTAAAAAAACTGTCCCAAATATAACTTTTTTGATACTTTCTAAAACAATTTTCTAGTATACAAATTTTTATACTTAAAAAATAATAAAAAAAAACTACCACAAATAAAACCTAACAGGCCCTCAGTGAACTCAACAACATCAAACAACCACTCCCAAAAAGCTAGTCCCTAATCACTACCACACCTCCCAACGACCTCAATTCTTAATAGCCCTTGGGAACAGACAATGAAGCTAGGGAAAAATTATTTTGTGCATACTCCAAACGTAGCTCTACGTTTGGACTCCAATACAATGTCGCCACGTGGCTGCCTGACGACTCGACGACCCAGCTTGATCAAAACTTAATATTTAGCACGTACTTTTCAACTTACCGCGCGGCCCAACAACCCGACCCAGACCACACACAAAAAGTTGGAAAAGTACGTGCTAAATATTAAGTTTTGATCGAATCGGGTAATCGGGTCGTCGGGCAGCCACATGATGTATTGGAGTTTGAACGTAGAGCTATATCCAGAGTCCGCACCAAATAAAAAGAGATAAAAGGGGAATTATGCATTATAAATACAACAGCTCTTTTAGCCTTATAAAACATCAACCTTTCAATAACCAGATTAGGAGAGCAGACATTAAATTTAGCCCGTGTTAAGAAATATAGATATAGACTTAAAAAAGAGATTTGATTAGAAAGTACTAGAAATGAACTTGACTTATAAGATTTAAATGAGAATTTAAATCATACTTGGACACAATATAGCTAAATGATTCATGTAATCAACCTCAGATAGTGAAATAAAGGCATGATGCTGTTGTTGTTGCTGTTGTTGTTGTTGATATTATTATACAAGACGTATTAAGCAAATCATTCATCGACTATCCACATTAACATATCCAAATAAGACCAGATATAATGTAATAGTTATAGTTGTTTTATCAAAATGTATACATCTCTGCAGAAACTGTAAGGGTTCTCCAACAGAAGCATAAGAAAATAAGCTCCAACAAGAACAAATTCCAATCGGAAATCAAAATCAGTTTACAACCTCCAGAATGGTCTGGAACAATATTAAATCATGTCCAAATCAAATAGAAACAAGTGAAAAAATGAATCAGAAGACGAACCGAGATGAAGGGAAACGCACATGGATCCACTGCTTCTCATAGAACACTAAATGAGTCCACCCAATTTCCTCGAGTAGTTCAATCTTTAGATCATAAAATTTTTTCTTTGGTGGTTCAGATTCATCCTGAATCAAATCGCAGAGGGCCTGCCATAACGAACAACGCTTTCATGAGAAATAAATAATTTGAAGCATACCGTTTGTAACTTGATTCATTTACATATTAATAGGTAAATAAATAATACGTGAGAAAACACTTGAAGAAATTGATGACAAGCTTAACTCTCGAGGACAAATCAACTAGCTATGCAAATGAATAGCTTTAGAATATATAATAGCAGAGGCATTATAAACCCAAAAGCCAAAAACAGCAGCAAAAATGTCTAAACAATCAGATTAGGAATGAATGTTGTACAAAAATATCAAACCATTTGTTTAAGAAAAAGATCGGAATAGATTGGGGAAATTCATAATAACTGGAAAACCATGAAAAGCGGGGAATATCAATTTTGTACGAGTTCCAAAGTTCCATTTTTTTTTTTATTATGAAACAAAATAAAATTTTCATTCAAAATGTAGGCGGGTTGCATATAGCCAAGACACACTGGCTAGTCGCTGCTGTTGACATCAGTAATTGCATTGCCAACCACAAGCTGATGTAGAATGGATATGGGGAGGGGGTCATTTGAAATTTGAAATTTCAAATTAAATGGAAAAGAAAATTATTCTTTTAATTAAGGATGAATTAAGGCTCCGAGAGGGGGGGGGGGGGGGAGGAATTAATGAAGAATTAAGTGGATTGGAGAGAGAGGGGAGGGGCCGGTCTAGAGAGGGTGTCCAAGTTTATTGGATGTGGTGAATGATTTAAATCTGAATTAATTTCAAATTTGAGAATATTAGGGAAGTTTACAAATGAAATTGAACTTATTTTAGAAAAGGATTTCAAATTTAGATTGATTTGAATTTGAAATTTGAAAACTATTCTAAATTAAGATGTTGAATAAAAGGAAAGCCTTGAATAGGAATTCAAATTTGGAGGCAAAGGGGGATTGGGGAAAAGAGGCCGGCGGCTAGGCTAGGAATTAGGGTTAGTGTTAGGTGGCCGGCGACTTTAAGAGGGAGAGAGGGATTAGGTAAAGGACTTTATGGCTTGCCTAACCAAAGCTCTTTAATTGATGAGAAGAAATTAAATCAAATTCAATTTAAAATTGATTGGAAATTGATTTAAGGAACTTTCCTAAAATAGAGTTCTATTTTAAAAAATAATTCAAATTTCAAATAGATTTGAAATCAAGGCTTTCAAAATAGGTTGGGAGGAAAAAGGAAGGTAGTAATGAATGGATTTAAATTTGGGCGGCAAAGGGGGAAAGGCTTTGGCCCGTGGCTTTGTGCGTGGGAGAACCTTAGGCGAGCGGCTAGGGAGGGAAAGGAAGAAGGAGAAAGGCAGTTTTAGGGAAAGAAAGATAAGGAGAAACAATAAGGAAAAGATAAAACCGTGAGCCCGGACGTTTTCTGCGGCTGACGGGTGATACGTTGCCCTTTACCAAGGGACTTCAAGCCACGAGCCTGGACCTATCATGCGGCTGGTGGAAACTACGATTCCCTCCCATAGGGATCTCACCCAAGTTCTCTCCAAAGAACAAAAGTGCAAAATAATTTTTTTTATTAATAATCCATCATTCTTTCTTTATTAGATTTAAACGAGAATTTGACTTTTAATAGGACACAATGGAGAAAAAGGATTCATGTAGCCGACCCCACGTAGTGGGATAAAGGCTTGATGTTGTTGTTGTTGTTGTAATAATCCATCATGCTAATACAAGAGCAAGGGCCTCTATATATAGACCTCAAAATAAGAGAAACTAAAAAGACAACTTTGCCCCTTGGGCTTACATAAGACAAGACTCTTAAATAAGAGTAAAAACAAAAAATGCATAATTAAATCAAAAATACAATTAATAAACTAAGATAAAAATGGAGTGATGTCTTTTCCAATGATTAACGTCCACCGTCGGATGTCCACATCATTCTCCCGGGGTGGAAAAGAGCTCGACTCCGTCGAGTTCGCATCCCGGGTGCGCAACCATGCTCAGATACCAAACCGATGTAGAACTGATATGGGGAGGGGGTCATTTGAAATTTGGAATTTCAAATTAAATGGAAAAGAAAATTATTCCTTTAATTAAGGATGAATTAAGGCTCCAAGAGGGAGGAATTAATGGGAATTAAGTGGATTGGAGAGAGAGGGGAGGGGCAGGTCTAGAGAGGGAGAGGAGAGAGGGTGTCCAAGTTCGTTGGATGTGGTGAATGATTTAAATCTGAATTAATTTCAGATTTGAGAATATTAGTGAAGTTTCAAAATGAAATTGAACTTATTTTAGGAAAGGATTTCAAATTTAGATTGATTTGAATTTGAAATTTGAAAACTTTCCTAAATTAAGACGTTGAATAAAAGGAAAGCCTTGAATAGGAATTCGAATTTGGAGGCCAAAGGGGGATTGAGAAAAAGAGGCCGGCGGCTAGGCTAGGAATTAGGGTTAGTGTTAGGTGGCCGGCGGCTTTAAGAGGGAGAGAGGGATTAGGTAAGGGACTTTATGGCTTGCCTAATCAAAGCTCTTTAATTGATGAGAAGAAATTAAATCAAATTCAATTTGAAATTGATTGGAAATTGATTTAAGGAACTTCCCTAAAATAGAGTTTTATTTTAGGAAATAATTCAAATTTTAAATTAATTTGAAATCAAGGCTTTCAAAATAGGTTGGGGGAAAAAAGGAAGGTAATGATGAATGGATTTGAATTTGGGCGGCAAGGGTTAAAGGCTATGGCCGATGGCTTTGTGGGTGGGAGAACTTTAGGCCGGCGGCTAGGGAGGGAAAGGAAGAAGGAGAAAGGTAGTTTTAGGGAAAGAAAGATAAGGAGAAACAATAAGAAAAAGATAAAACTATGAGCCCGGACGCTTCCTACGACTGACGGGTCATATGTTGCCCTTCACCAAGGGACTTCAAGCCAAGAGCTTGGACTCATATTGCGGCTGGTGGAAACTATGATTTCCTCCCATAGAGATCTCACCCAAGTTCTCTCCAAAGAATAAAAGTGCAAAACAATTTTTTTATTAATAATCCATCATGTTAATACAAGAGCAAGGGCCTCTATATATAGGTCTCAAAATAAAAGAAACTAAAAAGACAACTTTGCCCCTTGGGCTTACATAAGACAAGATTCTTAAATAAGGATAAAAATGAAAAATGCATAATTAAATCAAAAATACAATTAATAAACTAAGATAAAAATGGAGTGATCTCGACTGTCGATCTTTGTCTCTTCCAATGATTAACGTCCACCGATAAATGTCCACATCACAAGCACTAGTCATAACTATTCAAGCGAAGTGTTGACAGAAGGCACCTCCAAGTTCGTTCAATTTTGAATTGAGAATCATATGGTTTGACTTTATTGTTGACCTCCACACCAGGACGAAAATTTTTTTTAAAAATAGCATAATTATTACCTTTGCTCGAATCCTGCTAAAATCCCGCCGCCTGCTTCAGTACCCATCCTCTGCAAGCGACGCTGAAGCTGTTCCTTCACCCATGGTTATCTTGATCAAGCAGCCTTCATTCGCGTTGATAAAAGGAGAACCGAAGGAAGTCCTCTGTTCGCTTCTTCTAGCCTCCAAACATCCCGAACTCAATCGGCCTCTTTAGCCCTTTGAATACCTGTAATACAACTGCCTGATTGGACCTTCCACTGAACCCAAGTCTACACACATCTTCCGGTTCCCAGCCTCCTCAAGCATCAACCTATAGCTATCTCGATTCCTCCCAGTCACGATTCCCTACCTTGCCTCCAATCCAGCCGCAACCCTGCATCCGTCTCCTCCCTTGAGCCTCACTCTTTGACCGACCATAGCAGCCGCACCCGTTGACCTCAACTAACGAACGAGTCAACCTGCCTAGTCCGATTTCTGCAGTAGCCAGCTACCTCCGATTCCAACCCCTCTTATCCGATTCCCTGCTCAGAACTACCAACACACATCGAATCCTTCATCCAAATGGAAGCCTTCGCTTAACCCAGCATCTCCCTCTCCGATCCAAAGCTCCGAACTTGACTTCCCTCTCAGTCGATTCCTGCCCTAGTCCGATCTCCCTCTCCCTATCCTTCCTTTCAACTGCCTACCCACACTCTATAACTCAAAGTTCTCAAGGCCCACCACTTCAATCCCCTCAGCTTTCTATTAAATCCTACAACCCACTATCCCACAAACAGCAAACCATCTTCTCAAACATCAACCCGCTTCATATTCGACATGTCTTCTGTAAGTAGAGGCGAAAGAATTGCAACAAATGCAGGCACCTACAACAACAGCAGGAGGTTCGTTAGTCCACGACAGACTACCTGTATAAAACAGCAAACAACTCATGACGTAACGCCACACCACCAGATCCGCAACATGTATACAAGAGGACAGAAGGAGTCTACCAATTCCAATACACAGCACATCAACAAAGACAACATGTAGAAGACAAAATTAAATTCGCAATAGCACGCCACCGAATCCGCAACACTCATACAAATGGATAGAAGGCGCCTTTAAGCTCTCAAATTAACATTATGCACATTCAAATGATAGTTACCCGCACAACTGATCAATGACAAATATCCTAAAATGCCTTCGTACTTGCATTGCAACAGACATATATCATCTATGCATTTTGCACTGCATGTACTTGAAAATAATGATTTGATCTGACTTTCTCTCCCCAAAACTCGTATAGAAATCGATAATCAATTCCTTAATTTCGCCATCATCATCATCATCATCTTCTGCTGTTAGCTTAAATAAAGAATCAATCATTTCAACCTTGAACGACTGCGTTCTTACTGATGCCCTATATGTCGAAATCAGGGGCCACCTCCTTGAACTGACAACTGTAGCGATTGGAGATACATCAGGCAGTCTAGGAGAGCTATGCGAGGCATCTGTTATTTGCATTAACCTTTAACAACACATTTGTTGAATATTGATCATTAACTATAGTGGACGCAATGCATCGTGTGTTGACATTCGCTTGAATACATCTAGCTATATCACATTGTCATTTCAACTGCATGTTGAATCCTTCTTGTTGCAACTGACAAGTTAATTGTGGTATGGGTCTCTTGTAGTGTCATTGAACCATTTTGCTTACAGGAAATTGATGTATTTGATTGGCGAGGTGTCGCATTTACTTGCGTATCTTTTGACATTTGTAAGAACTACCGTGTATATTTGCAAGAAAGTTGACGTCGGTCGTAGGGACTTCAACATCCTTTTGCATGACTTGTGTAAATCCCATACGTCAAAATCAAGTGATGTTGGTTGCATTTTGCTTTGACCTTTTTGAATATGCTTTTCATCAACAGTTCATCATATGTTGAATCCTTGTATTGCTTGTAAATGTCGACATGGATCACCTTCCACTTCCTGTACGTCCACCAGTACTTCCTCGGATGCACTTGTAGGAGATGTTTCTTGCACATAAATCTATGCTCAATTCTAAGCTCTTTCATACATGTCAATTGTCATCCTTCACAAGGGATTGTTGTACTCACCAATAAGTGGGTCTACATTGATTGCTAGGGTATCATTGCATTCGTCGCAATTCTCCTAACACTGTTCACAAATACATTGTATTCTTTGTTTATGACTATTGGTAAGTCACCGTATTCACTGTATGTGTATTACTGTCATTCGTAGGTGATCCATTCTATATCTTGCAAGTTACTTGATACTTGCCAAAGTCGTCATGTTCATTGCACATCCTTGTAGTCTTTGCAATCATCTCGAGTAGCCAAATTGCACTGGATTTTGTTATCATTTTTGTGAATGAAGTTGCAAGTTTAGCATATCAACTTGCAAGTTATTTGTGATTTGCAATGAATTTGATATCATTATCTATTAATATTTTCATCCCAATTGAAATGACAATTTCCCAATATTCTATTGGAAATATTATGTTATTGTTCAAATGAAATTCCTTATTGCTCATTTATTTTAGTCACATTCAACTTTGAGTTAGGTTCATATTCAATATTCTCCACAAGTTCATTTAGCATTTGCTCGTTCATTATTTGATGACATATGGATCCATTTCATTAATTTGAGTATGATTGATGCAGTCAAGAAAACCCCCAACCACGTGGGAGAAACTCGACAACCACACGCTCTGATACCAAACTTGATGCAGGCAACTAGATTAGAAAAGAGCCAAGAGAGGAGAAAACCAAGACTAGTAGAACATGACTCGATTCAACATTTAGAACACCAACATCCAACAAGCTTAAAAAACAAACGAAAGCTAAACAAACGAAACAAAATTAAAAATAAAAACCATTACCCTTAGAACAACCGGCAAACGGTTTCCTCACATGCAACGAAATAGTAGGCAATACAAAAGATGTGCTATAGGGCTTGCAAACTAAGGGTCCACCACAGCTACAAGGTCCAACGTCCACCAAAACTCCTCCAGCAAATGTTACCAAATCAGCCAACCAACACCTCCAATAGCTCAAGAAGAAAGATATAAGTGGAGTAGAACTTGCGAAGAGAAGAAAGAGGTAAGAAGCTCAAGACGAAATTGTAAAAAGGAAGAGAGAAATGGAACAAGCTCTCAAGCTTTTCCAAAGAAGAAACCCTCAGGTTTTAGAGACTTTGCTCAAATAATCAACAACCTTTTTATGCTCCAAAACACCTCCAATTTATAGGAAAAAAGGGGCAGCCAAACAGCCAAACCCGCCTCCAACCTAACCAATCAGGATAGGGGAAATGGAAGGCCAACAGACGTCCAGAAGCAGCACTCAAAAAGCCACATAGGAAAGCAGAAAAGGCAGCCACGGGAGACAGGACCAGGCCACACAGGGAACCGGAACAGGCAGCCAAGGGGGAAGGAACCGGACAAAGGAAAAGGAGTCAGGTGGGGGAAACTGAAGGGACACAGAGAAGGAGAAAGGGCAAGAATCCACTCCACATAATGAGCTAAAAAGTAAAATAACTTTCCAAATTAATGAGCTAAAACAGCAGCTCAATCATTAATGAGCTAGAACTAAGCAGCTCCCAAAAACACAGCCCAAAACCGAGCAGCCAAGCCCAACCCGAGAAGCAACCAGCAGCCCAAAGACCAAAGAACCCAACTAGCTAGCACAGCCAAAGTTTGTCAAGCCCAAGCACTACCTTACTCATGATCATTGGATGTCTTCCATCATAGGGTAGAAAAAAAACTTAAAATTGAAATTACAATAAAGTTTCAATTTAACAATAAAATTGAAATGAAGTTTGCATGCATCAATTCCCGTCTGGTGGGAGAATCTCATCTCCTGATGAGAAGGCTTCAACAGCTCCTCAATAGAGATCCAGATGACGGTTTTTTAGTTCAACAACATCCATCCATGTACAGTCAGTCAATGGACGATTGCTCCGTTTAACAAAGAACCTTTTGTGCTCGCCATGTCTAGTCTTAGTGGTTTTGATATCAATAACATCTTCAATTTGGTCATTTTTGTTCAGAACTGAAGTGGAAATTGGAAAAGTTTCAACCTCCACAAAATCAACTGAATCTCCTTCATACAAAGAAAGGTCAGAAACATTAAACACAGGAGAAGTTCCAACAGTAATAGGAAGATCTAGGAGATAGGCATTCGTGCCCAATTTTCGTAGAATACGAAAAGGCCCAAATTTCTTTCTGCTTAATTTACCAAAAATACCAACAGGAAATCGTTGACGACGAAAGTAAGCCATAACCAAATCACCCTCCTTAAAATAAAATTCACTCCGGTGTTTATCAGCAGCAGATTTGTATTTATCATTAGCCATACGGAGTTTTTCAAGGACTTGCTGTTGGACAGATTTGATATGATCAAAAGTTTGTGGCTTCAGCACTAACTTTATTAGGTAAAGGCAAATAATTTCTATCCAAAATGTGAGATATAGGCTGACCATAAATAATTTCAAAGGGAGTTTTTCCAGTGGTTCTATTAACAGATTATTATATGCAAACTCAGCTTGGGGCAATATCAAATCCCATTGGGAAGGTTTCTGACCAGCAAGACATCTCAGTAAATTCCATAAGCTTCAATTGACAACTTCAGTTTGTCCATCGGTTTGTGGATGATAAGCATTACTAAACTGAAGAGTAGTTCCTAACTTAGCCCAGAGTATTCTCCAAAAGTGACTCAAAAATCTAGTAGCCTTATTAGAAGTAAATGTTCGAGGAATGCCATGGAGAAGAACAATTTCTTTAAAAAATAAATCAACAATATATGAAGCATCAAAAGTTTTTTTGCATGGAATAAAGTGTACCATTTTGCTAAAACGATCCACAACGAAAAATACAGAATCATATTTTCGTGCAGTAACAGACAGCCTTAAAACAAAATCCATAGAAATATCTTCCCAAGGTTTATTTGGAATTGGGAGGGGAGTATACAAACCAGTATTTTGAGATGTTCCTTTGAAAGCCTGACAGATTTTATATTGTTTCACCAGCTTAGCAATTTGCTTTCTCATATGAGGCCAGAAGTACTTTTCCTCCACTAAAGCAATAGTTTTACCTTGGCCAAAATGCCCACCCAGACCCCCACTATGAAGTTCTTGCGCACGTTGTTCTCTTAAAGAATTTTTTGTAATGTAAAGTCTAGAACCTTTAAACAAAACATATTGTTGAATGACAAATTGAGCAGATTGATCAGTTCCTGAAGTGAGACAAGCTTTCCAAATATCTTTAAAATATGGATCATTAGCATAGGTGTCTTTTAAGAAATCGAAAGAAGTTATGGTTGGATAAACATTTACCAAAAGATGAGACCTCCTACTTAAAGCATCAGCCACTTTATTTAGCACCCCAGTTTCATGCTTAATATGAAATGAGTATTCTTACAAAAGAGAGGTCCACTTGGCATGTCTTTTGTTCAGATTTTTTTGAGAGCCTAAAAATTGCAAAGCTTCATGGTCTGTGTTTAAAACAAATTCTCTTTGAATTAAATAATATCTCCAGAATTTCAAAGCTTGAACAACTGCATAAAATTCCAAGTCAAAAGTGGAATATCAAGATCGAGAATCATTTAACTTTTCACTAAAGTATGCAATGGGCTTCCCTTCCTGACTAAGCACAGCTCCTATACCAATATGCGAGGCATCACAATCAACTTTAAAAACCTTTTCAAAATTTGGCAGGCTAAGGATTTGTGGGCTCCGAAAATTCGGCCCCGGCCTCCGCCCGACTTTTGTTTTCTTTTCGGGGGGAGTTTTAACGAATTAAGTTCCGGGGTAAATTTTGGAAGGCAGATGAATATTGTAGATAAAACACTACCCAGAGATTTCGCCCTCATTCTGCGAGGACTTTATGATCTGAGTTCTGGTTCCCTATAGGCGCAAGCCCCTATATTTAATTACCCCTCCCGATCACGAGAGAGAACTTTCGATTAAGGCTAGTCGTCAATCAGATACGTAAGAAATACGCGTTATCTGGCATATAGTAGCAGCATGAGTTTGGGGTTTAAAAGATTGGAAGGGTTTGATATTTAAAATAGAAATTTCACCATCTCAGACTTAAAGCGTATGGTGGGGGAATGGATGATAGACCCGGTCAAGATCACATGATTCCGTCGTCCCGGGCCATCGTGATCCCTGGTCTACTTAGTCAGAGGAGGTAGTCGACCCAACCTGACAGAAGGATCCTTGTCGGCAGCCATGGGTTGCTTCGTCCAAGGGTACCTTGTAGACCTGGGGTAAATATTTGTCTAAGGGGACAAATTTGAATCCACCTTAGCTGACAGAGGGCTTTGTGCCCTATCGATCATATCCTATTGATTCATGTCTCAAGGATTTGATGCCATTGGGGAGCATACGGGCTCTGGCCATAACCATAATATAATGGTGCCATTTGGCGGCGACCACCTAGTTCAGAGGGCCCTGAGTCATAACCGTTTATTCTGCAGTGCCATTTGACGGCGAAACTGCCGATTAGAGGACTCGTACCACATCCTTGCTGGTAAGAGATTGTTTGAGAATGGATCCTAGTGATATTTTCGACTAGGCATTAGCTCTATGTGAGCTGAAGTAGATTTTAATTTGTCCACCTCGGCAAACTGTTGCGGAGGATGGATGAATTTTACTTTAAGTGTATGATGATTTAGTTTCAATTTCAAATATTATAGACTTTTGGGGTTTTAGAATTTTTTTTGGAGATTTGGATTTTACGGGAAATTTGGGAAGTTGGGAGGCATTTTGAAATATTTGGAATGGAGCCCTCCGGTTGAGATTCACATTCAACACGGCCATCATCGGGGTGTTTGGGGTCATTTATATTTTATTGATCAGACCCTGTCGACTCTATCTACTGGTCGATAGAGGATCGGGTTTCATAGGCTCTGGACCTTTGTTAGTGAATTCTCTTGATTATAGACCTTGAAGGCCTAATATGAACTATAAAATAAATATCCCGGTCGATCTCGCAACCGCATATTTATTTAATGGTTCGAGTTGTGTCGACTCCTATTTACCCGTATAGGAGGATCGGGCTCGAACTTGAATTCACTCATTAACCCGCGCAGCATCCCTAGACGTCACGTGTGTACTAATAACACGCTCGTCGGGGCCCACGCGGGTTCTTGATTGCACTTACCCCTTTTGTGTTCCTATGTGTATACAAATTAAGGTGCACATATGCGGATGTACTTTTAGAGTGTTTGTAAACGCCTTCTGTCTGCTTGCATGGATGTTACAGATCCGGTGGCGTGGCGTTGAAGCTTGTGGGCGCCTTCTGTCTGCTTGTACGAAGGTTGCATATCCGGTGGCGTGGCGTCGTACGATCTCCACAACTGTTGCTGGTAGGCAGGTAGATGTTTTCATTCATAGATTGGAATTGACTTCAGGATATTGCATTTACTGAAGTCTTTCTGCATCTACCCACGAGTGACATGTTTTACATACATCTGTACTCGCAGAGAGATTGTATGTATTGCAGATCTTCCAAGGTTGTTTACAGATGTTGTGTGTATTTATTTCCACAAGGAGTTCACTGTACTTATGATATACCCACTGTTGCTATCCACAAATATTATATTATTTACCACTGCTCGTAAGGGATATTCATGTTTACTATAATCTCCTAAATGTGCTTTATAGGAGAATCGTTATACTTGCATCATGTCCACTTTTCACCAATCTCAGGTGGTATGATGATTGTACTTGCTTATAGGGACGGGTCTACCACCCTAAGACAACTGTCATTGGTTTGTAAGGGACTAATATACTTGCTTGATGCTGCACTATTGTGGACTGTAAGAGTGTCATAGTGTTCACCATATGCTGCATATTGATCGCTATAACTTGCCAGTGTTTCTTGCATTTATTTGACATTGGATTGTTACTGCTTGTGGGAATGTCACTTAATAGTGTTTGCATTTCAATTATCATGACGGCTCTTTGACATTTGTTGGAGATTTCATGTCATAGCTTATAGATAGAAACTATTATTCCTTTGCAAGCAAGTTGTACTTAGAGTTCCTTGTTCGATACAAGTTCAATTCGAGTCTTTCGTATGTGTTCATTGCAAGTCTTCTATACATGCCCATGAAAGGATGTTCATATTCATTGCATGATCCTTGTAGTAACTTGCAGGTATACTATCGTACATTGTAGGAACATCATGTATTTGTCTGCATTACATCTCTTCTGCTATTGCTTACAAGTACATCACACTTCTTGTATATGACCGTTAGTGGGTTATCATGCTCATTGTAGTTTTGCAATCACTTCAAGTCACCCAAAATATTGAATTTCATTATCATTTGCATATCGCTCATATTTCTTATCTTTCAAGTTTGATTTGAGTCCATGTTCTTGTTATCCAAATCAAGTTTGAATGTTCAAATTATGCTTGATTAGAGTTCAAATCAAGTTCATATCCTTCGCAGTTTATTTAAGTCCCAATCCAGTTCGAGTCCTCGTCATCTGATTCAAGTTTAGAACTTCTGCAAATGTTCAAATCTTCTTGTTGTTTGGTTCAAATTGAGTTCAATGTAGACTTGAATCAAATCCTCACTTGAGTTCAAATCATGTCCAAATTATGCTTGATTAATATCCCAATTAGTCTCAAGTTAATGTTCAAGTTTGAATTGGGTTCACATTCAAGTCTTTTGTAGTTTAGTTGGGTCCCTCGTAGTCATATGGAGTTCAACCTTTGGTCCTCAACTTGTTCACTTGAGTTCAAAGCACAAGTCCTTGCAAGTTCTTTTTCTTGTGTTCAAATAGTTTGACTTGAATTTACATGTTCAAGTTCAAGTTCATAAGCTTTGCTTGAGTCCAAATCAAGTCCACTGTTGTTACTTATTGGAGTTCAGATCATATTGAGTTCATGCTTAAGTCAAGCTCTTTGTAGTCAAATTGCAAGTCCTTACTTGCATTCAAATTGTGTTCACTTGATATTCGCATTGAACTAGAGTTCCTTTCATTTGTTTAAATCTTCTATGAATGTTCAAACCGGTTCCCTACTGTCCAAGAGTCCACAAGTTCGAATTCAAGTCCCAAATCTTGTCCATATATGAGTTCAATTCAACATCGTTTAATTGACTTTGATTTAGGTTAGATTTTATATTCATTTGAGTTCAGTTCATCCTTCAAATTGAGTCCTTTGTTTGTTCAAATTTTGTTCAAGTCCTCAAAATGTTCAAATGAAATTTCGGCAGCCTCCCGACGTCTCCCCCGTTTAGGGGAAAAACCAAGAGGCTGCCTTCCCCTCCACGCGACGTGCGCGCTTCAGGTAGATGTCCGTAGACACCACGACAGCAAAGTTTCTTCAATCCCCGCCCGCTACATGAGCGTTTAGGGGTCTTGGGCGCCTGTTGCAAAGAAACACAGAAGTTTCCCCACATGTGGGTACTTAATTTTTTTGTTTCCCCTCACACTACATGAGCGGTCCGGGGATTACCCAACTCGTCGCGAGCGCCGCACCGGTTTTCCGCCCTACTACGCTACGTGAGCGCGTAGGGGGTTTGCCGGTTCGTCGCAAGCGTCGAGGGCGGGGTTTAAGGCGATTGCCCGCCTCGTCGTCGGCGTCGCGCTAGCTTCCCTCCCTACTACGCTACGTGAGTGCGTAAGTGGTTTGCCAGCTCGCCGCTAACGACGAGAACAGGAATCTGAGTTTAGGGAGTATACCTTCGCATGTCGACGGCGGTACGGGCTCATGGATCGAGGTACGAGGAGAGAGGGAAGAGCACCCTCTCTTTATTAATTATAATCAATAGTTAATTATAATTATTTTAAATTAATTATAATTAATTAGAATAATTAATTATAATGAATATAATTAATTAAAGTAATTAATTATATTTAACTTTAATTAATTAAAACTAATTAATATTAATTAACCATAATTAATTAATTAGTAATAATTAATTAAAATTAATAAGATATTAATTATAATTAATCAAGATTAATTTTAATTAAATAAATTATAATTAATTCAAAATTAATTATAACTATTTTATTAAAATTAATTAAAATTAATTATAATAAATATAATTAATTAAAATAATCCCTAATTCGGCGGATTTGCAGGATCAAGCCGAAGAAGTGCGCGGAAGGGAGAAACTACCTTCACAGTGAGCGAGCTCGTGTTGTTGCTCCCGATCCAAATGTCGTAACTCCCGAGCCGATAGGAAGGGAAAGTCGTCAAGGGAATGAAGTCGGACAGCTAGAGGGGGGGCTTCTTCACGCGAGCGAGCTCCCGTATGGCTTCCGATCAAAATGTCGTAACTTCCGCTCCTACAGGGAAGGGAGTCGCGGAAGGGGCGAAGTCGAACCGCACGAAGGAGCCGAAGATGCAGTCGGCTAGGGTAGAGGGATCGGAGAGGAAGGAGGCGTCGTCGGGTCTGCTGTGTGGAGTTGGAGGAGATCGGCGAAGGGATCTCGGCTGGATACTTTGAGTGAGGTAAGGGTTTGATCTCTCTCTCTCTCTCTCCCTCTCTCTCTCTCTGTGGACCGGAGTTTGGATAGAGATCGGAAGGTGGAGAGGAGGCCGCGGGATTGAGAGCTCGGTTTGGTCGGATATGGGTCGGTCGTGGCTTGCGATGGGTATGGAAGAGGGAATCAAAGTGGAGGTCGGATGGCTTTGGAGAGATCGGAAGAAATGACGGGATCAGTTGCTGTAGGTGGATCGGAGGCTGGGGCGAAGGCTGAGGTCGGGATTGAGGGAGATCGAGAGTTGTCGCATACAGGGAGAGGAAGTGCCGGAAAATGGAGCCTTGGGGTCGGTATTTAACGACAACAGCGGGAGTGGAGGGATCGTGTCCAAGCATGTGCGAATGGACATCTGACTTCGGCGCCGTCTACAGAGGTATGGGTACTGTTCACGCGGCGGGATTTCTGCAGGATTCGCGTATGGCTTCGCCTCA
Organism: Dendrobium chrysotoxum; assembly: GCA_019925795.1. Taxonomy (NCBI): domain Eukaryota; kingdom Viridiplantae; phylum Streptophyta; class Magnoliopsida; order Asparagales; family Orchidaceae; genus Dendrobium; species Dendrobium chrysotoxum. Next base: position 14,145,713 of record CM034313.1, read on the forward strand.
GGTAATGATTTTGAGTTTTTTTTTCTTTTTTTTTATTTCATTAGCAGAGGTCAACAGGATTGGAGCTTGACTCATTTTTGCTTTGATTTTTTAAAAAAGTTTGTTTAGATTTAGGTGTCCATTTAAAGACTCCTTTTTTTAAACAATCAGTGATAGGGGTAAGGGTAATTAGAGAACTGAAGTTTTTAATGAACATTCGATAGAAAGAAGCTAAACCATGAAACCCTCTCACATCGCTAATATTTTTAGGAGTAGGCCAGTTTTAAATTGCCTCAATTTTAACAAGATCAACCTTAATTCCCTTTGCAGACACGATGTATCCCAAAAATGTCAAACTTGAAGTCATGAAAGAACACTTTTTCAATTTGATGTACAGCTTTTGTTCTCTTAGAGTTTGCAGAATTTGTTTCACATGATTAAGATGTTCAGAGGAGTGAATGTTGTAAATCAGAATATCATCAAAGTACACAACCACAAACTTCCCTATGAAAGGCCTTAAAACATGATTCATTGTTCTCATAAATATACTAGGAGCATTAGACAACCCAAAAGGCATAACCAACCATTCATGCGGTCCTTCTTTGATTTTAAAAGCAGTTTTCCATTCATCACTTGGTCTAATCCTAATCTGATGATATCCACTTCTCAAGTCAATTTTAGAAAAGATTTTAGCACCACTTAACATATCCAACATGTCATCAAGCCTAGGAATTGGAAACTTGTATTTGATGGTTATTTTATTTATGGCTCGGCTATCCACACACATCCTCCAGGTTCCATATTTTTTAGGAGTAAGTAAAGCAGGCACAACACAGGGACTTAGGCTTTCTTTAATTAAACCCTTCTCTAAAAGTTCAGACACTTGCTTATGAAGTTCTTCATGTTCAGTTGGACTCATTCTGTAATGGGGAAGATTAGGCAATGTGGCTCTAGGGATTAAATCAATATAATGTTGAATGTCTCTCATTGGGGGCAAACCTTTTGGCAACTCTTCAGGTGTTGTCAGAAAACTCATCGATTAAAGGTTGTATTTCCTTAAGAATTTGAGGGGTTGGGTCAGATTCTTTTCCTAGCACCAGATATGCTACTTCATATTGTTTCAATTCATTTGTGTTAAGAAGCAGTTCAGGAGTGGTTGTTTTTGCAGTTTTGTTATTTTTGGCAGGTGGGTCAGGAATGTGTCTTTGAGGATAAAGAGTGAATTCCTTATTATTTTGAATTAAAGTGTAGGTATTATTTTCCCCGTTATGAATTGTTTTGTGATCAAATTGCCAAGGACGACCCAATAAGATGTGACAGACTTCAAGAGGCACGACATCACAAACAACTTGATCTTTATAAAAACTCCCAATTGTTAGATTAACAGTGCATTGCTTTGTTATAGGAACCTCACCTCCTTCCTTGAACCAAGAGATTTTATAAGGTTTGGCAAGTGGCTTTGATTTCAATTTGAGCTTATCTACCATCAGTTGTGAAACAAAATTACTTGAATTCCCACTATCGATCATTAAAGTGCAAAGTTTTCCCTCAATAGTGTAGGTGGTTCGAAAAATATTCCTTCTAAGCCACTTATCTCCCTTTTCCATTTTAACAGTTAGGACTTGTCGGATTACTAAAAGTTCTTCACCTTCATCGCCCTCTACATCAACCTTTTCGAACTCGATTTCATTTTCTAATTCAGTTTCATTTTCTTCTACTTCCTCTATTTCTTCATCATTTTCAATGTAGTTATTTCTTGGAGGATTGTTTTTTCTACAAGCAGCTGAAAGATGCCCATTAGCCCGCATTTGTAACATGGTTCAATCAGTTTGGGTGGTTCAGTCGGTTTGGGTCCCATTATTCCCTTACCCTTATCAACAGTTTGAGTTTCAAATGTTTTAGTTCGCACACCAGATGTTCCCACGGAAGGTTGTGAAGATTGAATTTTAATCCCACCAGTTTGTCTTCGCTTATAAGTTTCAGGAGCTTTGTTATGACTTCGTTGATGTTGCTTTTCAATTTTTAGAGCCATATGAAAGGCCTCGTCAAGTTTGATTACATGGTGCAAATTAAGTTGATCTTGAATTGTCAATTTTAATTCGTTGATGTATCTAGTGACAGTTCTCTCCTCAGATTCATCTAAGTCGTTTCGAGATTGGAGTTTATAAAAGTTTCAGTGTACTCTTCAACTGTTTGATTTCCTTGATGAAGGTTGTTAAATTCTTGGAATATGTTTCGTGAGTGGTCTGAAGGCAGAAATTTCCCTCTCATTTTTTCTTTCATCCTCCTCCTAGTTTTGGATTTTTTCTTTCCCTCGCCTTAGCCTATTATTTTGAAGGTTCTTCCACCAAGTTAATGCATGACCAGTGAGTTTTAAGCTTGCAAATTTAACCTTCTTATTATCAGGTATTTCCTTCCATTCGAAGAATTGATCCACCTTTTCTACCCATTCGATGAATTGGCCGGGTTGTAGTTTTCCTTCAAAGTTATGGACATCGATTTATATCCCTTGATCCCAATTCCTATGACGTCTATTTTGATTTACTGGGATTTCTTCTTTACTTTCAAAATGCTGAACATTAGCATTGTTGACATTCAAATTTGCAATTGCTTCAGTCATATTGTATATTTGTTGTTGCAAATTATTCAATTGTTGCATCATTTGTTGCCAATCTCTTGGGTTGTTTTGATTAGCCATTATGATTCAAGAAAAACTCACACACCAACCTCGGATATGCTAACCTAGGCTCTGATACCAAACTTGATGCCGTCAAGAAAACCCCCAACCATGTGGGAGAAACTCGACAACCACACGCTCTGATACCAAACTTGATGCAGGCAACTAGATTAGAAAAGAGCCAAGAGAGGAGAACACTAAGACTAGTAGAACATGACTCGATTCAACGTTTAGAACACCAACATCCAACAAACTTCAGAAACAAACGAAAGCTAAACAAACGAAACAAAATTAAAAATAAAAACTACTACCCTCAGAACAACCGGCAAGCGGTTTCCTCACATGCAACGAAATAGTAGGCAATATAAAAGATGTGCTAAAGGGCTTGCAAACCAAGGGTCCATCAAAGCTACAAGGTCCAGCGTCCAGTAAACCTCCTCCAGCAAATGTTACCAAATCAGCCAACCAACACCTCCAATAGCTCAAGAAGAAAGATACAAGTGGAGTGGAACTTGCGAAGAGAAGAAAGAGGTAAGAAGCTCAAGACGAAATTGTAGAGAGGAAGAGTGAAATGAAACAAGCTCTCAAGCTTTTCCAAAGAAGAAACCCTCAGGTTTTAGAGACTTTGCTCAAATAATCAACAACCTTTTTATGCTTCAAAACACCTCCAATTTATAAGAAAAAGGGGCAGCCAAACAGCCAAACCCGCCTCCAACCAAACCAATCAGGATAAGGGAAATGGAAGGCCAGCAGGCGTCCAGAAGCAGCACTCAAAAAGCCACATAGGAAAGCAGAAAAGGCAGCCACGGAAGACAGGACCAGGCGACACAGGGAACCGAAATAGGCAGCCAAGGGGGAAGGAACCGGACACAGGAAAAGGAGCCAGTTGGGGGAAACTGAAGGGCCATAGAGAAGGGGAAAGGGTAAGAATCCACTCCATATAATGAGCTAAAAAGTGAAATAACTTTCCAAATTAATGAGCTAAAACAGCAGCTCAATCATTAATGAGCTAGAACCAAGCAGCTCCCAAAACACACAGCCCAAAACCGAGCAGTCAAGCTGAACCCAAGAAGCAACCAGCAGCCCAAAGACCAAAGAACCCAACTAGATAGCACACCCAAAGTTTGTCAAGCCCAAGCACTACCTACTCATGATTATTGGATGTCTTCCATCATAAAGTAGAAAAAAACTTAAAATTCAAATTACAATAAAGTTTCAATTTAAAAATAAAATTGAAATGAAGTTTGCATGCATCAATGATTTAAGGCTTTAAATTCTATTCCCTGTAGTTCAAATCAAGTCATCTGTTTTGTCCAAGTCCTTGTCATTTTCGGACAAAATTTTGACAACCTCCCGGCGTCTCTCTCGTTTAAGGGAAACTATAGCAAACTGGGCCTTCCCACCACGCTAAGAAAAGCATGTATGGTAGGTGTCCGTAGACACCGTGGCCGTAATCTTCATCCCCCACTACGCCAAGAAAGGCGTGTATGGGTCTTCAAAAATACCTGTTTGAAAACACATTTGGCTTCCCCCCTACGTGCTACATGAGCGCCTACGGGTACTTATAAGTATCCCCAGTTTGCCGTAGGCATCGCACTGGGTTCCCATCCCACCATGCTTAGAAAAGCATGTATGGGCAATTTTCCGGTGCGCCGCGAATGCTGAAAATGGGACTTTTGATGATTACCCGCTTCGTCGTAGGCGTCGTACCAGGTTCCCTTCCCACCACGCTAAAAAAAGCGTGTATAGGCGGTTTTCCGATGCCCGCAAACGCTGAAAATAGGCTCTCGGGTTTTTGAGTTTGGAGAGTTATCCCTTCCGTGACACAGGAGTTGGCGGCGATGACAGGGGCGAAATGTACAAAATATACTCATTTTCTCTTCTTTTTTTTTTAATTTCCCCATCTCTTTTTTTTTCACACATACACATGCACACACACCCATATATATATATACATATATTTAAATAATAACGATAATAATAAAGCTCTTATTATTAATAGTGATTCTAACAATAGTATCATTAATAAAACATTAACAATGACAACAACAACAACAACATCAAGCCTTTGTCCCACTACGTGGGGTCGGCTACATGAATCCTTTTTCTCCATTGTGTCATGTTAAAAGTCAAATTCTCGTTTAAATCTAATAAAGAAAGATCATTTCTAATATTTTCTAACCAAGTCTTTTTAGGTCTAACTCTACCTTTCTTAACATAAGTCAAATCTAATATATCTACTTCCTAACCGGGTCATCCGAAGGCCGCCATTTTATGTGACCAAACCATCTAAGGAGACTCTCTCTAATCTTATCTTCCAGTGGAGCTACTCCAACCTTTTCACGTATATGCTCATTTCGTATCCTATCTCTAAGGGTAAAGCCACTCATCCACCTGAGCATCCTCATCTTTGCAACACTTAACTTAGTATTATGCTTCTCTTTTAATGGCCAACATTCGGCACCATAAAGCATTGCAGGTCTCACAACCATCTTATAGAATTTTCCCTTAAGTTTGAGAGGGACTTTTCTATCACACAACAAACCCGATGCATTCCTCCACTTCAAACATCCAAGTTGAATTCTGCTAATAATATCCCCATCTATTTCACCATCACTCTAAATAATAGATCCAAGATATCTAAAACCTATACTCTTATTAATGACTTGATCGCCCAAAGTCACAATCCCCTCACTAGGTCTATTACTACTAAAATTACACTTTATACATTCAGTTTTAGATCTACTCAAGCGAAAACCTTTAGACTCTAAGGTTGACCTCCATAATTCAAGTTTACCTTCAACTCGCTCTCTAGTGTTATCAACAAGAAGAATATCATCAGCAAAAAGCATACACCAAGGTACATCCTCTTGCAAATGTCTAGTGAGAACATCCATGACTAAAGAAAAAAGATATGGGCTTAAGGCTGATCCTTGATGTAATCCAACCGAAATAGGAAAATACTTGGTCAAACCACCAAGTGTTTGAACACAAGTAATAGCTCCTACATACATATCTTTAATGATTTGAATATAAGCGTTATTAACTCCTTTCTTTTCAAGAACTCTCCATAGCACTTCTCTTGGAACTTTATCATATGCTTTCTCTAAATCAATAAATATCATATGTAGATCCTCCTTATTCTCTCGATATTTCTCCATCAAATCTCTCAATAAATGTATGGCTTCCATAGTAGACCTACCGGGCATGAATCCAAATTGATTTTGAGAAATATTAGTATCACGTCGCAACCTATGCTCCATAACTCGCTCCCATAGTTTTAAAGTATGACACATTAATTTAATTCCTCTATAATTAGCACAATCTTGTGCATCACCTTTATTTTTTAAAATAGGAATTAACACACTCATTCTCCACCCATCTAGCATCTTTTTAGTCTTCAAAACAGTATTAAAAAGTTTAGTAAGCCAAAAAATTCCTTCATCTCCTAATCATTTCCACACTTCTATTGGAATATCATCAAGTCTAACAACTTTTCCACACTTCAATTTCTTTAAAGCCTATCGAACTTCTGTTATACTAATACGCCGATAAAAACAGAAATATTTATTTTCATTTAGGGTGCTAAGATCACTAGAGTCAATTATATTTTCACATTCTTCATTAAAAAGTTTAGCAAAATATCTCATCCACCTTTGTTGAATATCATCTTCCAAGAAAAATACTTTTTGATCTTCATCCTTAATACAATTCACTTGAACTAAATCCTTACTACTCCTATCTCTTGGTTTGGCTAACTTATACATATATCTTTCTCCCTCATTAGTATCAAATCTATTATATAAATCATTAAAAGCTAATATCTTTAAATCGCATATTGCTTTCTTAGATTTCTTATGTGCCTCTTTATATCTTTCTCAATTATCAGAATTTTTACATTTAAACCAAATTTTACAACAAACATTTTTAATTTTTATCTCTTTTTGCACATTTGGATTCCACCAACTATTTTTACTATTAAGAGCTTTTCCCTTTGATACTTCAAGTACATCTTTTGCAATATTTTTAATATCACTAGGCACTTTTTCCCATATAACATTAGCATCCCCATGCACAGACAAAATCTTAAGATTTAAAATATTACTCTCAAAAATATTTTTGTTAATATTCTTTAAATGTCTCCATCTAATCCTAGAATATCGTTTTACATTATTTTTTATTTTCTGTTCATTTATCTTAAAGTTTAAAACTAATAATCAATATTGGATATATAAATTTTCACTCGGAATAATTTTACAATCTTTACAATCTAAACGATCTAACTTTCTTATAAGAAAATAATCAATCTGAATTTTACTATATCCATTTTTATAAGTGATGAGATGCTCATCTCTTTTTTTAAATAAGGTATTAACAAGTAAAAAATTATAAGCTAAAGAAAAATTTAATATGATCTTACCACCTTTATTTGTCGTTCCAAACCCATGGCCACCATGAATGCTTTTAAAATCATCTACCTCTCTACCAACATGTCCATTTAAATCTCCTCCAATAAAAAACTCTTTCTTCAAGAGGTATATTCTGTATTAATTTTTCTAAGTCATTCTAAAATTTTAATTTTGAACCCATATCTAAACCTACTTGAGGAGCATATAACATTAACAATGAGAATATCATTAAATATTATTAACATTGCTAATAACAATCATAATAATTAGTTAATAAAAATGTTAATACTATCAAACTCACTAATTAGTAATGACAACTAATGTTAGCAACAAATAAGTAAATGGGGATAAACATAAGTTTAGAAATAAACCTCTTCGTTAAGGGACATTAGGTGATGGCTTTGTGATTATTTTGCTGGAGTGTGGGTTGAGTTGGTAAGATTTGGGTTTGCTGTTAGGTTTAGGAAGTGGGGCTTTAGGCTTAATTGGGTTATAGAAGGGCTCGGTTTGGCCAGGGCAGAAGAAATTGGCTAGAAGGAGGGGGCTTTAAGGCTCGACTATAGCAAGAGCTCGGCTGGAGGTGTCTTCGGGCTAGGGTCGCGAGCAGGCTTCGGGTCAAGGAGTTCGGCAATCGTTCTACCGATTTTTGGAAGGTGGCGGGTAAGTGCGGTCGGCTGTAGAGATGGCGACGGGATGAGTTCGGTTAGGTGGAGATTTCAGCTTGTATGTGAGGCTACAGGCGTGGAGGCTTTGGGATTCAGGCGGCTCGATGGGAGTGGGGAAGTCAGATGGGAAGGCTCTATCAGAGCTTGGCGTCGGGCCGGCTTCGGTTTAGAGAACAGAAGGGCAATGGTCTACAGGTTTGGCGAGCTCTGTGACAAATTGAAGATCGGATGTGTGAGGGGAAGATACGTCAGGTCTAGATGGAGCTCAGTTAGATGAGGAAATCTGTAGCTGAGTGCAAATGTCAGAGGAAGCCAAGCAATGGAGCTCTGGGGCTATGTAGAGGTCCGACTATAGGAGATCGAAGAGGGGATGGGGCTGCTAATAGTCAGCGGGTATGGAGGTTTGAGGAGGCTTGGGAGGAGATTTGCGGCTACATGTAAGGAAAGATTGAGGCGAGCTCGCAGGATATCCGGGAGGAAACATGATTGCAGCGTGATTTGCACAGGATTTGCGGGATTCCTTCGACGGGATACGAGGTATGCTTGATTTAAGCAGATTTTGTGGGATTTTAACTGGGATTTGAGTTGAGTTTTAGCTGTTTATCCAGAGGTCAATAATATGGTCGTGGCATCGACCGAGATTATTTCATGTAGCTCATATTTGCCTACCAAGCTTCGGATCATTTGACCACCTTTGAACAATAAAATTAAAAACATAGCTTGAATAATGAACTGCATAAATAAAACAAAAATTTTGGGGCATAGTCTTATGTTATACAATCATCCAAAATTTTTATAAATATTTAATGAAATATGATGCACAAATAATTTTGACATAACTGAAGTGATGAAAAATAACGATGTAATATTGAGTTTAAAACTCCTATAAGATGGCAACAAATCAAAGTAAGAGAAAAATGTTTTTCTCAATCTAAGATGTCTATTCTCCTCCTAATTTTATATTTATATCTTAAACTATATGAGCTCTTCAAATACAAAATAACATCCTTGATTGTGATTTATTACATCAAAATTACGTGAAAATCAATTTCAACAATTTTGATAATAATTTTGCATAGTAACCTTGATAAATAAAACTCTCCTACGAGGACTAGCCGATTTGAAGCTCTCCAGCGAAGTAACCTTGATAAACAAAACTCTCCAAACAAGATGCAATCCTGCCGCCATGATGCAATCATGTTTTTTTTGTATTTCTTATTGAACAATGGTTTTTATTTTATTTTTAGTTATGTTTTATTTTTGTTAGATATCCAATGATGGAAGGCATCCTATGAGCATGGTAGGTTATGCTTTGGGCTTGGTAGACCTTGGTTTGCTAGCTTGGGTCCTTTGGTGGCTGCTGATTTTCGGTTGGGAGCTGATATTGGAGTTCTATTTTTGTGAGCTGAAGTTTAGCTCATTAATTCTAAAAGGTATGAAGTATTGGTGAAGCTCATTAATTCTAAAAGGTATGGTGGTGTGTGGCTTTTCTTTTCCCCTTGCTGCCTTCTCGTTTTCCCCCTTGCTGCCTCCTCGGTTTCTCCTCTTAACCCTTCGGTTTTGGTGGTTTTTGCTGTTTCCCATGAGTTCCGTTGGGCTTCTTGTGCCTGCTGCCTTGGTTGCTGGTTTGCCCCTTCGGCTCCTTCCCACCTGGCTGGTTCCGTGGACTTCTGGGCTGTTTCCGTGGCCTTTTTGGATGGATTGCTGTGGTCTTTTCTCTTTGTTTCCTGTACCCCTTTATGGCTGTTGTTTGGTGACCTTTGGTCTTTCATTTCCCTAAATCTAATTGGTTTAGATGAAGGTGCTATGGCTGTTTGGTTTCCTTATGGTTTGCCTATAAATATAACATGTTTTTGGAAGGAAAAGGTTGTTGAAAATTGTTTGGCAAAGCTACTAAACCTAAGGGTTTCTTCTCTTGGAAAAGCTTGAGAGCTTTGTCCACCTTCTTCTCCTCTTTTCTATAGCTTGCGAGCTATATTCTTCTCGGGCTTCTTACCTCTTCTTCTTTCCACAAGTTACGTTCCACCTGTACCTTTCTTCTTGAGCGATTGGTGTTATCGGTTGGCTGATTTGGAAGCATTTGCTGGAGGAGTTGGTTGGACGGTTGGACTTTCTTGCTGTGGTGGACCATTTGGTTTGCTAGCCCTAAGCACATACTTTACTTTACCTACTTTTCGATACATGCGAGGAAACCGTTCCTACGGCTGTTCTGAGGATAGCGACTTTTTATTTTTCTTTTTGTTTCGTTTGGTTTCAATTCTCCTTTGTCTTTTGGAAGTGTGGATGATTGCTACTATTTGAAGTTAATTTAAGTAAGTGTTGCCTATTGTTCTCTTTATCTGGCTTTCTCTCTAGTTTGCTTGCATCACACCAATAGAGGATACACGCTCTTATCAACTTCAGACGATCCAGAGCATTCATTAACCATTATAATGAATCCTCCTTGAATAAAGCCATTACAAAGATCAAAAGAAGCCTCCACGTAGGCTTCACCACCATTCCAGCTTCTTAACTTCCAGAAAGAAATGTACGCCATCAAGGAATGAAGGGCAAGGAACCCCCATTCCTTACTTTATTCACCAATTCATTTCTCCTAGAACGAGAACAATTGTTTACTGGACCAAGTCATTTAAGCTCTTTCTGCTATTTAAGCTTAGAACCAGATGAACTAATACCACTAACATCCCCTCCTTGGACAGCACTCATCACCTTATTAGCCACTATATTCACCAAAGTGGAAGCAGATATTCCAGCTTCTTCCATCAACAAATTGTCATTCCCACCTCCACTTAATACATCAAACATATTATTAGAAGAAGGGACAGAACCCAAACCTTTTACCTCCAGCAAAGGAATAACAGCACCAATCTTCGGATGCAACTCCTCACTGCCACACCTTCCTTCACAATCAACTCCTTCTAGCATTGTTTCGCCTCCAATCATAGCTGGAATATCAATTTTTCCGGTAGCAGAATATGTAATAGTGTCCAACTCTTCGTTATTCACCTCTAAGTTAGCTTCTTTAGTCACTATGTCTTCCACCTGAACTTCTTTAGGAATACTAGAATCACCATTATGAAGAGCATCCTTCTTAATCTCCACAATTCTTTTCTGGTTTCCTCTATTCTTGATGGCCAAAACCTTCCTTCTTCTCCCGTAATTAACGTGCATCCATGGTCCATAAGCCGAACCATTCCCTTCATTTAATGGTTTTTCCAAGGCCAAGCCTTCAACTTCAGAACTTCTTGCATTGCCCACATTAGCTTCCAATTTATTCAGCATACAATCTTGACTCAAATGGCCAATTTTCCCACAATTGAAACAGAAAGTAGAGATTTTTTCATATTCTAGCTTTTGAAAAAACCTCCTCGAGGAGCCTTCCACCCAAACACCCAAAGGGAGTTGTTTGTCAATCAACACCCTCACACAAACTCAAGCATACTCTCTTTTCCCCCATTGAAACATATTACCATCAATCAATAATGGAGTTCCTACCAAGGAAGCAATTCTAGTTACATTGGTCTCATCCCAGCAATGTAAAGGAAGGTGAGGCATTCTAACCCAAATAGAAGATGATAAGCCTTTCAATGATGTAGGAGAAAAATTAGGAGTCCACTTCTCAAGACCAACTATATATCCACCAACATACCAAGGACCCCCTGATAGGACACTTTCCATGACTTCTAAAGAAAAAAACGAGCACAAGACCCACCCTATTCCAAGGGAAGTTAGATGAAATTTCACAAATTGCAACTATTGACGACGTAATTCTTCAACAACCACATAAACAGAGACCTCCTTCCCAAACACCTTAACCACTATAGAAAACTTTAATTTATCAGAATTTTCTGTCACTAAGCTCACAAAACTTTATCGTCAATCCATCTTCAGAAAGAAATGATCCATCATTGGAAAAATTGATCTTTATGTTCTGGCATTTGACCCAAGGATTAATAGGCACATTTCCAACCATTACACTGCTATCATTCAAAGCATCTTCCGCTAAATCCATGTCATGCAACGCTTCTAGAGCATTGATACAACCTCCTGTTGCCTTATCGCATTCCAGCTTAATCGTAGCCTCACTTTGGATATCACATTCGGTTTAGTATTAAGGTTACTAAACCTTTACATAAATCTTCATATCTGAAGAAAAAGCTTCGAAGTCATTTGGTCTTTCCTTCAGAACATTAACAGCCAAGGGACGAGGAGTATTTAAACCCAACACACTTTCAGCATTCTTGCCTTTACCATTCACCAGGGAACTTGATTTCAACGATACAGATAAAGGTTCTCTTATCACCAGAGGCGCATTCTTGAAGCCCTTCAAATGCGTAGCAAAACAATCTTCGGAACTATTGATCTCTGATCCAACTGGATTCCTGGATGTAGATTGTCCTTCACCATATGGCTCTGGCGGCTGGAGGAGGCCACCACAGCCTCCGCTGCCATGGCCGAAAGAACCGCCCGGAAGGAGGGCAGGGAAATTTTTGAAAAAACGGGAGCTCCTCTCTCTAAAAAAAATTGGGTTTTCCTCTCACTCGTTTATATCTCAAGCCATTTATCATTTAAAAAAGAAAATAAAAAATAGTTTGTTAGCATTTGAAGTGTTAGTACCGATATCTTAAATAAAGGCGCTCCCTTCACAACATTGACCTCAATATTAGTGTTGGGGTCGAGTCGATCATGCACAGTGAGTTTCGAAAGCAAAAGAAAGCAGCGTCGTGCAAAACTAACCCGACACATGTTGAACAAAAACCTAAATCGTCGAAATGGCCTTCGTGTGCGAAACGGACATCGCCAAGGTGTTCGGGACACCTGAAAAAATTAGGATCGACACTCATATTGATTAGGATGGTCTATCGGCGAAAATTATAATTTGCGCGTGCAAATCAAGACAACTCGGCGTGACGACAACAACGACGATGTGGCGACCGAATTGAGGCACGATTAAACAAAATCATATCAATTTTAAATTTAAAATTAACTACAAATAATAATAATAATAAGAGAGAATGGAATTAAAAAAAAAAAAAGAAAATTACCTTAACCTAAATACCTTAAATTACTCTCAGTTAAACCCCTCATACTCTCATAACACAACCGACCTTCCCCTCCATCCTCAAGACACTCTTATGCACGCAAGCCATCCGAACTCTTCTCTCTCCCTCTCGGCTCCCTCTCTCGTGTGTCCAACCTGCCGTGCCAGCCACTCCCGCCGCCGCCGCTTAGGTAACTTCTCGTCCTCTTCTTCTTCTTCTCCCTCAAACTCCATTTTCTTTCCTCTTCTTTCTTCCTCCATTTCCCCCTCATTTCTTCTTCTTCTTCTCCTTCCTCTTCTTCTTCTTCTCCTTCCCCACCTTTTTCCTCTTCCTTCCTAAACCGTTACTAACCCTAACCCCCAAAAAATCAATTTCTCACTCTCCATCCCTCAAATCCTCAAACCACCTTCACATAAAATCCTTCTTAACTAAAAAGCCCCATCGTCCTCCACTTTCTCACTCTAGGCCTAGATAGAAAATTTTCTCTCTAAAAAGTGAAATTTCATAAATTCTCTCTAAACACCCCTCTTTCCATCTCAAACACCACCTCTCACCCTCATTCATTCTTTTCTCTCTATCTAGAGAACAAACTTCCTCTTTCTCTCTCTAGCATCATCCCCCTCGCCACTAGATTCCTACGCCACTCCAACCAAAATCCTAATCAAATCCACTCTTGCCCTCTATTTCACTCACTTGAAAAAGAGGTTGTATCCTTTCCTTCTCTCTCTAGCCCCCCATTTCACAAAAAATATAAAATAAAATTAAATAAAATAAAAAATTATCATAAAAATAATATTTGTGCATCACAAGTCTCACGCCTCACCTCGCCTCGTCGTCTCGTTCTCTCAGGTCTCAATTGGCATGTAGGAAAATTTATTTGCACGAAATAAGTACCCGTAACTGTTTTTCTTAGCAGGCGAAAAAATCGATATGCATGAAAATAAGTACGTGTGACCGCTTTTCTTAGCAGGTAAGGAAATTCGTATGCATAAAAATCAGTACCCATGACCTCTTTTCTTAACAGGCGGGAAATTGCATAAAAACAAATACTCATGACTGCTTTTCTTAGCAGGCGGAAAAATTCGTATGCATGAAAATAAGTATTCGTGACCGCTTTTCTTAGCAGGCAGAGAAATACTTATGCACAAAAATAAGTACCCCCGACCGCTTTTCTTAACATGCGAGAAAACTTGTATGTACGAAAATAAGTACCCGTAACTGCTTTTCTTAGCAAGCAGGAAAACTAGTATGCATGAAAATAAGTACTTGTAATTGCTTTTCTTAGTAGATGGAAAAAATTATTTGCATAAAAATAAGTTCCCATGACCACCTTTCTTGGCAGGCAGGAAAATATGCTATGTACAAAAAAAATTAAGTGCCCGTAACCGCCTTTCTTGATAGACAGGAAAATGTTGTGCTTTATAAACATGTACTTGAAGACCCATGACTGTCTTTCTTGACAGACAGAAAATGAAAATTTTGACCACCGTATCACCTAACACCTACTGTGACTTTCTTTCATGGTAGGCGGAAAGGCTTAGCATACCCCAATGCAGCTCCCTACGTGGGGATGATGCTAGGGTGTTGTCAAAATTTACAATAAAATAAATAACTTAGATAAAATTTAGATGAAAAATTAGAAATGTAACCTAACTCATAAGTTAACAAAAAAATGCAAGAAAACTTAAGTTCTAAACATTGAAAGCAAAAAAAGAACAAAAATCAAAACATAACAGAAAGAGCTTACAGTAAACTGTTAGAAGTAATTGCTCGTCAAAAAGCACAAACCAGAATCTTAACCCTTATCTTCTACTTTGCTCGTGCACACTTAAATCCCCCAACAATACTTTTCTTACAAAATGAAATGTGAAAAATGAATACAACCTGCCTCCTATTTATACATAAAATTCAAATAATTTATGAGTCATAGAAGTTTAAGACCCCTTTGCTAAAAGATTGAGAAGGTACACTTGCACTCCCCATCAACCTAGTTTCCTTTGCTAAAAGGCAAGGAAGGTACACTTACAGGCCATACAAACTTAAGATCACTTTGCAAAAGGAAAAGGAGGGCACATTTGCGGGCCCCACCAACCGAGGATCCATATTTAAAATGTGTGAAGATGTCATTTTGAGACTCTTACTTTTGATTCCTTGAGTATTCACATGTATATACACCATATAAATACATTATATAAACCTGAGCTAAAAAAGCACTAACCGTATGGGCCACAATAAGCGTGACATATGTATATATTTGATGTCTGAGAATGCTGCGCGAATAAAAAATAACAATTGGATTTTAAATATATCGCTCAAAAAGTGTGCAAACACAAATTATGCAAGTACACAAAATGGCACGCACATTATTTAAAATAAAATTTAAATGACCTGCATGTGCTCCGACAAACGTGTTACGCTCGTAAACTCTTGTCTAAGAATGTTGCGCGAGTCAAAAGAAAACTTAAGTTCATGTTTGATCCGCCTCTTTGAATGGATCAGAGTTGACAGGATTTGAACCAACAAACAAATACACGGTTATAGTGTCGACTGGAATATTTGATTTTATACGCATATTAGGCCTTCAAAGCCTCTTACAAAGAAAATTAATCATCAAAATACAAACTCTCGAAACCAATGCTTATTAAATTAACAAAATTGTTTAATTTTATATGTTCAATATAGGCCTTCAAGATCTTTTAGTAAGAAATTCATATATTTAAATACATACTCTTGATCCAATACTTTTACGATAACTCCAAAAATTAGAAGTCGAACCCAATCTTTTGTTGGCAAGCAAACAAAATTGATAAGATTTGACTAATGAAATAAAATTACATAATCCCCATTGAGAGTCGTGTTAACCGAAAATCTCAACTAGATGAGACCCTACCTTTAAAAATACTCAAATCCAAATACAAATTTATATTTAAAGTGACAATAAAGTCACCTTGATAATGATCGTGTTGAAAGTTAATATCAACCGGAGGGATCTCTATATTTTAAATGCCCTTAAACCCCAAAACTAATCATAAAGAGGCTCTGATTTAATAAAAGTTCAAAACTCAAAAATTACTAAAATTTAAAATATTTAAGATGAAATATATCTAATAATTTAAAACGACTATCGATTCACCCTCCGCAACAGTTTATCAAGGTGAATAAATTTAAAAATTACTTCAACTCATAAAGAAAAAATGTTTAGTCGAGAATATTACTAGGCTTCAACCTCAAACCATCTCCCCCAGTCAAGAAGTGACACGTGTCCTCTAACCGATGATTTTGCTGCCAAATGACACCACAAGTAAATGGTTATAACCGGGGCTCTCTGAGCTAGTGATTTTGCAGCCAAATGGTACCATTAAAATACGATCATGGCCAGACCCCGTATGTTCCCCAATAGCTCTGAATCCTTAAGTAATGAATCAATAGGGTATAATCGATAGGGCAAAAAGCCCTTTATTAGCTAAGGTGGACTCAAATTTGTCCCTTCAAACAAATATTCACCCCATATTTACAACTTACCCTTGTACGAAGCAATGCATGGCTATTGACAAGGATCCTTTGGTCAAATTGGGTTGACTACCTCCTCTGACTAAGTAGACTATGGGTCATGATAACCCAGGATGACAAAATCATGAGATCTTGATCAGGTTCACCATCATTCCCCCGACCATCCACTTTAAGTGTGTGGTGATAAATTTTCAATTTTCAATGCTTAATTATGCTGCTATTGTACACTGGATACTATGTATTTGTTCAACGACTAGCCTTAACCGAAAGTTCTCTCTTGTTATCGTGAGGGATAATTAACTGTAGGGGCTTGCACCTATAAGAAATCAGAACACAGATCATAAAGTCCTCGCAAATGAGGGCGAAATCTCTGGATATTATCTTATCTAAAAATTTAATCTACCTTCGGAAAATTTACCCCGAAACCTAAACTCATTAAAACTCTCATCATCAACAAAAGAAGACGTGGGGATTTTCGGTGCCCACACACATGTCATAATATAAGGTGCTTGTCTAGGCATGCCTCAATACTGCCACAAGCCTAAAGGCTATGTGAGGCATTATGGCCTTACCTCACTTAGAGAGCATTCAACATGCCTTTATTAACATTGATTTAAGTGAAAGAAACAAAGAAAAGTTGATGAAATTACAAAGGCCACTTAAAAATATGTAATTTTGTCTATGTATCAACAACCAAAATCATCAAATACTACAAATATCACTCAAATAAGTTCTGTACTAAATTCCAAGCAACTTGAAAGACTATAATGAAATCATAATTATTCTCATGTAATTGTAGCCATCATTGAAAATGTTTTGACACAATCAATCATAATTAAGCCACTAGTTTTAAAGATGCAAAAGAAAGGACAGGAATTTATAAATATAGTCCACTCAACATGATGAAAGGAGAGTTCATAAAGCTGACACAAAATGGTTGGAATATAGAAAATAATCATCATAATAATAAGGTGAAATGAGAGTTAAAAGGGATCATAAATCTAACGATAATAGAAGGGATAAGGCTAATAAACAGCAATGGTACAAGTAATAGCGAGAGCTTGTATCCTTTAGTTTATATTACTCTACTAACTTGGAATCGAACTACTTGTAGGTGAAGTTATTAGCTGCTCCAAAGAGAACCAAATATGAAAGGGCAAGAAAGATTAAGCTAGTACAAGAAGCGTTTGAGGAAATAGGAGGAAGTAGAGTTAGAAGATTACAAAACATCTTAATTTCTTATCTATCAAGGGAGACTAATCAGTAACAGAACAAAAATTTCACGGAATACAGGACTGAACCCGATCAACAAAATCAATGCCACAAATTTTGTAAAACCAAGGCCGATTACCTTCAATGCCGTTCCAAGCCTTTGATTTCGACGTTCCCACACCACAACAAGCATACAATACTTTGAGGATTTGACATCCACCCATTTCTTCAGTTCCTTGAAGTTCTCTTCAAAATCATCTAATTGGCCACTCATAGTTGGAGATTGTTCCTCTCTATTGACTTGTTTTGCCTGCCAACATGCTGTACTTATCAGGAAGTTGTAAAAGCTAAGAAAATGTGTACTTAAAGTCCCTTCAGATCATCTTGTTATATGAATCAAAAACTATTAAGACAAGAATAACTTGGATAGAAAATTTCACAAAAGCTAAAACACGTGAAAAAATAGTCCCTTCAGTCCAACTGTTTATACAATCCAATCAATTCAGAGAAAAATAACTTAGAAGATTTCACATTTTTTCCCTAAACATAGAGGTATAATATGAACTAAGTATTCATAGATGCAAAACATTGCCTTATATAGCTTGATTAGTGTTAAAATCAAAAGAATATCAGCTTTGATACTCAACATCGTGACATCAATGATAATGCTTACTAAGCAAAGCATAAAAAAATGGCCAATCATTCCACAAATAAAAACATGCCGAAGATGTATACTGTTCTTAACCCAAAACCGAATGAACCTTCCAGCCAAAACACTAATTGCATACTGCTTATCTAGAGCCTTTCTACCTTTTCGAGAATGAACCTCCCTCCCTCAAAATCAACAATAAAATCAATATGTAATACTAAAAATATGGTGAGAAAAAAATTCCATGTTGAACTAACAGTTATAAAAACCTCCTCAGTAGACATAAATAAAGCTAATGGATTGAAAAAAATGAGAGGCAACAACAACAACAACATCAAGCCTTTATCCCACTATATTGGGTTAGTTACATGAATCATTTTTCTCCATGTTGTCCTGTTAAGATTCAAATTCTCATTTAAATCTAATAAAAAATGTTATGATGAGGACATCGCTCAGAGATTCCGACACGTGTACTGGCGACGAAATCGTAGATCGACGGCTACGATTCAGAGTCTTTACTTTTGATGCATTTTATTTTACTTTTCAGTTTTCCGAGTTTACCCCTTTGGGGAGTGTCTTCTTACTGTAGCCTTAAGGGAATTTGTGTACTTTGCTTTTGTTGGAGGCCTAAATATAGTGGCCATATGCTTTGTAATATGATGATTATTATGAATGAATTTCTCTTCTTTTGTTTTGATCTCTTTGTGAGTTCTTGAGGGTGAGTGTAGTACCCGTCAACCTTGGTGGATTCCAAGGTTCGCGGTTTGTTGTTGTTCGTTGTCACCTCATTCACCACCCTCTTCCCTAGCTCAACCCGCCGCCCTCACCATCCTCTTCTCCCCTCCAAACCCATCCCACCACCTTCCCAACACCAAGCCGCCTCCCTTGACCCTCCCAACCGCCGGCCGCCCATACCCAGCCGCCGGCCTCCTCCCAACCGCCACCCCTTCCCCCCTGCCCAACCCGCCGGCCCCATCCCCTTAGCCAAATTTGAAATAAAAACTCCTTTGGCCATTATCCACTTTCCTAAAATAGGTTCTAGTTAATTAGGAAAGTTATCTAATTGGATTTCAAATTTAAAATTTGAAATTCAAATACTTTCTTAATCCTAAAACTTAAATTTGGAAACCTCCTTATTTGACTAAATCTGAGAATAAAATCAAATTTGATTTAAATCCCTATTTATTCTTTGGGGCCCACCTACTTAAAGCAAAACTCCCTCTCTATCCTCTCTACATGGCCACCCCCCTCCCCCTTGGTTTTCTCTCTCCAATTCAAATTAAATCACGATTAAAGCCCCCCAATCCCCTCCTCTAACCGCCCCCCTCCCCTAGCCCATTAATGGATTAATTTGAAATTCAAATTAATTCCCTCCCTCCCATTAAGTAAATCTGAAATTAATTTCAGGTTTTTCACAATTACTCCCTCCTTGTTTCTCCTAGACCCTTACCCTTCTCTAACCCTAGCCCTCCCCGCCCCTCTCCCTCTCCCTCTCCACCCGCCACCACACGTTGCCACCCTTCTTTATCCCTCCTAACCGGCGGCTTCCCCAAGGCACCACCACCAAGAGAGTTTCAATGGTCATGGATGGCCAATCCTGAAATCGACCACAGATTCGCCTACAACAACCAAGGAGAAGTTGGTATTCTATTCTCTCCTTTCTTTGAACCAAATTGGAAGCACGACGATTCGGTAGAAGACTATGTTGATCGCATACTCTTTCAACTCACCAAGACGATTGATGAACAAAGACCAAAAGAACATTAACTCATCGCCGACCAACCACCTTCCTCCACTTCTCCGGCTACTGCTCCGGCGGACAAGGCCTTACGCGTCACTTGTCTCGTGGTGGTATCACTTGGATTGCTTCCACCCCTTCTCCGCTAGACCTACTACAAAGTAAGAGAGAAGAAACTCAAGGTGAAAACGTCTTGATGTTACGCCGTGGATTTTTGTGTTATTGCCATTGGCTTACTTCTTATTTTCATTAATTACTTGCAAGGGCTTCGTTAATTTCCATTGTAACTGATTGCTTTTACTTAATCTTTAACGACAATTTCCAACATCTTTAATTGGTGAAACATAAGTTTTATGTTAGCAAAACTAAAGTTCAAATTCATTATTAATTTCCAAATCAATTTTGTTCACTTGTATGTTTCACATCATCTTGATATTAGAGCATGGTAGGCATAGGTAACATATGCTAGAGAGCATCCTAGAAATTTACTTACCCACCATACGTTTGTTTGCATGCATCTCTTCACTTAGATAATTTAACTTGTAGTGTTTGCTAGCTGTCTAGAAAATTTCTGCAGCATTTGGAGAGCTTTAGGTGACCCTAACCTAGTGTTTAGGTGCTGTCCACACCCTAAAACTCATTCTAAACACCTAGGCAACTTCACCAACTGCTGTTGTTTGCTGTCCACACAAAATCTGCACCATTTAGTTGCATTAGGAGCATTTCATTTTAGTGTCTAAGTGTTGTCCTCTACTTAGTTGTTTCCCTTAGTGTTCCCTAGTGTTTCCCCATGGATCCGGAACAAATTCAGACGACTCTAGACCTTATTGTTGGTCAATTGGGAACGGTTACTCAGCAAATTAGAAACACCCAAACCGACTTAGCGGACTTTAGACGTCAGACTGGTGAGCGACTAGATAACATCGAAAGGATAGGAAATCCTGTTATGTATACTCCCTCGAGGCCTCCGTCGCCCTATATCGAAGAAGCTCGAGCTGACTACCGACCTCCGCGGGAACCTTAGCCCCCTCAACATAGACCCAACCTTGAGCCCGTAGGACACGAACCCATTTGGAGAGACAATAACGCTCAATTGTTGAAAAACATATGAATAGATGCCCCTTCCTATGATGGCACCCTCGACCCTCAAGTTTTCTTAGATTAGCTCAAAGGGATGGATAGTTACTTCAAATGGTATAACATTTCGGAGACTAGGAAAGTTAGGTTCGCGGAGATGAAGCTTACAAACAGAGCTAGCCAATACTGGACGAACTTAGAAAACATTAGCGAAGCTCGAGGAGAACACCCCATTATCGACTGGCAAACTATGAAGCAGGAGCTCAAACGAAAATACCTCCCTCCGTTCTACTACCCCAAACTCTTAGATAGATGGAATAGGCTGACTCAAGGGAGTAGACCTATAAAAGAGTATATCTCCGCTTTCGATGATTACATGATTCATTGTAGCGGAGAAGAGACCACGACCCTGGCCGAAATTCTTTCTATGTTTAGAGCTGGCCTTAGGGAGCTAGGATCTTTGTAACGAACTCTTCTCACGAGGAGTTGATACTTTGGAAGCTGTCTGTAGCTTAGTACTCAACCTAGAAGAGTCTAGGACCCATTCCCATGAGAAACACTTCGACTCCCGTCCACCTCCGTTGAGAACTTCTTCTAGTCAACCCTAAAGCCGACCCACTGGCCCTGTGAGCAACCGACCTACTACTAGCCCAGCCCAACCTTGCCCTATCTTTAGGGGTAAAACTCCCGAGCGTGACACTCCCAAAGCTAATTTGGGAACCAAGTGCTATAGATGTCAAGGTTATGGACACATTGCCTCGCAATGTTCTAGTCCCTACAAGGTTACTATAATTGAAGAGGTTGAAGAGGACGAAGAAGAACCTGAAACTGATTTGATCCATCACGTTGATGAGGAAGAAGATTTCTTCTATGAAGAACACCCCATTGATCTGCAGGTCGTTAGATGCACCTTGTCCCAACCAAAGCTGAGTGATGACGGGCGTAGGACGTCAATTTTCCACACCTTTACTAAAATTTGAGACAAGAACTGTAAGGTCATCATAGACAGTGGCAGTTGCATCAACGCCGTCTCTTCCACGATGATCTCCAAGCTCAATTTGAAAACATCACCTTACCCAAACCCTTATAAGGTCTCTTGGATTAATTCGACTGCCATAAAGATCAAGGATAGGAGCCTTATACCCATAGAGTTTGTTGGATATCAAGAGAAGATTTGGTGCGATGTTTTAACCATGGATGTGGGTCAAATCATTCTTGGTCCCCCATGGCTATTCGACAATGATGTCCATATTTATGGGAGGACAAACACCTGCGTGTTTGAATATAACGGCAAGAAGATCAAGCTAGTACCATCCCAACCAAAGCCCCATAAGAGTGAAGTCAAACCTGTCCCTGTTAAACCTAACAAAGATTTACACTTCCTACCTGCGAAGGAAGTAGAAGTTGGGATCATTCAAGGATCCCCCATGTATGCCCTCATAGCTAGGGAAGTAACTGCTAACCAGGAGGAACATATCCCTGATGAAATTAAACCCCTCCTTGAGACTTTTACTGATGTTTTCCCTAAACATTTGCCCAATCATCTTCCACCCCTTAGGGACATCCAGCATGTAATTGATTTAGTACCTAGAGCCTCTCTGCCCAATCTCCCACATTATCGCATGAACCCAATGGAGCATAGTGAACTCAAGAAGCAAGTAGATGAACTACTACAACGTGGGTTCATCAAAGAGAGTCTTAACCTGTGTGCTGTCCCTGCACTTTTGACCCCTAAGAAGGACGGCCCTTGGCAAATGTGTGTTGATAGCCGTGTTATCAACAAGATTACGGTCAAGTATCGCTTCCCCATTCCCCGCTTAGATGACATGTTAGATATGATGCTGGAGCAACCCTCTTCTCTAAAATTGATCTTAAAAGCGGTAATCACCAGATCAAAGTTCGCCCCGGCGATGAATGGAAAACGGCATTTAAAACCAAGGATGGATTGTACGAATGGATGTTCATGCGGTTTGGCCTTAGTAACACCCCTAGCACCTTCATGAGAGTTATGACCCAAGTTCTTCACCCGTTTTAAGAAAAATTCGTCATGGTCTATTTTGATGATATCTTAATTTATAGTAGCTCGGTGGATCAACATTTAAATCATCTGAAACAAGTCTGTGAGGTTTTGAGGAAAGAACATTTGTATGCAAATCCAAGGAAGTGTATGTTCCTCACAGATAGTGTCACTTTTCTCGATTCATAATATCGTCCCAAGGAATATCAGCCGACCCGGAGAAAGTGCGAGCAATTAATGAGTGGCCTGAACCAAAGAATATCAGAGACGTTCAGAGTTTTCATGGATTGGCCACCTTCTATCGGAGGTTTATTAGGAATTTTAGCATGATAGTGGCACCCATAACCGATTGCCTGAAGAAGAGAGACTTTCATTGGACCTTATCTGCCACTAGAGCCTTCGAAGAAATTAAAAAGAGAATGGTAGAGGCCCCAGTTATGTGTCTACCTAATTTTTCTAAGGTTTTTGAAGTCACTTGTGACACATCTGGTATTGGTATAGGAGTTTTATCGCAAGAGGGACATCCTGTAGCCTATTTTAATGAGAAGCTAAATGATATTCGGCAGCGATACTCTACTTATGATAAAGAATTTTATGCGATCATTCAATCCCTTAGGTATTGGAGACACTACTTACTGCCTCAAGAATTTGTTATATTTTCGGACCATGAAGCATTGCGATACATTAATTCTCAAAAGAAACTTAACGCCTGACACGGAAGATGGGTTGAATTCCTGCAAGAGTATACTTACACCATTAGACACAAAGCAGGATCTGAAAATAAGGTTGCAGACGCCTTAAGTCGTAGGATAATGGTTACCCGTGAAATGAGGGCTGACGTAATTGGATTTGAGCAGGTTAAAGAGGATTATAAGGATTGCTCTGACTTTAAGGATGTCTATTTGCTACTTTGTACTGGAAGTGATCATATGGTCAATGATTTCGTTTTGGATGATGGGTATTTATTCAAATCCTTGAAGCTCTGTATCCCTAGCACGTCTCTGCGAGAATTTCTTGTCTGGGAATTACATGCCGGTGGTTTAGCTGGACACTTCAGTCAGTGTAAAACTATTTCCTTAGTTGAACACCGTTTCTTCTGGCCCAATCTTAAGAGGGATGTCAGTAGGTTGATTAAAAGATGTCATACGTGTCAACTTGCGAAGCAACGTAAACAGTATACGGGTCTCTATACTCCTCTCCCTGTGCCTAATCGACCTTGGCAAGACGTAATTATGGACTTTGTCTTAGGACTACCCAAAACCCTTAGGAAGCATGACTCCATTTGCGTGGTAGTTGATAGGTTCTCAAAAATGGCCCATTTTCTCCCTAGTGCTAAGACCTTCGATGCTTCCTGAGTTGCCAAAATTTACTTTGATGAGATTGTCAGGTTACATGGGTTACCCAAAATGATAGTGTTTGACAGAGACGTAAAGTTCACTAGCTATTTTTGAAAGACTCTATGGCATAAAATGGGCACCAAACTTCAATTCTCTATGGCCTTCCATCCTCAAACGGATGGCCAAACCGAAGTTGTCAATAGAAGTCTAGGTAACCTATTAAGAACCTTAGTAGGAGAAAATGTTAGAGATTGGGATTCCAAATTGCCTATAGTTGAATTTGCCTATAACAATTCAGTTAACCGAACCACGGATCTAAGTCCTGCTGAGATTGTTTACGGATACCAACCCAAACAACCTATAGATTTGATCCCTATGAGTCATAAGGATAGAGCATCTGAGTCTGCATCTGCATTTGCATCACATCTACAAAATTTACATAAGAAAATTAATAAAAAAATTGAACAAATAATTGCTAATTACAAACTCAATGCGGATCTCAAGAGATGATTCAAAGAATTTGAAGTTGGCGATTTTGTAATGGTTCAGATTTGTCCGGAGCGGTTCCCGCAAGTGACCGTTAAAAAGTTACATGCGAGAAGCGCGGGGCCCTTCAAGATAATTGCAAAAGTAAATAGTAATGCTTATGTGCTAGACCTTCCCGAAGGTTTTAACATTAATCCTACGTTTAACATCGAAGATCTAGTAGCTTTTGAGGGTCCAGAATTTAACCCCTCCAATCCACTAAATAAAGAGCCTTGTGTGAACCTACCTGGCGAGAACCCTAGTCTACCTCCACTCCCAAACATCCCTACTTTACTCAATGCAGAGAATGTTGAAGCAATACTTAGTGATGACATTATCTCCACTAAAGACGGTGGTCACCAAAAGTACCTAGTTTAATGGACAAGAAAACCGGAGACGGAGAATACGTGGATCGCCGTGAGGAGCTACAGAGATTAGATCCTGGCCTATTGGAGTGGTACGAGAGTTCCAGAGATGCTTACTCGACGGGGTCGAGCTTCTTCCCACCTGGGAGAATGATGAGGACATCGCTCAGAGATTCTAACACGTATACCGGCGACGGAATCGTAGATCGACAGCTACGATTCAGTCTTTACTTTTGATGCATTTTATTTTACTTTTCAGTTTTCCGAGTTTACCCCTTTAGGGAGTGTCTTCTTACTGTAGCCTTAGGGGCATTTGTGTACTTTGCTTTTGTTGGAGGCCTATATAAAGTGGCCATATGCTTTGTAATAGGATGATTATTATGAATGAATTTCTCTTCTTTTGTTTTGATCTCTTTGTGAGTTCTTGAGGGTGAGTGTAGTACCCGTCAATCTTGGTGAATTCCAAGGTTCGCGGTTTGTTGTTGCTCGTTGTCACCTCATTCACCACCCTCTTCCCTAGCTTAACCCGCCGCCCTCACCATCCTCTTCTCCCCTCCAAATCCATCCCACCACCTTCCCAACACCAAGCCGCCGCCCTTGACCCTCCCAACCACCGGCTGCCCATACCCAGCCGCCGGCCTCCTCCCAACCGCCGCCCCTTCCCCCTTCCCAACCCGCCGGCCCCATCCCCTTAGCCAAATCTGAAATCAAAACTCCTTTAGCTATTATCCACTTTCCTAAAATAGGTTCAAGTTAATTAGGAAAGTTATCTAATTGGATTTCAAATTTAAAATTTGAAATTCAAATACTTTTTTAATCCTAAAACTTAAATTTTGAAATCTCCTTATTTAACTAAATCTGAGAATAAAATCAGATTTGATTTAAATCTCTATTTACTCTTTCGTGCCAACCTGCTTAAAGCAAAACTCCCTCTCTCCCCTCTCTACATGGCCGGCCCCCCTCCCTCTTGGTTTTCTCTCTCCAATTCAAATTAAATCACAATGAAAGCCCCCCAATCCCCTCCTTTAACTGCCCCCTCCCTTAGCCCATTAATGGATTAATTTGAAATTCAAATTAATTCCCTCCCTCCCATTAAGTAAATCTGAAATTAATTTCATATTTTCCACAATTACTCCCTCCTTCCTCCTAGACCCTTCCCCTTCTCGAACCCTAGCCCTACCCGCCCCTCTCCCTCTCCACCCGCCACCACATATTGCCACCCTTCTTTATCCCTCATAATTGGCGGCTTCCCGAAGGCACCACCACCAAGAAAGCTTCAATGGTCATGGATGGCCGATCCTGAAATCAACCACAGATTCGCCTACAACAACCAAGGAGAAGTTGATATTCTATTCTCCCTTTTCTTTGATCCAAATTGGGAGCACGACGATTGGTAGAAGACTACGTTGATCGCATACTCTTTCAACTCACCAAGATATTTGCCGAACAAAGACCAAAAGAACATTGGCTCATCGCCGGCCGACCACCTTCCTCCACTTCTCCGGCTACTCCTCCGGCGTACAAGGCCTTACGCGCCACTTGTCTCGTGGTAGTATCACTTGAATTGCTTCTACCCCTTCTCCGCTAGACCTACTACAAAGTAAGAGAGAAGGAACTCAAGGTGAAAACGTCTTGATGCTTCGCCGTGGATTTTTGTGTTATCGCCATTAGCTTACTTCTTATTTTCGTTAATTACTTATAAGTGCTTCGTTAATTTCCATTGTAACTGATTGCTTTTACTTAATCTTTAACGACAAATTCCAATATCTTCAATTGGTGAAACATAAGTTTTATGTTAGCAAAACTAAAGTTCAAATTCATTATTAATTTCAAAATCCATTTTGTTCACTTGTATGTTTCACATCATGTTATTTCTAATATTTTCTAATCAAGTCTTTTTAGGTCTATCTCTACCTTTCTTAACATAGGTCAAATCTAATACATCTACTCTCCTAACCAAGTCATCGGAAGGTCAACATTTTATGCGACCAAATCATCAAAGAAGGACTCTCTTTAATCTTATCTGCCACTAGAGCTACTCCAACCTTTTCACCTATATACTCGTTTCACATTCTATCTCCAAGAGTTAAGCCAATCATCCACTTGAGCATCCTCATCTTTGTATCACAACTTAATTTTATGCTTCTCTTTTAATAGCCAACATTCTACGCCATAAAGCATTGCAGGTCTCACCACAATCTTATCGAATTTTCCCTCAAGTTTGAGAGGTACTTTTCTATCACACAACAAGCCCAATGCATTCTTCCACTTTAACCATCCAACATGAATTATACTAAAAATATCCCCATCTATTTCACCATCATTTTGAATAATAAACCCGAGATATCTAAAACGTGTACTTTTATTAATGACTTAAATATCAAAAGTCACAGTCCCCCCACTAAATCTATACTACTAAAATTATACTCCATGCATTCTTTTTTAGATCTACTCAAACAAAAACCTTTAGACTCTAAGATTGACCTCCATAGTTCAAGTATACCTTCAAGTCCCTCTCTGATCTTATCAACAAAAATAATATCATTAGCAAGAAGCATACACCAAGGTGCATACTCTAGGCCGGCCCCTCCCCTCTCTCTCCAATCCACTTAAGTCCCCTTAATTCCCCTCTTAATTAATTAATTCTCTAATTGGATATCCCATCATGAGAATTAATTAATTCAAATTTTCAAATGACCTACTTCCCCATATCTGTTCTACATCAATTTGGTATCAGCGCATGGTTGCGCGCCCGGGACGCGAACTCGATGGAGTCGAGCTATTTTCTACCCTGGGAGAATGATGCGGACATCCAACCGTCCATGCCTATCCGAGGAGGAGCTGAAGATCGACGGTCGTCATCGTCCCACGTTATCTTAAATTTTATTTGTAATTTTTATTTTTTATTATGAATTTTTCATTTGTACCCTTACTTAAGAGGTTCGTCCTATGTAAGCCCCAGGGGCATATGTGTCTTGTTTTAGTTTCTTAGGCCTATATATAGATGCCCTTGCTTGTGTAATATAATGATGGATTATTAATAAAATTTTGTGTTTACACTTGTGTTCTTTGGAGAGAACGTCAGTGAGATCCCTATGGGAGGGAATCGGAGTTTCCATCAGCTGCAGGATGGGTCCGAGCTCGTGGCTTGAAGTTCCTTGGAGAAGGGCAACGTATCGCCCGTAAGTCTTCGGAAGAGTCCAAGGCTCGCAGTTTATCTTTTATCTTTTTGTTTCTTTGTTTGTGTTCCTCCTTGTTTTTCCTATTCGCCATCTCCATCCTCTCCCTACTTCCACCAAACCGGCCCCCCCTTTTGTTTCTCTCCAAACCCACCGGCTTCAACCCATCCTCCACCCAAACCCGCCGGCCCCTCCACCACAAACCCTTAATTTCAATTTTCAAATTTCAAATTTCAAATTCCCTCTTGATTACCTTCCTAAATTTGATTTTGTTAATTTGGAAAGTCATTCAATTTTGAGTTCAAATAAATTTGAATTTCAAAACATTTCCAATTTAATAAATTCTACATTATGGAGAGTCCTCCAATTACTCCCAATCTGAAATTAATTTTAGATTTATTTCCCCAATCTCATTTAATGCTTGATCCACATACATCGAATTTGGACATCTCTCCCCCACCTTCTTTGGCCAGCCCCCCTTTCCCTCACATATTAATTAATTCTCCTTAATTAATGCTCTCAATCAAATCCTTTTCCCTCTAAAATTTATTCTTTCCTAAATTAAGTTGTTCTAATTTTAGTAAGTTTTTTAATTCAAAATTCAAACGAATTTGAAACTTCAAATTCTTTCCTAAATCATTTTAGCTTAATTTTGGAAAGCCTTCCTTCAATCAAGAATTTGATAAATATGAAATTAATTGGGAATCAATTCGAATTTCACATTCAACGAACCTGGACACTCTCTCTCCTCTCCCTCTCTAGGTCGGCCCCTCCCCTCTCTCTCCAATCCACTTAAGTCCCATTAATTTCCCTCTTAATTAATTAATTCTCTAATTGGATATCCCATCATGAGAATTAATTAATTCAAATTTTCAAATGACCTACTTCCCCATATCTGTTCTACATCAATTAGATTTCAATTTTAATTGTAACCTATATATAAGATATCAAGGATGTTATTTATCCATTATCCATAAATTACAATTAAATCAAGATCCCTTTATCTATTGTATCTCCACTATCTCCACTACTATTAAGTCCTCTTACAATTCTAGCTAAAATGATATCACATTATTCTCTCTCCTCCCTACTTCCTAACAAAAAAGACTTCGTGATTTCATCTCTTTTTGATCGCATGCAGCCCGAAGGAATCACATTTCTAGCATCTCCTACAACAACAACATCAATCCTTTATCCCACCATATAGGGTCGGCTACATGAATCCATTTTCTCCATTGTATCATATTAAGAGTTAAATTCTCATTTAAATCTAATAAAGAAAGGTCGTTTCTAATATTTTCTAACCAAGTCTTTTTAGGTCTACCTCTATCTTTCTTAACATAAGCCAAATCTAACACATCTACTTTCCTAACCGGGTCATCGGAAGACCGCCGTTTTATGTGACCAAACCATCTAAGACGACTCTTTCTAATCTTATATTCCACCGGAGCTACTCCAACCTTTTCATGCACATGCTCATTTTGTATCATGTCTCTAAGAGTAAAGTCACTCATCCACCTGAGCAACCTCATCTCTGCAACACTTAATATTATGTTTCTCTTTTAATGGCCAACATTTTACATCATAAAGCATTGCAGGTTTAACCACCATCTTATAAAGTTTCCATTAAGTTTGAAAGGGACTTTTCTATCACACAACAAGCTGACGCATTCATCCACTGCAAACATCCATCTTGAATTGTACTAATAATATCCCCATCTATTTCACCATCTCTCTAAAATAGACCCAAGATCTTCTATGATTCTATTTCCTAAATTTTTAGAAAAACATTATTCTCATATGATACTATTTCCTAAATTTTAGGAAAGAATTAAACTAGGTTGTTATTTCTTTTATTAGATACTTTTAGTATAGATAAATATATAAGTAGATGTAGTACCAATTTTTTGGCAAGAACAATAATTAATTAAGAAAAATTTTCATGATATCAGAGCTAGTTCCTGAACCCTAACCCTTTGAGGCCACCTCTCTCCAGCAGATTCTTTCTGGCTATCTCTTCACTATTTCTTAGGCCAATTCTCTCTGACTAATTCTCTCTGATCATTGTTCGTCATGGTCTTCTTCTTCTATATTTCCAACAACCTTATTTACTCCTCCCTCATCTTCTTCTTCGTCATATGGAATGGCCTCATCACAAACATCCAACATCACGACACCAAAATCAGGAAGTACTTTAGAAATTCCAAACCATGGTAGCAATGATTCTTCTCCTATTCTCACCATAGGAGACAAATTAAATGGCCATAATTACTTGCAATGGACACAATATGTATTGTTGTACATTTGTGGTAAAGGAAAGGACAAGTATCTCATGAGAGTAGCAGGCATGCCAGAGACTACAGATCTAAGTTTCAAAAAGTGAAAATAGTATAATCATGTCATGGCTTATCAATTCCATAAACCATAACATAGGTTAAAATTTATTGCTATTTGGGACTACAAAAGAAATATAGGATGCTGCCAAAGAAACCACTCCAACTTTGAAAATACTTAAGAGATGTTTCAAGTTGAATAAATACTTCATGAGTTCTGCCAAGGAGAGCAATTTGTTACTCAGTATTACAACACACTCACACGATATTGGCAACAACTTAACTTACTCGAAACTCACTCATAGACATGCCCAGAAGATGCAGTCATATACAAACAGATTGTAGAACAAAAAAGGTTGTTCAAAATTTTGCTAGGACTAAACATGTTGGATGATGTTCGATATCGAATCATGAGTACTAAATTGCTGCACAATCTTAGGGAGGCTTTCTCAGAGTTTAAGCGTGAAGAAAGTAGAAAGAAAGTGATGATGGGATCTAAGGAACAATCTGCATCAGTGTGGAATGCATTTGCCATTGCTATCCAATCACCTAACAATAATAGTGGAGATCGTCAAAATGGGGAAAGACCTTGGTGTGATTATTATAAAAAATCATGTCATTGCAAGGAGCTTGTTGAAAACTCCATAGCAAACTAGCTAATTAAAAACCAAAGCCACGATTTGATAGACAGCAAAGCACATACGGCTTCCAACTCTGAGAGTGCTCCTATTCCTAAGCCTAGCCCATTTAGCAAAAAGCAGATGGATTTACTGCATAAACTAGCTAGTCAAGTTGGCAGTGATAGTATTACCGAAATAGGTTTGGTTGCTTAAACAAATTCACATATTTTCTTCACTACTAACAGAGAAGAAATAAAGCTGTGAATAGTCGATATTGGTGCGTTTGATCATATGATAGGAGATGCTGCCCTTCTCCAAAATTACAAGCCAAGTAGTGGTCACTTGCCCTTTCGTATTGTTGATGGTTTAAATTTTAAAATTATTGGAACAGGATCCCTCCAACTTACTAAAGAGTTGTATCTCAACTCTGTCCTCCATATTCCAAACTTGAATTGTAATCTTTTGTCCATTAGCAAATTGGCTCGCAACCTTCAATGTGTAACTAAATTTTATCCAAACTTGTATGTTTTTTAGGACTTGAAATTGGGGAAGATGATTGGCAGGGCTAAACTATGCTCCGGGCTCTATCTCATCCCATGTGACAGATCTTCAAACTAAGTTTCTCAAGCAAGTTGCAACCACTCTCAAAGTCTATTAGAATCTTTCAATTTTGTGTCCAAATCAATATCAATAAAGGTAATGAAATTATATTGTTACACTATCTTGGTCATCCTTTCTTTGTGTATCTTGCAAAATTATTTATCAATAAAAGTCGAGCATCTTTTCATTACAAGACTTGTCAGATCGAAAAATATACTCGAACAGTATACCTCAAATTCCATACAAACCTTCAACTACCTTTTCTTTGATAAGATGGTTATGTGTAGGGACCCTCAAGGATAAACAATGTTTTTGGCACTTGATGGTTTGTAACATTTGTTGATGATAATACAAGGGTAACTTGGGTTTTACTTGTGAATGAAAAGTCTGGGGTTGGGCAAAATTTTTAAATTTTCAATCTTATGGTTTATAATCATTTCAACTCTAGAATTCAAATACTCAAGTCAGACAATGCTAGTGAATACTTCACCAGTAGTCTCAATACCTACCTTCAAAATCATAAGATTATTGAAATAAGTTCGTGTTGTCACCTCTTAACAAAATGGTGTGGTTGAATACAAGAATAGAGATCTCTTGGAGGTTGCCCGGTGTCTTATGTATTCCTCTAATATTTTAAATTATTTTTGGGGGAAGTCATTCTCATAGAAACCTATTTGATCAATTGTATGCCATCCAGAGTTCTTAATATTCAATCTCCACATCAGCTTCTTCTATCAAATTTTCCTCACACTCGTGCAGCTTCATCTGATTTACCACTCAAGTTATTTGGTTGCATGGCATTTGTTCATGTGTATCCTCCTGTGCTTTGCCCAAAGACTATACAAAAAACTTGTCCACACCCATACATGTTCAGTCATCAGTCCAGCCCACAAATATTTCTTCTCCTGTGCTTGTTCAATCTGTAGCTCCACAACTTGCTACTGAGAATTTTTACATTTACATCAGGAGGAGGAAAAGACGAGAGCAAGAGCATGGATCACAACTAGCATGTGACCAAGATATTTACTCAATTTCAAGTCCACCTAAAGAAAACATAGGTACAAATAAGGCTGGAGATATGCCAATTTCCAACATTGATGACTCTACCATGCCAATTGCATTAAGGAAGGGAGTTAAGAGATGTACAAGTTATCCTATTGAGAATTATGTCACTTATGAAGGGTTATCACCATCTTATAGAGCATTTGCTACTTCTCTTGATGAGATTCAGGTTTTTAACACAATACAAATGGCATTACAAAATTCGGAGTGAAAGAAGGCAGTACAACATGAGATTGATGCACTTGAGAAGAATGGAACATTAGTTATTATTGATTTGCAAGCTGGGAAAAGGCCCATGGGGTGCTAGTGGATTTTCACTATAAAATATAAAGCAGATGAATTAGTTGAGAGATTTAAGGCCCAGTTGGTAGTTAGAGAATTTACACAATCCTATGGGATAGACTATCAAAAAACTTTTGCTCATGTCACAAAGCTTAATACTATCAAAATTCTTCTCTCATTGGCTGTCAAGATTGGTACTTGCAACAATTGGAAATAAAAAATGTCTTTCTAAATGGTGACCTTGAAGAGGAAGTTTATATAGAAATCTCACCTGGTTTTGAGAAAGGTATGGCAACGAATTAAGTTTGCAAACTCAAGAAGTCCTTGTACGGCCTTAAATAATCTCCCCGGCCTGGTTTGAGAGGTTCACAAAGGCTATTTAGAAGCTAAACTACATACAAGGTCAAGCTGATCATACTGTGTTTGTCAAGAAATTTCATGTTGGAAAAATTGCTATATTGATAGTCTAGGTTGATGATGTTATTCTATCTAGGAATGATGTGAATGAATTATAGAATTTGAGTATTTGTCAG
The DNA here is from genome assembly GCA_019925795.1 of Dendrobium chrysotoxum. Classification (NCBI taxonomy): domain Eukaryota; kingdom Viridiplantae; phylum Streptophyta; class Magnoliopsida; order Asparagales; family Orchidaceae; genus Dendrobium; species Dendrobium chrysotoxum. Next base: position 14,179,524 of record CM034313.1, read on the forward strand.
AAGGGTTTGAAGCTAAAGATCTTGGAAATCTTAAATATTTTTTTTAAATGGAAGTGGTTAGATCAAGAAAGGGCATTGTTGTTTCTCAAAGGAAATATGTTCTATATCTTCTTAAGTAGATCGGTATGCTTGGATGAAAACCTATTGATGGTGAGAAGAAACTTGGCACTAGGAAAAAAAGTACATCTACAGACAGTGGGAGATATCAGAGACTTGTTGGAAGTTTGATCTATCTTTCACACACTCAACCAGATATTAGTTTACAGTAAGTGTTGTAAGTCAATTCATGCACAGTCCTGCAGAAGAATACATGGAAGCGGTCTACAGGATTCTTGGATACTTGAAGATGACACCACAGAAAAGCCTATTCTTAAAAAAAATAGAGAATCGTGACACTGAAGTGTATTCAGATGCAGATTAGGCAAGAAACATCATTGATAAATGGTCAACTTCTAGGTATTGTTCATTTGTCTGGGATAATCTTATTACCAGGAGGAGTCAGAAGAAATTAGTGATAGCTAGTAGTGCAAAAGATGAGTAAATAGCACTGGCATAGAGAATTTGCGCAGGGATTTGTATAAAAAAGGTTTTAAGTGAACTAGGACAAATGAGCTCATTTCCTATTCTGATGATGTGTGATAATTAGGCAGCTATCAGCATAGCTAAGAATTCTGTGCATCATGACAGGACTAAGCATTTTGAAACTGACATAAACTTCATTACAAAGAAGGTGATTAGTGAAACCGTTAAATTGAAATATATCCCTGCCAAGCAACAAACTATATACATCCTCACAAAAACCCTTCCTAGACCTAACTTTGAAAACTTAATTTGCAAGCTTGGATTATATCCTACAAAAAATATGAAGAGATTAATGCAAAAGTTCTAACACACATAGCTTACCGGACCAGGTAAAAAAAGATGCAATTGAACACTATTTCAATGGATATTACAATCCTCCCCTCCTCAAACCAATGTTATGCTCAATATTTCAAAAGTCAAATCAACAAGCAGATTAGGGTACAACTATCATATCTCAGATTAATTTCTCCAAATAACTTCCTTTTCAGTCTTGTGCGTACATCATATCTTGACCATAAGAATTTGTTTATTCCATAATCTTCTAACATCATAAGCCAGAATCTTTTCAGTTTTTGTCAGTAAATTAAATTTGGTTAAACTTCAACTTCATCTGCAGATACTCGATCTCTAGAATCAGATACTCATTTTCTTAAAGATGACATGTGAAAAACATTGTGAATATCGGATATATGCTTTGGCAACCAAAACCTGTAGGAAGCCCTTCTAATCTTTTCAATTATTTTAAATAGTCCAACGTAAGTTGGACTCAACTTTTCTTCATTTCCAAATCTACTGATACATTTTATTGGTCTGATCTTCACATATAAATAATCTTCAACCTAGAATTCAATAGCTCGGTGTTTTGCATCATAATAATATTTCAACCTATCTAGCACCACTTTTAATCTATATCTTCTAATCAAACGGATTTTTTCAATAGCATCATCAACTAAGGCTAGCTCAATCAAACTCTTTCGCTCATCTCTATCAAAGACAATGGGGCTGTACACTTCCTACTATACAAAACTTCATAAGAGATTGTACCTATACTTGATTTGGAATTTGTTGTAGGTGAATTCAATCAAAGGAATGTGATTCTCCCAACATCCACCAAAGTCCAAAACGCAAAGCCTCAGAAGGTCTTTTAATACCTGAATAGTCCTCTCAAATTGTCCGTCAATTTACGAAAAAAATAAGATGTACTGAAATGTAGTTTAGTGCTTAAACCATGCTGAATGTCTAACCATAACTTGGAAGTAAATCTAGCGTCTCTACCAGAAATTATCAATTTGGACACTCCATGCAGTCGAAATTCTATATCAAAATTCTGAGCTTTTTTGGATTCTATCTTGCAGAAATAGTTATATAATCATCTGAGCCAAAAAACATGAATCCAAATAAACAGAAGCAATATCTTCTAGTTCTAATCTCTCAATATCTCAAATTAGAAGATTGTCGAAAGTAAGCAGAAGACTTCCTACTCAGAACATCTGCTGCTACATTCTTCTTACTAAGCTGATACTGAATAGTCAAATTATAATATTTAAGCAGCTCAAGTCATCTCTTTTGCCTCAGATTCAAATCTTTCTACGTAAAAATGCATTTCAAACTCTGATGATTAATGAAGATCTCACATTAGACACCGTATAAGTAGCGACTACAAATGTTCAAAGTAAACACAACTATAGCAAGCTCCAATTCATGCGTTGGATAATTCCTCTCGTGCGGCTTCAACTACCTAAAAGTATATGTTATAACATTTATGTGCTACATCATAACACATCCTAATCCCTTCAATGAAACATCATTAAATACCTGAAATTCCTCTGTACCTGATGAGATGATCAAAATTGGAGTTGATGTTAAATAGTCTTTTAAACTTTGAAAACTCTTCTCTCAATCACATGTGTAGATGAAAGCTACTGACTTCTAAATTGATCTCATTAGAGGTGCAGAAATCTGAGAATAACACAAACTTTCTATAATAACCAGCCATGCATAAAAAGTTATGTACATTAGATACAACAGTAGGTCTTGGGCAATCAGTGATAGTTTCGACCTTCTGGGGTTTTATAGAAATACTTGCACTACTCACCATGTGCCCATAATTGAAATGCTTTTCAACTAGAATTTGCACTAGAAGAATTTTGCATATAGCTAGTGTCGCCTCAATGTCTCCAGAATAATCTTTAAATGTGTTGCATGCTCCTTCTTAGAAATTGAGTAAACCAGGACATCATCTATAAACACGATTGCAAACTGATCCAAATATTCCGTGAATATCTTGTTCATCAAATAAATAAAAACTACAGATATATTAATCACCTGAAAACACATGACTAAAAACTCGTAATGCCCATATCGAGTGTTGAATGCAGACTTCGCTACATCATCTCCCTTTACCTTCAACTCATAATGTCCAGACCTCATACCAATCTTGAAAAACACAGCAGCTCCCACAAGCTGATCAAATAGATTGTCAATTCTGGGAAAAAGATACTTGTTCCTAATTGTAACCTTATTAATCAATACACATGTGCATAGTGTTATCCTTCACAAACAAAATAGGTGCCCCCTATAGAGGCATGCTATGATGAATAATGTGTTCCTTCTCCTAGACATAAGTATAGGAAATTTTCATTATAATATTCATCATCCCCTCCAAAGAAAAGGAGGGGGCTATAAATAGCCAAAATACAATAGTGAATCCAAAAGACAAAAGTGCCCCCTGGGGTCACATGAACGTACTCCCTCAAGTGAGTGTAAAATCAGAAAAGATACAATAATAAATCAAATACAAATAATAGCTCAGAAATAAAGTGATGTAATCATGACAAAACTTAAATTTCTAGATTGGTGCATTGGCTCTTGGCTGCTGGTGGTTCGCGGTTTGGGCTTGGCTGCTTGGATTTGGACTATTTTTGGGAGTTGCTATGTTTTAGCTCATTAATGATGGTTGTCCAGGTGCTTCCCCTCCTTTGTGGCCCTTCGGTTTTCCCTCCTGGTGCTGTTTCCCGTGGCTGGTTCCTTCCTTTTTGGGTTGGCTGTTCCGGTTCTCCTTTTGGTTCCGATTCTATGTGCTGCCCCTTCGGTTCCTCCCCTGGTTGCCTGTCCCGTGGTTGCTTTTTATCGGTTTCCTATGTGGCTTTTTGTTTGTTGTTTCTGCATGTCTGCTGGCCTTCCATTTACCCTTTCCTGTTTAGTTCCCTAGGAGGCTGTTTATGGCTGTTTGACTGCCTCATTTTCTCTTATAAATGTGATGTTTTAGGAGTAAAAAAAGTATGTTATGGATAATATTTGGAACCTAAAAACCTGAGGATTTTTGTTGGAAAAGCTTGCGAGCTTGTTCCTCTTCTTCTCCTTCTAGGAAAGCTTGCGAGCTTGTCCTCTCTTCTACTTCGTCTTGGCTTCTAACTTGTTTCTTCTCTCCGCAAGTTCGACGCCACTTGTATCTTTCTTCTCAAAAGCTCTTTTAGGTAAAATCATGTCTTTATTTTAATATTAATGTAAGCTTGTTTTACTTTAAGTGTTAAAGAAGTCTCTTTTTAATATTTTTATGGTAAATTTAGTTCAATTCTAGTTGGGTCTTTGTAATTTGCGTGTCAAGTTTCTCCCACGTGGTTGGGGGTATTCTTGATTGCATCAAGTTGGTATCAGAGCATGGTTGTCGAGTGAGTCTTGGTGTCTTATGTGAGTGTCATGTGAGTTTTGTTTTTGAGTCATGTTTTTTTTTTTACTCATAGTCCATGCAATCAGCCTTCGAAAACCTCATGTCAAGATTTGAAAGAGTCCCAAGGAGAATTTTCGTCGTCAGGCATGTTCTCAAGTTGTCTCATCAAAAGATGAGAATTTTCAAGTGGGGGAGAATTGATGTAGGCAAAAGGGGGGGTCAAAATAAAATGTAAATTTTGTGGTCTTTGGGCTGTTGGTTGCTTTTCGGATTGGGCTAGGCTGCTCAGTTTTTGGTTGTTTTTGGGAGCTGGTATGATATCAGCTCATTATTTATGCTGCCTTTTCAGCTCATAAATGCTGTGGCCAGGTTCATTCCCCCCTCCTTTTGGCTTTCGGTTTTCCCCTCCTGGTTCTGCTTCCCGTGGCTGGTTCCTTCCCTCTTTTTGGCTGTCTGTTCCGATTCCCCTTGTGCTGTCCCTTTGGTTCCTCCCTTGGCTGTTTGTCCCGTGGCTTCTTTACCCAGTTCCTGTGTGGCTCTTTAGTTGTTGCTGCTAGTCAACCTGCTGGCCTTCTATCTCCCAATTTCTGATTGGGTTTGAGGGCGGCTAAATGGCTTTTTGGCTCCCCTCTCTCCACCTATATATATAGTGGTTGTTTTGTGTGTTATGAGAGCAGATTTTGGGTGAATGAAAATATTTGGAAAATGTAAAACCTGCGAGTTTTAGGAAAAGCTTGCAAGCTTGTTCCTTTTCGTCTTCTTCTTCTTCTTGGGAAAGCTTGCGAGCTTGTCCTCTCCTTCGTCTCGGCTTCTTACCTCTTTCTTCTCTCCGCAAGTTCCACTCCATTTGTATCTTTTTTCTCAATCAAGGAATGCAAGTTTAGGAATTTTTATATTATGATTGTAAGCGTCGTTTTTTATGTTAAAAAATCATTGTATTTTCTTTTTTTGGGTATTTTCTTATATTCTTAGGAAGTCTTTTAGTATGCTTGCAAAAATTAAGGTCTTCCTAATTTCTTACCTGCATCAAGTTTGCGCATATATAAACCTAAAACTACATCATAAAATCCTCACACAATGAGGGCAAAATCTCTAAATAGTATCTTATATACAATTTAATTTGTCCTTTAAAATTTTGACTCAGAATAAAACTTTCTTAAAAGAGCTAAGTGTGAATTTTCGAAGCCCACAATCATCCCTCTTATGCCAGCCTTAAACTTAGAATAAATCAAAAACAAATAACAGAGATTTACTACTCTGGAAAGCTTTGGAAGAGAAAACAAACGGCGCCCAAGAATAAAAAAACTTCACACAAGTATCCCTTGCACCCAAAGTAAGCAAATCATAAATGAAAATCTTGAACCCAATACCACCAATTGTCCTAAAGAACAATTATGCAATTTCATCAAATAATGTTAATAGGTCTTGATCAAAGGTACCAATTAATCTGTAGGGTAATTTAAGAATAACAAATCTAGAATAAATACAGCCTACACCTATTAAAAAACTTGAGGGATGATCCTTCAATTTATGTATCCCAAAACTAGATAAACCAATATAGAGCATTTGTTTCCTTCTTTGATTTATATTGCTTTTTAGAGCTCTAAATAAAACTCCTTATGAGTCGTAGAGCTCTAAATAAAACTCCTAGATTTAAATGAGAATTTGACTCTTAAAAGGGACACAATAGATAAAAGCACTCACATAGCCGACCTGACATAGTAGGATAAAAGCTTGATGTTGTTGTTGTTGTTGTTGTTGTTGTTGAAGCAATGCAATTTTTTAAAAAAATAAAATAAAATAAGCAATGCATAAACTAAGACAGTTAATACATTTCAATACAAGCACATAGACATAAAGAGTTCAGTAGAAGTAATTATGCAGCCTGAAATCAGTTGGGTGAGATAAGACTTTAAATAAGCCGAAGGGAAAAGGATCTACTCTTTTCTAACATATATTCAAATGACTAAACGAACACCAAGTTAATGTCTAAACTATTAGTGAAATTATACGAAAAGGATAAAATTGACTATACCTCCAAATATTCAATATTTGCAAGTGCTAATCCCTTTCGGTACAAAGCCTCTGCTAGCTGGTCACGTGCTATCTCCATCTTCTTCTTAATTTTCTGCAGCGGGATAACAATTCTTAAATGCAATGCCAGTTTACCAAAGAAAGGTTAAATTCTACAGAAGCATAGATTCATAGTATGCCGGATATGCCAATAGGAAAGAAAACCACAGCGAAAAAAAATCAACGAGAGGGCAGCATTTGGCATAGAACTTGATCCAATATAAGAATTCAAAGAGCTCAAAAAGTAGTTGTATTGTGAGAATTTTGGACTGATACACAATAAATTTGAACCTAGTGCCACTTGCATGATTAATCCCCAAAAGCCATAAACATCATTCATTAGGAAGAACTGACGAACAAAAAAAAATTTTTACCTCAGCCTCTTCATCTTCTGGATCAAATTTAACTGAAAAATATTTTGCCAGTTCATCTTTATCAACACTATCAATGACTTCATTAGCCACAGCAACAATCTGCAAAAGAAATATGGTCTAACTCTAGGACAATTTTAACAAGAAGAAAATTATATGAATCATGATGCTAATACTGTTTATGTAAGAATATATTAATTTTAAGTTGCCAACAGCTACTTAACATAGGAAAAGTAATACTCAATTTGTTAACAGGTCATACATGGTGTTTGTTGTTCTTTTGATTTCCATCTATATTTATCCCAACAAAACATAACAAACAAAAGAAGCGATAGCCAAAATTAAGGAGTAAATATTCTTCGTCGTTGTAATCAGTATCCATAACAACATTTCCCACAGCGACAATCTGCAGAAGAGATCAGATCTCAGTATAGATCAATTTTGGTAACAAGCTAATTGGATGAATCATGACACTACCATTGTTTATCTTTGTATAAGAATATGTTAATTTTAAGTTCCCTGCAGCTACTTACCAATGGGATAAGTGAGACTAAAATTTTAATATGTATGTTGGCTCAAGAAAAATGGCACGAATGCACGATCCCACTTTGCAGCTATAGGATTCCATTTCCCTTAAGTTAGATTAGAATTAACCAGATTTTCCCTGAGGGTAGTGTCAGGGTTTAAAAATCTGGGGTTCTTACTTTCCATGAGCACAAGCACTCATAGTTAATTATCTCTCTTAACACGTAAGAGAGAACTCTCGATTAAGAATGAATAAATTTTAGATAATTTAGTCTCAATTGTGTTAAAAATGGAGGTAAACCCGATCAAGATCCCATGGTTCCGTCGTCCCAGGTATACCGTAGGCTTCAGTCTACCAACACTAACAATTATCAACCGTAGTGTCCAGAGAATCTGATTAGCAGCCATGGGTTTCCTCCTCTCAAGGATCCCGAGAAGACTGAGGTGGTTCGATTTGAGTTTTAATTTTATTTAGATTTTGGAGTTTACATCTATTAGACTACCCAGAAGTTGATTTAGTTTGGAATTTATAACTTCATTTAGAAGTGACCTAGGAGTTTGAATTGAAGCGGGTATTACGGCTCCTTTTGGAAGTAGCCCGTAGATTTAATTTAGAGTGGGGCTTACTGCTCTAGTTAGAAGTTGCCCAAAGGTGGGTCTTATAACCTAACTTTATAGCAAGGCTGTTCGGGAATTTTGTTTGGATTTGAGATAGGTCTTATGACTTCCCTTAGGAAGTTGCCTGGAAAACGGGTCATATAACCTAATCCTTTTAGAATAAGATGCTCATGAATTTGTGTGTTTTGTAGAAGATCTTATGATAGAAATTCCACATGTTTTTGGCATGGGTTTAGTATCATAAGTGTTGTATTTTAAAGTATTATTTAAAGATGAAATTCTCTCGTGAAGCTTTGATTTTTCAACAAGAGATATCCGTGTGATTAGATTTAGGTAGGGCTTATGACTTTCATTAGAAAGAAGCCCAGTTAGTGGGACTTATAGCCTCTACTAAGGGTAGCCCGAAAATTTTTGTTGGATAGGTCTTATTGCTTTCATAGAAGTTGCCTAATGATGGGTCTTACGACCTAGCCCGGTAAGCTAAGTGGCCCGAATTGTGGGTCTTACAACCAATCCTTGTAGACTAGGATGCCCGAGTGAGGGGTCTAGGTTTGTGTTATCACCTAAACATCTCCTTCAGAGATCGAACTTACGGCTTCTATTAGAAGTTGCCGGTGTTTTAATTGAGGGTTAGGGTTTAGGTCAATTTTACCTAAAACTTTTCCCTATGGTCAGGCTTACGGCTTTCCTTTGAAAGTTGTCGGGTAATGGGTCTTACAACCAAGTTCTAATAAACAAGGCTGCCCATAGGGGGTTTAGGATTTTATACACTTCAGAGCGTCAGTGTTTTGGTTGTTTTGTGCTCGTAGTCTTTTTCCTACTACAGTAGTTTATTGTTTACGTGTCTCCCCGCACTGTTATGTTGCTTTCTACACCCTTTCAGTACTTTGTTCTACCTGTAGTAGTGTACTAGTAGCTTTCTTTTTTTTTTCTACACCAGTGTACTAGTAGTTTTTTACCAGTAGCCTACACCTTTTGTATGCTTTGGCATTTAATTTTATATTGATTTATTTGTGATGCTTAATGAATCTCATTTATTTATTGTAGGAGCTCATACAAGAGAGATCTTGGAGAGCTTGCAATATGTTCTGTTCTGTTAGAGAGTTTCAGTTTGTGTTATGAGGATTTTTGTACAGGAGTTTGTAGAGTTTTGTTAAGTTTGAGAGTTGGAGGGTTGTGTTGGTTAAGTTGTGGAGAGCTGATGTTTGAGGGTTTGTAGAGTTTCAAAACTTTGTTTGGAGAGTTTGTAAGGATTTGGAGAGCAGAGTTTTGTGCAGGTTGATTAGTGGAACTCCCCCCTCTTTTTATTGCATTTTTATTTTATAATTACTCCAATTGATCAATTTAAAATGCTCTTGAATTTTAACCCAAATTTTAAATTGCTCTCGCATTTTTAAAACTCTCATATTTAAAATTGTCATTTAAAAGATTTTCGTATTTTAAAGTTCTCATATTTAAAACATGCTCTCAAACAATTAATTAACCAATTAATTAATTGATAAATTAATTTTGAGATGATATGTTACAATCCTTGCTACTTCATTAACTAGAGGAAGAAGTGAAATTTCGACAATTAGAGACCTCTAATATTTCAAAGGAGAATAACATTTGAAATGCAACACTTCAAGATTTTCCACTCAATGTTACTATATTGGAATATCTCAAAGATATGTCTCATTTGGAAACATTCGAGGTTCTTCAAGATAGTATTTGGGCTGAAATGATGTCCAAAAAGGTTTTTACTTATGCTGGATGATATTTGAGACGATGATGAGAAGCAAGATAAAAGATAAATGGGATAACATGCTCGCCTCTCTGTCTTATGGAAATTTTGGATAATAATCTCTTAATAATAATTCAAATACCTCTTAATTTTCATGCGTTGATTCTAATGATCAGAAAAGATAATTATTTTAATTAATAAATGATTTTTTTTATTTATTTTAATCAATCAATTTTTTATTAAATATTAATTAACTAATTTAGTTAATCAATATAAAAAAATCAGTTTGAATTGCCCTCTAAAAGTTTTGAGGAAATTTTGGCAGCCTCCCCACGTCCCCTCCCCACCGAGGGAGAAATCGGGACGGCATTTGCCAAAATTTCTTCCTACCCGAAACTAAGGTCGACGGTGTAGGGTCCTCGATTTGGAACCATCCAGGCCGGATCTAAGATACGACGGCCCGGGGTCTTCAAAATTAAAACCATCAGCCCGGATCTAAGATCACGGCGCGGTATTCAATTTTAAAACCATCCGCCCGGATCTAAGATAACGGCGCGGGTCTTCAATTTTCAAACTATCCGCCCGGATCTAAGATCACGGTGCGAGTCTTCGGTTTAAGCATTCCTGGCCTGACCTAAGGTCAACGACACAGGTCTTCAACACCTGTTTGAAAGTCTTTCTTCTATTTTATCTGTTTTATATTATTTTTATTATATGTATATGTATAATATCATATAATTATATATATAATATAATATATATGATATATATTGTATCATAAAAAGAGGGGTGGAGGAGTCCAATCGGGTCGGCTAGGGCACTTGGGTTCGGCTAGGGTAGTCGTTGAAGGAGCATAGTTTAATAGTGACAAATGAGCCGAAGAAACGACTCATGCGATCTCTACCTCCTGCGAAGCAATGAAGTCGAGTAGCAACAAAGGAGCCGAAGAGAAACTCGTGCGATCTCTGCACCCCCTGTGAAGGAACGAAGACGAACAGCAATGGGGGAGTCAAAGAAGAGGCGGTGCAATCTCAGTGCCTCTTGCGAAGCAAGGAAATCGGACAGCAACAAGGAATCAAAGAATCGACTCGATCAATCTCTCCCTCCTGCGAAGGAACGAAGTCGGACGGCAAAAAGGAGCCGAAGAAGCGACGCGTGCAATCTCTATTTCCTGCGAAGCAACGTCGTCGGACAACAACGAAGGAGCTGGAGAAGCGATGCGTGCAATCTCTACACTGCCCGCGAAGCAACGAAACCGAACAGCAACGTCGAAGGAGCGGGATTTTGAAAAAAAAAAATTTCTCCTCGGTTTCGTTCCTTTTATCGAGTGAATCGCTGAATAGAAGTTACGTGAGTGAAGAACTGCGTCATTTGGCGACCAACTGCTCTCGGTGGGGTCGGTGTATGGTATACAGAGGTTCGTTCCTTCCATCTATTTGAATCTTTTTTTTTTACTTTTTTTTTTATTTAGTCAACAATGTACGCATGGTACCTGTGGTTTCTTTTGATTTCCTCCTATATTTATCTCATTAAAAATACCAAACAAAAGAAACGCTAGCACAAAATAAAGAATAAATGCTCTTCAACTCTTAACCATAGATAATACACATTTCATTGCGACCATGACCATTGATTCTTTATATGTTTTTTCTTTTTTTTATAAGGCTCAGAATAAACCAGGATCTTTGATGACTGGCAAAGTAAAAGAAAAAATATACACCAAGAAATAAGCCATTATCAAGCAGCAACTGAAGAAGCATGGCAAAAGTATTTTAGTCATTAACCACCACAGGTTTCTTTTACAGTTTGAAACTCATGCCTACTGAAACGTAAAAATTAGAGTCAAAATGTATTCATGATATGATTGGTAATAGAGATTCACCTCTTCTTTCTTCCAACAGAAAAACCATCATCATAATCAATGAAAATTGTTATTTATACAAATTTTTATAGCACTACATTAATCGTTAATGCAAATTGTTATTTATGTAAATAGTTTTGCAAAACAAGCCATGCCAACCTTGGTCTAACCTTTCCTTCCTATTTGTTTCACATCACCTCTTAGCATCCTATTTATAGGCGCATTTTACGCTTCCATTTTACAAGCCCAATTCACCTAATTCTATTATCCTAGGATTTCTTTCAATAGAAACTACTACACTCTCACGCACATCTCATAATATAATCATTTCTCATTACTACCACAATAAACATGATGGCCAATGGCTTTATTGTTTCTAAAAACTCAAATCCATAAAACCTAGAGATATGAGTAAACTTAACTTGAATTATCAAGGATTAATCATAACAAAATCAATTATTGGGGCAGCTCAGACTTAAATCAAAATTAACGAGACAACAAATGAGCGATTTCAGATTCACAAGAGAGAGGACCACATCAAACCAATATATCTGAACATGGGATTAAAATATCAGTTCATTTATAAAGATATTCATGCAGTCTTTTATACATGAATACACGTGCATATGCATTTATGCATCTACATATGCATTTATCTTAATGTATAAATTCATGTAATGTCGACCTACGTATTGAATACGAGGGTAAAGAAGCGAAATCGGTGACATAAGCGACACGCACGACACGTCACGAAGGGTCAAATGGCGTCCAATCGCCGAACGGATTGTGTCGTTGTGACCAGAATGTCGAATTCCCCTAAATCGAAGCCCCTCGTAGTCGAATCAGGCGCGACAGGTCAAAATCGGCGAACGACGCGCGACGTCGCTCAAACGACGTCTGATCGCAAAACGAACTTCGTCGTTGCATTCGAAGCGTCATCAATACTCAAAAGTGACCACAAATTTGTTCAATTAACATCACATGAGGAGGTTGGCATGGATCCCAAAACAACAGCGTGCAAATCGAGGTAATTGACGCGCGACGTCGCCCAAACAACGTCCGATCGCGAAACGGACTGCACTATTTCGATTGAAACATCCAAATCATCTAAATAGGACTATAAATTTGTTTAACAAAAATTACGCGCTAATCAACACGTATCTCGAGACAACAGCACGCGAATTTCAATGAAAAAAGCACGATACTCAAGAAGTTTTCTGTTATGAACTCTATTATCTTTATAATAAATAATAATAATTATTTATTAATAATAATTATCATTATAAAAATACAAAATATAAAAAAAACAAAATCAAATCAAATTAAACGCAACCTTACCTCGCTGTAGAAGTCGGACATCCGATGACAGATTTGCGTAAGCTTCCAACGCCGGAGTTGTGCCTAGTTCGTCCTTATCGCACTATAATGCTAAACAAAGCCTCTCATCGATGCCTCTTATATCCAGAGCCACGATTTCCACAACCTATGCTATTCGTGAGCTCTCAATCCGTCAAAATCCATATACCCGATCTCTCCTATGTTCAGTCTGCTCGTTCTAACGTCCGGATTTCCGACCATAAGCTCGCAATCGGACCTTCCCTCCCCATCACCGACGTTTGAGCCCAGTCACCATTTCAGTTCATTTCAACTGTCCATCTCCAATGCTACATGTAGCCGAACTCCACAAGACAACCCAGCCGAACCAAAACTCCTATCTCATGACCATACCACCTTCCTCAACCTCCTGTGTCGAACTCTAGTTCGAGCAACTCACTCCACGATCAAAATCCATCTTCCTACAGCCAATCCCATCCACGAACACACCTCCCGTTCACGATCCTGTCCGGTCTGAAGCCCACGATCCCTTAATTCATCAACGTCTATACATGTGAAGCAAGCCAAAGTTTTGATTTTTGTTTCCCTTTACTATTCCGGTTTTAGTTTCAATAAAGCAAAAGGTAAAGATTCCTTTTATTTTATTTTACTTTTATTATCTCTACTTTCCATTGATTATGATTGTTTTATAATTAATTATAAATAATTAATCGTAACAGATTTCTAAGTAATTTTATAAATAAATATAGTTAATTTATAATTAATTACAAATTAAATGTAATTAATTATAAGCTAATTAATTAAAATTAATTTATAATTAATTATAAATTAAATATGATTAATTATAATTGATTTGTAATTAATTACAAATTAAGCGTAATTAATTACAATTTAAATGTAATTAATTGTAGGCTCCGAAAATTCGACCCCGGCCTCCGCCCGCTCTTTGCTTTTCTTCGGGGGGAGTGTTAACGGATTAAAATTCCGGGGTAAATTTTGGAAGGCAGATGGATTTGTAGATAAGACACTACCCAGAGATTTCGCCCTCATTTTGCGAGGACTTTATGATCTGAGTTCTGGTTTCCTATAGGCGCAAGCCCCTATAGTTAATTACCCCTCCCGGTAAAGAGAGAGAACTTTCGATTAAGGCTAGTCGTCAATCAGATACGTAGGAGATACGTGCATCTGGCATATAGTAACAGCAATGGCTGGAAATTTGAAAGGTTGGAAGATTTGACATTTAAAATTGGAAATTTCACCATCTTGCACTTAAAGCGGATGGTGGGGGAATGGATGATGGACCCGATTAAGATCCCATGGTTCCGTCATCCCGGGCCATCGTGATCCCTGGTCTACTTAGTCAGAGGAGGTAGTCGACCCAATCTGACAGAAGGATCCTTGTCGGCAGCCATGAGTTGCTTCGTCCAAGGGTACCTTGTAGACCTAGGGTGGATATTTGCCTAAGGGGACAAATTAGAATCCACCTTAGCTAACAGAGGGCTTTGTGCCCTATCGATCATATCCTATTGATTCATATCTCAAGGATTTGATGCCATTGGGGAGCATACGGGCTCTGGCCATAACCATAATATAATTGTGCCATTTGGCGGCGACCACCTGGTTCAGAGGGCCCCGAGTCATAACCGTTTATCTTGCAGTGCCATTTGGCGGCGAAACTGCCGGTTAGAGGACTCGTACCATGTCCTTGCTGGCAGGAGATTATTTGAGAATGGATCCTAGTGATATTTTCGACCAGGCATTAGCTCTTTGTGAGCTGAAGTAGTTTTCAGATTTGTCCACCTCGGCAAACTGTTGCGGAGGGTGAATGGGTGCTTTAAGTGATTTGATGGATGAGTTTCAATTTTTAAATATTTTTGGAGTTTTTAGATTTTTATAGGAGTTTGGGAGATATTTTGAAATGTTTGTAATGGACTCCTCCGGTTGATATTTTCATTCAACACGGCCATCCTCAGGGTGATTTTGGGGTCATTTGTATTGGTGGATTGAACCTTGTCGCCTCCATCAGGTTGTCCGTAGAGGATCGGGTTTATAGATTTCGTAGGCTTTTGACCTTTGTTAATGAATTTCTCTTGATTATAGGCCTTGAAGGCCTAATATGAACTATAAAATAAATATCCCGGTCGATCTCACGACCGCATATTTATTTAATGGTTCAAGCCGTGTCGACTCCTATCCACCCGTATAGGAGGATCGGGCTCGAACTGGAATTCACTTATTGACCCGCGTAGCATCCCTAGACGTCACGTGTGTACCAATAACACGCTCGTCGGGGCCCATGCGGGTGTATGGTTGTATTTACCCCTTTTGTGTTCCTATGTGTATACAAATTAAGGTGCACATGTGCGGGGGTACTTTTAGAATATTTGTAAACGCCTTCCGTCTGCTTGTATGGATGTTGCAGATCCGGTGGCGTTTTGTAGTAGCTCGGGGATTGAGCTGTTCGCCGCTTTGTACAAGCAGATTATCGTGCACTAGTTGCTTAACGGAGGAGGATCTTAGTGCACTAACGAATCTCCTGCTTTGATACATGATGAGCTTCTCACAATAATTCGTAGGCACTGGCACTTGATCCATTTGCTTTGTATTTTGCTTGTTGCAACAGATTGGATGTACTAAGAGTTTTCTACAACAGCTTGTAGCAGCTCATACTTGCCATAACCCCTCTGTATTTGCTTGCGAGTGGTATGTTAAATATAGGATCATTACTCATCAAGGATTTGCAAGTCTCGATAACCTTATCCAACTCGACGTTCGAAACCTGGTTGAACTAAGATTCACTTGCTTTATAATGATTTGATCTGGCTTTCTCTTCCTAGAATTCATATAGGAATTAGTGGGAAAACTTCTTGATTATGCCATCATTATCATTTTCTGCTGTTGGTTTAGATAAGAGACTCAATCATTTCAATCTTGTATGATTGTGTCCTTACTGATGTCCTATACCTTGAAATCAATGATTGCTACCTCGAAAAGAACTTTTTTTTAAAATCTGTAGTGTAGTAAACCTCCACAAGATGTAGCGTCTGTAATCAAATAATTGACCTTCAAGATGACTAGAGGTATCTGAGCACACTTCTCATTTTTAGTGTTTGTGGATGTCAGAACTATTTTCTTCCTAAGTATGGGATCAAGGAAGAAATTTTGGAATACCAGGAAGTTTAGTTTGAATTTGCTCAAATATCGTTCTTACAGGAATTGTTCTTCGTACATTGAGTTATCTTCATACCCAACCTACTCGCAGCATCTCAATCACCGTTGCTGTAGGCATATTCGTTCCGTGTACTGATATGTGATTGTCAAAGGACCGATGTAGTCACCTAATTTTTGGATGATTGTTAACTGCAAAGAGGCTTTAACATCTATTACACATCATTCGTTGTCATCGATAGATGGATTACTGCATGCAGTATATCTTTTGAGATCATTTATAGATGTGTGTATTTGTGTCCACAGGGGATTCGCTGTATCCACGGTATACCCGCTGTTGTTATCCACAAATGTGTAATATCGTCCATCATTGCTCATAGGGAATGATTGTGTTCACTATATTTTCCTGGACGTACTTGTAGAAGGGTCACTACACTGGCGTCATATCTACCTTTCATCAATCTCAAGTGAGTTTGATTGTGCTTGATTGCAGTGATGAGTCCTTCACTATCAATTTCCAATGTTGTCTTTTTCAATCAACAGGTACTGTTGTTTGCATCGGGGATTTCATTGACATATATGGAATAAACCTCTACATTATGTAACTTGTTATTGTTATTTGCAAGTACAGTGCTTTCAACTTCATAGGGAATGCTATGGGAACGATTGCTCCTGCATCGTGTCCACCCCACCATTCACAGGTGGTCTGTTGACTGCACGAGATTGTTACTTTCATCGCCTCTTCGGCCTACAAGTTAACTCTCACTTGTATAGCAGGTCTTTAACTGTTGCAAGTGGATGATACTTATCATTTGTTGAGTTCGAACTCAATTCAAGTTCAAGTATCATTTGTTGCAAGTCCTTTAGAGTACATGATCATTCAAGTTCTGAGTCCAAGTGCAAATTCTTTGTTGTCTTCTTGAGTTCGAATTCGACTCAAGTCTTATCATCCACATAATGTTTGAATCAAGTCATTATTTTTGTTCACTTATTTAGATTCAAATTCATTTAAGTCCATTTCATTGTTCATTTGAGTTCAGTTCTAGTTCATGTCTTCTCCTTTTGAGTTCAAACAAGTCCAGGTACATTCTCAAGTTTCACCCGAAATTTCGACAACCTCTCGGCGTCTCCCCCGTTTAGGGGAAAAAATAACATGAGTCTGGGCCTTCTCACCACGCGCAATAAAGCGCGTGCATGGTAGGTGTCCTTAGACACCTCGGCCGTGTCTTCATTCCCACCACGCTAATAAAAGCGTGTATGAGATCTTCGACAATACCTGTTTCAAAAGAAGAGCAGCTGTTTCCTCGTAGGTACAGAACCGCGTACGGGTACTTAAGAATGTCCCCACCACGCTAAGAAAAGAGTGCATAGGGCCTACCCGCCTCGCCGTAGATGTCGCACCGGGTTCCCTTCCCACCACGCAAATAAACGAGTGTATAGGCGGTTTGCCGGCTCGACACGAACGCCGAGAATGAGATTTTAGGTGATTACCCGCCTCGTCGTAGGCATCGCACCGGGGTCCCATCCCACCACGCGAAATAAAGCGCGTGCATAGGTGTTTTTCCGGTCCGCTGCCAACAACGAAGTAGGCACTCAGAGTTTTAAGTTCAGAAGTTTATACCTGACGACCGGCGAGGTGATGTTGGCACGTGGATCGAGGCGAGGGGAGAGCCTCTTTTTTTGTTTTCATTTAATTATAATTAAAGAAATTAACTATAATTTAATTAACTACGATTAATACAAACTAATTAAAAATTAATTATACTTAAAAATAATTAATAACAATTAAATTAATTATGATTAATTTTTAATTAATAATAATTAATTGAAATTAGAACTAATTAATCATAGTTAATTTAATCTATTATAATTAATTTATAATTAATGATAATTAAATATAATAAATATATATATATATATATATTAATTGTAATTAAATTTAATTAATTACAATTAAATTACAAAGATTTACACAGAATTTGGATAAGATTTACAGGATTTGAGCAGGCCCCGTAAATCTCACGGCGAAATAATCCTCTGTTTCCCTCATTTAGCCGCAAACCTAGGGATTATTAAGTCCCCAATTCGGTGGATTTACGGGACTTGGCCGAAATAGCGCATGAAAGGGAGCAAGTTACCTTCACAGTGAAGGAGCTCCCTTCGTTACTTTCGATCAAAACGTTGTAACTTCCGTCCGATAGGAAGGGAACGTCGCTGTAGGAGCGAAGTCGAGCGACGGCGAAGGAGGCGGAGACAGTCGGCTAGCTGGAAGCAGAATGGAGGTTTCGAGATGGATGAGGAAGAGGTAGGGTAAGTGCTCACTCTTCCTCTCTCTTTCTCCCTCTCTGTCGTTCTCTGAGCCGGCGAAGCAAAGGGGGTCGGAAGTCTTGCGAGAGGGGAGATGTCGAGGATGGCAGAGGGGTTCGGGCTCGAGAGGAGGCGGAGAAGGTAGCGGGGCTTTGGATTCGATTAGAGGTTGAGGCTAGGTATGGAATCGGAGGAAGCAAGCTCGCGGGAGGAGTCGTGGGAGGAGAAGCCTTTCGCGTGTGTGTATCCGCTAGAGGCCAGCGGTAGCGTCGTATTTAACGACTCAAGTGAATGCGCGATCAAGGAGATCTCCGCACGCGGGCGACAAGACCATTCGACGCCGTTGCAGAGATGAGCGGGATTTGTGCAGAAGACAAGAAATGGGGCAGCGACAGGTAATCATTTTAGCAATTTTTTTATTTCATTTTTTTTTCTCATTTCAGAGGTCTACATTAATCACAAAATATAATTAATCATAATTAATTTATAATTAATTACAAATCAAATGTAATTAATTACAAATTATATGTAATTAATTATTAATTAATTAATTATAATTGATTTATAATTAATTATAAATTAAATACAATTAATTATAATTAATTAAAAATTAAATGTAATTAATTATAAATTAAATATAATTAATTATAATTGATTTGTAATTAATTATAAATTAAATGTGTATGATTCAACAGTTGTATACCCGACGTCGCTGACACAGTAACCTTGCCGATTGCCAAGGTATAATCTCTTGAATTTCAAATCCAATCCTCGGTGCATGTGACAGGCCAGGCAAACACCTATACACGTTTTTCTTAGCGTGGTAGGAGGAAACCCGGTGCGGCACCTACGACGACGTAGGTAGGCTCTGTACCTATAATTTTATAAAATAACAAAAATTAATCACGTAAGCAAAGATTAAATGAAAATTGTAGCGATATGCTTACAATCAACAATACAAATTTTCCAATGAAATATCAAGGAGTTGTCATGTCAACAAAAATGCAAACATCAACAAGCAAATTCATTATGCAAGCCACAAGCTACCTTCAAAGGTAGTGAGAGACTTGTGATAATCGACATGGCTCGTCCACAAGTAATAACCAACATAAATTGTAGGGAATACGGTGACCTCTTCACAAGCAACAACATGAAAACTTCAATGCATATTACAACTCATTTATAATGATCATATCCATTTAAATACAAATGCCAATAGACAATGATGGCAATTTTACCATGCAATCCATCCTACAAACACACTCATTCGCTCGCAAACAATGACACTGGCGACCACCGTATGAACGCACTCACGAAGATTGCGACGAATGTAATAACATGATTCATGAGCAAAGCATGAGAAGGGCATGCAACAAATCGGGCAACCTCCCAACAACATTAACTTGCAAACAAGTATATCATTCTCCTATGAACACAAAGTCAGCGTGCAATGAATGTACAACTTACTAATAAACATACATGAAAAAATCAGCGATATTGGCATGAAGAATCCCAGCCTCCTGCAAGGTGTTCATGTGGGCCTGCAGCACATAAAAACGGTATGACACTCAAGTGGACACACTAAACCCGTCTGTGGACGATAATACTCCCTATGGACATATACAAGTAGCATGCAATAAATGCTATGACACCCTTGCGGTCAACATCCATTCAATGTCAACCAAATACATTGATCCCTTGTGAGCAAAGATGGTCGATGTGCTGTAAATGCAAATACCTAAGAGCCATTATAGGAGACTATCCATACACACTACATGCTATCCATAAGAAAATACAAAAAAACCGTAGTAAATGCAAATACCTATAAGCAGCACTAGGAGATCTGCATTCAATGCAACAAGCTGCAGATAATGGCAGAAAGCCCATAATGCATACCACAAGTGTGGTGGGTCCTCTACAGGCATGAGTAAGAAGATTGCAACGAGTGCGACACACTACCTGCAGGAAAAAGCAATGAACTTGTGATGAATGCAAATATCTACGAGCAATTGTAGGAAATTCGTCAGTGCATGATAGCTCATCTGCAAGAAGCAACAAGCGACCAATAGCGCAGCGCTATGACCCACCTACAAGTAATATCGAAAGATTCGCTCTGAGCACAGTCTACCTACATGTAACAGCCGGTAGTTCTTGAATACCTGGTGTTGGGCTACAGATAGTGCTAAACAAAGCTCGCGTTATGCAACGACACAAATGACCCATAGCGCAACGCTACGATTCACCTATAAGCAAAAGCAGGGAATTTGTAGTAAAAATCGCAGGCCACTAGTAAACTGAGGCAGTAAATTTGTGGCGTCAGGTTGCCACACTAGATAAATCAGTTTACTTGTAAGAGACATGTAGGAGGTTCCTAACGCACCGTACAGCTCGTTTGTAGGTTGAAATATACCCCCGTGGGCTGAGTATTGAAGAAAATGTTAGCTTGTAGAAGATGAAGGAGAGCTGAACCGTGTCACCAATGCACGATAATGAAACTCAACGTGCTGCTACTTAACGCCATCGGATCCGCAATGTTTGTACAAGCAAATAAAGGCGTTCACATGCTCCTCAAGGAACCTCATGCATCTTTCAAATAATCATCATTTGCACAGTTCATCATATTTGAATATTGCAAAAAACTCCTGAATTGAAACATGCATTAATGCATTAGGAACATGCATATACATTTTGCAAATGTTTTGGAAGGTATGTAAAGTATACACACATTGCTACATGCAAAATGTCATGCA
Organism: Dendrobium chrysotoxum; assembly: GCA_019925795.1. NCBI lineage: Eukaryota > Viridiplantae > Streptophyta > Magnoliopsida > Asparagales > Orchidaceae > Dendrobium > Dendrobium chrysotoxum. Next base: position 14,200,507 of record CM034313.1, read on the forward strand.
AATATATCATACGTTATGTTAATGCATTAAGCCCCCATGCAGCATGGCGATACATCATGCGAGCACGTTAAACGGTGCGTAAATGCACATCTCAATATACATGTACACATACAAATATATAAATACACATGTAAATATCTAAACAAGAAGATGAACACATGAGTGCACATGTAAACATGAAGATATGTCATATACATCTACTGCATTACAGATAAATGGCTACCATACAAACATATAAGTGCAAAATGCATTCAAAAGAATATACATGCATGGGCCCCAGCAAGCATGCTATAGGTACACGTGACGTCTGAGGTTATCGTGCGAATCAAAAGTGAACTACTGAGCAAGTACAATGGCATAAAGATTCTGTTTTGGTACTTGTGGATCATTGTTTTAAAATGGCACATTTTATTAATTCTCATAAAACCCATGGCGCTACATATATTATTGATTTGTATTTTAGAGAAATTGTGCCCTTACATGGGATTCCAAAAACCATTACAGTCAATAGGAATGTTCTCTTCTCAAACATTTATGGAGAACGTTATGGGGAAAATTGGGCACTAAGCTTCAATTTAGTTATGATGTTCATCCTCAAACAGAAGCCGTCAATCGCAATTTGGTAAATTTGTTAAGGTGTTTGAAAAAAAAAAATCAAGCAATGGGACCTTTCTTAGTGCAGGTTGAATTAGCTTACAATCGTTCCATCAATCAAACCATGGGTAGAATTCCATTTGAGATTGTGTATGATAAGAATCCCAATACGCCTTTAGACCTATCTCCCATAGTGAGCCCATCAGAATATAATATTGATGGGGAAAAACAAACTAAAGAGATAAAAAAAACTACATCAGCGTGTGATGTATAAAATAAATACACAATATAAAAAATAAGCCAACAAATATCATATTTCAGCTTCCTTTAAAGAGGGCGATCAAGTTTGGATTAACTTTAAAAAAGATTGTTTTCCTGCTGGACCTTTTATTAAAATTAAATCAAAAGTTCATGGACCTTTCAAAATAGACAAACATATAGAGGAGAATGCTCATAAAATAGAGTTATTTGGGTATATGAATATTTCTACTTGCTTCAATGTATCTGACCTATCCTACAGTGGCTCTAGTCTAGATCTAGACATCAAGGATGAGTCTTTCCTTATCCATGAAGCATGATAAGGATTTATTAGATTAGTCTTTAAAGCGCTTAGTTCGGTTTCTTATTTTTTTCCTTTTCTTTTACTTGTTTTTATTTCTTATTTTCTTTTTTGATTTTTAAATAGGGAATGTTTGTTAATTTGTGGCCTCTTTGGCCTTAAGTTTGTTTATAAATAAACTTTTTTTCTTTGAAAGATGGAACTTGGTTAGTTATATTATTTTCAAAAAAAACTGAGAGAGGGAAAATTCCCATATTTGGGGTGGATTTCCCCTAAATCTAGAGAGAGGAGGAAAGGAAGGAGTTATAGAGGAGTCCAGGAGTCCGCCAACATCAATCACTCAATCTAAAATGCTTCTACTATAGTTAAGAGTGGCTGAAATGGCAAATCTAACGGAATCCGACCATCTAATTGCTGGAAATCAGGACAGCCGACATAGCTTCACAAGAATAGGATTGGTGATATTCCTGAATCAAGAATCCTTACCGAATTAGCAGTGATACCGCAGGTGCTAAAACTCACATCAAGAAAATTAGCTGGTCTTCTTATGCGCTTTGGAAGTAAAAATAACAAAGAAACTAAGTAAAAAACAGCAAAAATACAAATATAGTGGCTCAATTTGGATTTCTTCTTTAAAAACAAGAAACAATTGATCTACTAATCTAGATGAAGATCGGCTCTCCCACAAATCCTAGACATCACTAGGAAACTCTCAAAGAAAAGTTACAGCAGAAACCAATTGATCATCTCAAAATAACATAATTAAGTCTAAATAGGCTCCCCTTAATTCCCCCCAAATCAGCCTCATTTCCTTAATTAATTCCCCGTCACATTTGAATTCAAATTGGAACTTTTTCCATTAATAATTTCCTCCCCATTTTAAATAAAACCTTCCTGAATATCTCTACCTTGATTTCTCCTTCTTTCATAATAAATTACAGGTTTCAAGGGCCCCACAAGGGAGGCCGAAATCCCTCCTAGATCTATCCCAGGTTCCACCCAACATTTGGGCCGGTTCGGCTCTTGCTGAACATGCTAGCTGGTCTCGCTCCCCTCTCTGCTCCCTTCTGCCATGTCAATAATCCCCCCCCCCCCCCCCCCCCCCCCCCCCACCAAGAACGCACCTTGTCCTCAAGGTCGAAAGATGGGAATCATCTCCTGATCAACTCGTATAACTCCCATGTGGTTTCGCACTCCGGCAAACCCTTCCATTAGATGAGTACCTCTTGTGCCCCTGTTTCTCCTTGGCACACCCCTTCTAATTCTAGAGGTTCCAAAATGACCTCCAATCTTCTGTCAAAATCTAGGGTAGTGAAGATGGTCTGTGATCTCCTATTGCCCGTCTCAGCTGTGAGACATGAAATACTTGGTGAAATGTTGATGAAGGTGGTAGCCTCAATCTATACGCCGCTGCTCCAATGCGTTCCAAAACCTCCTTCTCCACCTCCCATGACCCAATCCCCATAGCTCAGTTCGTCCACCTCCTTCTCTGGTTGTCCATTCCCCTTGATCAAAAGGCCTCACTCCACCATAAAACCCCCTCCTTGTTGTCCCCCCATCTAAAACCCCTAATCCGCCCCTTATCAGAGCCCTAGGAGGTGGTTCTTGATGAAAGAAACTCTCATTATCAAACTCTTTCCGTCCGATCTCTTTTCCCTTGGATTCAACCAAGGGAATCCCGATCGATTCCGGGTTAGTGTTAGCAATCAAAACCACCGGTGGTGTTTTGGATTGCATCTCCATTAGCTTCCTTAACATCTCCACCCCTCTAAATCAATTTTCCATAAATGAAAACCTTTCTTCCATGGTTAAGAACTTCTCCACACCGGATTTGAATTGCTCCATCTCATCTTCCAACGCATCCACCCCTTTGCTGCCATTGTCTACAAAAAACCTTGCTCTGATACCAATTTGATGCGCCTTGGAAGTAAAAAACAGCAAAGAAACTAAGTAAAAAACTACATGAATACGAATATAGTGGCTGAATTTGGATTTCTTCTTTAAAAACAAAGCAAGATATAATTGATCTACTATTCGAGAGGTAGATCTGCTCTCCCACAAACCATAGATGCCGCTAGGAAACTCTCAAAGAAAAGCTACAGATCAAAACAAATTGCAACATATCAAAATAACAACGTAATTAAGTCCAAATAGGCTCCCACTAATTCCCACCTCAAATCAGCCTCTTTTCCTTAATTAATTCCCTCTTAGATTTAAACTCAAATTGAAACTCTTTCCATAAATAATTACCTCCCAATTTTAATTAAAATCTTCCTAAATATCTCTCCCTTGATTTCTCCTTCTTTCATAATGAATTACAGCTTTCATGGGCCCCACAAGGGGGCCCAAAATCCCTCCTAGATCTATCCCAGGTTCCGCCCAGCCCAGGCTGGTTCGACTCTTGTTGAACCGGCTGGCTGGGCCTGTTCCCCTCTCCGCTCCCTTCTGTCATATCAATTTATTTTCACAGAAAATCAAAGGTAGCTGCCAACCCTGCGGAAGTACTTGAAGGAATGGTGTACCAGCAGGAAAGAACCACACACGGTTTCAACTGCCGGAACAAACCAAGGGAGTATTGGAATTCTCTTGAGCAAGAATTATGTACTTGGACCAAGGAAGGGTCAGTTGGAACTGCAGGAAGCCATCAAGTTATTCGTTACCACTATTTTGTTAATTGCCGCTGATTTATCTTCCCGTAAACAGCCTTCTAATAGGAGCAATTACAGGTTCATAGAATCAAGAAAGCAATCTTGGATCATCACATGCATCCTCCAGGCGACAAAAAGCTTCAGATTGGAAGCAAACAAGGGTTCAGCAGGGTAAAAAATGACACCCAAGTGCAGAGGAGTATCATACCCGCCAGCCAATAAATTTCTTAGGAAATTTCCATGAGTACAGAAGCTTATGGTCAATTAAGTTGTCGTAATCTGGTGTTGTTTTGTTTAATTTCTGCTCTTAATTTTTTTTTTTTTAATTTTGTGCAATTGTTGCTTAGTTTTTGTTTGTAAGGGTTTCTTTATAGGATTGGCAAAATAAAATTTGAGGGTTTCCATGTTTTTGTTTAGTCATTCTTCCATCCTTATCATCCGCATCAAATTCAGATCAAACTGATTGAATTTGAGCTTGAATCCAGACAAAATCAATGCGAAATTAAAACGCCAGTTACTTATCTTCCAACATTAATACCGCTTACTAGGATATTAAAAGCGTATAATCAATATCAACGTCGGTTCACAACTGTACCTCTTTCTTATGTGCAATCTTGTCCTCATCACCACCTCCAGTAACTAAACCTTCAAGAATTTTAGCAAGCAACGGAGTATACTTTGGATACTCCTCCTGCATGTATACGCCATGTATAAATTAATGTCCCAAAGAACAAACTACTTTTAAAGAAAATGGACAGATGTGAGAGTGAAATTGAACAAAAGAAAACTATGATTATGGAACAATAAAAATAGAATAAAAAAAACGAAACCATATAGATCATGAAAAATAAGAGCTCACTTATTTTCAAAAGCATAAATTAGTGCATGTACTTAAGAAAGAGACTATTCACTGAGGCACTTAAAGCAGATATAATCTGCAGACATTACTAGTTATTAAGAGAACAAGTCTTTAATTAGCATGAAAGTTTTTTTTTTCTTTCGAGAGCATGTTATGCTTGAGATAAGAGAACTATGTCATTCAAGAATGACATTTAAGGATTACTAGAAGAAATAAATAAAAAAAGATATTTTAAGATGTAAATTCAACCTTGAGTGAACTGCATAATTCTTTCCATTCCAGCCTTTCCTCTTCACTATCTCTTCTCAATCCTGATAGAAACCTTATCTTAGTGTCCCTCACCTGTTAAGATAAGTATACAATTTTCAGAAAATCAAACTAAGATTGCTTCTTAGTGGATTTGCTTTAAAAAAGCGAATACATGAAATCTGAAGAACGTTTTACATCGCATTAGCATCTTCTTCGTAATTTCATAATCATAACAATATGTTTGCAAGCTAATTTGTAGCAAAAAAAAAATTCTTAAAAAAATACGGAATTAAGCAACACATCTACACAACGTGAAACAAAGCCTTCATCGAGATTATACTCCCAAGAAACCGATCCAATGACCAAACCAATCATATGAGTAAAAAAAAGGATCAGCATGGATCACAGAAGCAGAGCACCGATCTGCTACCACCTGCACAAACTGTGATACGCAACCAGTTGCCCTAATATTCAATAAATAGCTTTACTCCAACATGAGCAAGCACTGATGAGTTCTTCCAGGGAATGATTCACTTTGACTGTCTTTATTGTACCTACAAATTCAGACTCTCCTCCTCTTAAACCTCATATTTTTCAATTTGAACAGATTTATCATCAGCACTGGAGCCATATCTCTCTTTCTGGCTCAAAGACAATTGTAACCACAATGCAAAGCCCAAAGCTGCACCAAGAAGACGTTCCTGTGCCAAGATGCTGATCATGAACTAAAAATCACTTTCTCTTTGTTTAGATTTCATTTTTTCGATCTGACGGGCCCAAAATAAAAACGGAAGAGCAGGTTCCCATGCTAATTGCCCTAAGATGGGAGGGAAAAGTGCTGAACAAGATAAACTAGATTGATAAACAAAATGTGAGGAAAACACAATCTATTTTCTTGCTATGTAAATGCACTATTCAGGTTGCTACAAACCAGCACCACAATATTGTAGATGGATAAAACCAAACAAATAAAGGAAGGCCAAACAAATAAAGGAAGTTTTGGTTCATGTTCGTGCTTGTTGACGAGCAACTAGTTTTCTTATAAATTCACTATAAGCCTTACTACATTTCATTTTGATTTCAATTTTGCAAACCAGGATTTTTTTTTAACTTAGCATTTATATTAGGTTTTGTTTGAGTCTTATGTCAGTCAAAATTTTGGCAGCTCTCCGACACCATCCCCGTGTAGGGGGCTGGAAAGGGGTTTGCTGGGCCTTCCCACCACGCCAAGAAAGGCATGCATAGTAGGTGTCGAGTGACACCGTGACCATAATCTTTAATTCCATAAGCCAAGAAAGGAAATGCATGTGTCTTCAAATACCTATGTGCAAAATACAATATTTCCCTGCTGGCTAAAAAAAGCAGTCATGGGTACTAAGGGTCTCATGCATAATAGTACTTTCCCCGCCTACCAAGAAAGTCAGTCAAAGGTACTTATAATTTCATGCATCGCAGTATTTTACCACCTGCCAAAAAACATAGTTACAAGTACTTAGGATTTCACTTCACTATACTAAGAAAAGCATACACAAGTTCCGCCAGGCACATCATGTGTGTCGCCTATAAGTTTGGCCCATCGGCTAAGAAAAGCATGCATGAGTTTTGATCATCATGCCACAGGCGTCACATTTAGGACTTCTACAATTTATAGAATAAAAACTAGTGTCAGGCTGGGGTTATACCTCAAGATGCATGGCAGTGGAGGCGGTGGAGGGGGTGATGGTGACGACGACAATGAGATGACGGTGATGCATGAAGCACGAGTAATATTTATTTTTAGTGGTGGGTGGAGGTTAGAGATAGAAAGAGCGGGAAAGAGAGATTTTCTATGAGAGAGAAAGAGGAGTCGAAAGGGAAAGGCTAAGGTTTTTGTGGGAAGTGTTTAGAGAGAGGAAACGGGCTTTCTCTCTCTGATTTTAGAGGGAGAAATGACTTTCTCTCTCTAGTTCTAGGGAGAGTGTTGGGGGCTTTTTTTATGGAGGTGGTGTGAGGGTTGTAGGAAGATGTGAGGTGTTTGAGAGAGAAAATCACTCTCTCTCATTTTTTAGAGAGAGAAAGAGAAAGAAGGGGGCGAGGGTTAGGGTTTAGTGGAAGAAGATAATGGAGAGGAAGAACATGAAGTGAGAAAAGGAAGAAGAAAAAGAAGAGGAAGAAGAAGAAATAAGAAGGGAAGAAGAAAAAAGAAGAGGAGGTGGCGATTTTGGTTGTCGGTGGCAGCTAAGGATGGCTCGCAATAGGAGGCTGGTTGGCAAGCTAGAGAGTGATGGGAAGGTGGCTGGCGTTAGGTATACGCATGAGTGAGAGAAAGACCAAGAGAGGCGGGAGGGTGCGTGCGTGAGAGATCATTAGAGGGAGAGGGAGTCGCATGAGTGGACTGTTAGTGCTACTTGGGTGTGAGTGAATGGGATATGAGGGGTAGTCTAGGTATTTAAGTGGAGGGAAAATTAGGGTTAGGCTAAGATTTAGGAAATTTCTTTTCTTTATTTTTAGTTTTAAACATAAAATTAATATCAATTAACTTTTAATTAATAATAATATTTATTCATGCCTTGATCCCCTTGTCATGTCATCATCGTTCGCACATTTTCGCCAATCGACAACCTTGGTCAATATGGGTGTCAATCAAAATTGTTTCCGCTGTCCCAAACGCCCCAAGCGCTGTCTGCTTCGCGAAATAACGTTATTTCAGTAATTTGGGTTTTTGGTTGATGTGTTTTAGACGACTTTCGTGCAACATTGCACTCCTTTGACAGTCGTTTTCTCGTGTATAGCTTACTCGACACTGGAGTTGGTATTGGGGTCAACATAACTATCTTCCTTATGACTGCCCTTCTTTATTCTTGAATTCAAATAATAGAAATGACTTCATTTAGCGACACTTTTTGGCAAATTTACACTCTTATAACATTGAACTCAACATTTAATCCAACAAAAAAAAATCATATATTTAGTCTTTTTCAACAAACCTTTTAAGAAAAGCCATATCTTTGTTGCAAAGCACTTGGTTACATTGATAATGATCCATCTTTTACTACAAGCTTTGCAAAAAGTTTGAATATTCTATAATGGATCGTCCTTCTCACTCTATGGTGAGACTTGGCCTTGACTTCATAGATTTGTGTGGCATCACAAAATTTGGAATACATTTGATTTATCATATCTCATATTTCCTTAGTTGAATGGAGGAACATGTATCTAAGACTTATCTCAAGAATCATAAGAGTTCCATAACTAGCACATCACCAAAGAATCATGTTTATTTCAAACTTTTAAGGTGAGATCACGTTGCTCAAGTTCAATGAAGTAAATGGCCCAATTTTCCTCTTCCCTTCAAAAACATGCAAACTATTTGTGACCATTTTAAATAGTTTTTTTTTATTCAATCAGTATATTGAATGGATGTTTTACAACTCTCTTGTTGGATTCAGATTGCCTCTCAAATTTACAAATGGAATGAATAACAAAATACTAAGAAACTACCAACAAATTGCTAAAAAAATTCAAGAAAAACAAAAATAATTTGAATAAACTAACTCAAATATTTATGAACAAAAAGTCAGAATTTATGTCCAAATTAATAATGACAAGGGAATTAGGTAGAAAACATAAATAAATGACTGAACTTTCTTTAAGGTAGCAATATATATAAAATGCACAAGAACAGTTATGATCATAAGTAAACATGTATAGAACTATTATAAAGTAATAAAACAAGCGCACCACGCATCAAATAGAATTTTATACACCTCATCTTTCAGACGCTCAGTGATCCTTTTAGTACAAATAGGGATCTCCTTCCCTTTGTCTTCATCAACCTGCAAGGAAGAATTTTTTTATATATCACAAGTCAATCTATCTAGTTAACATACAGACCTTCAAAAATACATCAGTTGTGAGCTCTTAGCACCCACGTAAGTTTTATTATTTAACATAAAAAATGGAACTGCCTCAGCTAACGAAAGTTCATAGAAAATTCATAAGGCAAGAACTGAGTATTACCTTGACTGATGGAATTAAATAAGATATTTCATAAGACACTGGTGATTGTCGATTTTTTTGTTCATCTTTGCTGCTTCCAAAAGAAATTGATCCATAGGAAATTGATCCAAGTAACACAGATCCAGTCAACGAGCTCTGTGATCCAGTCAACGAACTCTGTGAGGTTTTCAAATTATTGCTAACACAGTAAGCAAAATATAAATACATTTAATCAAACTGAATAGCACCAATATATCAGGGACAACAAAAATCCAGTCCAAACTCATAAGCAGTAAAACCTTTGGAAGTTTCTCTCTAGAAGGTGCGCCAACATAGAATGCCTCTGCCGCGCTGGAAAATTATAAGAGTTAAAAGAGAAGGAAAGCATTATATTAAAGCGATGCTCTCCAAAAGAAACTAAGGAAGTAAACTGTACCCAGGAACTAAAACCGAGGATTTAAAAGTGCCATTTCCAATAAAATGACCATCAGGCTGAGGAAAAAAGCTCAAATGAATGTGCTCCTGCATTCAAGATTAGCATCAGAATCCATGGCATTCAGTGATCTGCTCGCTGTAAATATGCCCACACATCTAATTAATAATTCTGTAAAAGTTGTTAGCTTGAGTCCTGTAAATACAGTTAGAGATACATTATAGGCAGATAAATAGAAGGAAGATGAAATCTGGAGAAGAAGACTTGTATATTGAAATATTTTCTACTTCTTAAATACAGCTTAGATGAGCATATATAAATATATACATATATATATATATATATATATATATATATATATATATATATATATATATATATATAAGGTCTGATTAGTTCGCAGAAAAGGTTCACAACAGATGATGGAGCAGCCTTGGCAGTTGGAGATCAGCAGTGATGGATTGGCTGCCTAGCAGACAAAGAGCTCCTCTTGAATCAGAAGAAAGTGGTGATATGTATAGAGTAATATTACAATGGCTGTACACTTATCAGAGTATAGCTTATCACCGCCCCTTAATTAAGTGTCCAAGAACTGGAGACTTAATTTGCTGCACATCAGCTGAAACCGTGATGGAGAGAGTGACTTCGTGAGTATATGTGAAACCCAATAATTCAGGTATGAAAATTTATACTAAAGTTTAATGAAAAATTTTCTTTTATTAATTACTGTAAATTGTTAAATTATTAACATAACATTAAATTAAATTAAGTATTTCTTAAATATTAATTGAATGTTATTTACTTAAACTTATAAATGATCCGTTTCTGCTGAAGAGATGTCAGATGCATCTATTGGAGTGGATTAGATAACTGAGAATAGCAGTTATTTCTTGTGGGCCCTCTTCCACTCAGTTTGCACGTTAAGCCAGAGAAAAGGATTCCTTCGGCTACAGTGCTCTGAAAAGATTTTCAAAAGAAATCTTGTAGCATAATTCAGAAAAAAATGACTAGGAGGTTTCGATAGTGCAGCAGAATTTACGTAGGCAGAAAGTGGCATAGTAATTCTGTTGGGTTCCATTTCAAAGGAATTCGGCAACTCTCCAGTAGCAGAATTCAGTCTTGGTTTCTCCCGGGATTGTAGAGGAAGCCGCTACCTATAAAGGAAATTTGCATGCAATTCGCAGATCTCCTATATGCACCGGCTTAGTGCAACGTTTGAAGGAAATTTGGCCTGCTTTGTAGACTAGATTCAAGACAGAAGTTGGGTAAGGAATTCTGTTATGGAAGAAAACAGAGAACTGAAATAGGGAAAGACTTCTCTAGAAGAGAATTTCGATTGTGAGAACAAATATCAATGAAGGAAGAATGAGAAGGAATTTGTAGTGAAATAAGAGGTAAGCGTGTTTGGCATATTGTCATTGTCTTTTATATTCTAACAAGAAATGATAAAAGTTCTAAGTGTATATAATTGTAAGGTTAGGATTCGTCATATACATTCATGCCAAGAGAAAGTTTTGAGGTGACTTACAATCGTAGAAGAATTCGAAGTAGAGAATTGGGGGAGACTTCTCGACAAGGAGGTAAGTAATGCAAATTAAAGTTTTAAATGTAATTCTCGTTAATTTTACATTGTATATGAGTATTTGAATGAATGCAAGAGAAATCTGCATTACAAGTAATTATTTGGATAAAGGATATTCCTAACATGGTTTCCAGATATGAAAGACCTCTTGTATATGTGAATCATGAGACTTTCAATTAAGAGTTGTTATGTTTTATTAAAGATTTTTCTAGTTGGAAATATTTTGGAGAGAATCTCCATTCTTAACATATGGTACACAGTTTTATTATAGTATTATACAATAAGTACCATATAAAGATCTTTATGAAAGCAACAATGCAAGTATTAGTTATGTTATAAAAGTGTATTGAATATCAATTTAACATAAAGTTTGGCTATATAGTTGATGTATGATTTACAAGGATAGTTGGGACAAAAGGGTTCTCAATATGAACTACCTTGTAAGTGGGGCAAAAGGGACCCCAAAGAGGCAAAAGGGACCTCTATGTAATTCAATGGCGATAATGCCAGGTTTACCTGGGCTCCATTGAATATGTTTATGAATGAGTAGCCAAATCTTTTAATGAGTAAAATTGATATTCAGTATGGATATAAGAGGAGTTACTGGTTAACGTCAAATGAGATTATATGAAGTTGTTCAAGTAGTCTAACTTTTATTTATGTTTTCAATATTCTGAATTTTATAATCATGCAATTTAATGCTATTTTAAGTTGCATAACTTGCTGAGTTTCATAGCTCACCAGTATTTTCTTACTGGCTGTTGTTACAGGTAAAGGAAAACAAAAAGTTGGAGAAGACTAGTTTGCAAGTATTTAAAAATTTCTGTTAATGTTTATTCTATGTTTAAAGTCTACTCTTGAGGTTAGTAAATAATTTACATGTTGTATTACTTTGAAGTTGTTTGGATTTTCTTAGTGGCTCTGTAAGTGTGTCCTTGAGGTTTTATATTGAATGTTGCTTTCGTTGATGTATAAAACAAATTATGGTGGGATGTTTTATTTGAACTTCTATATGTGAGAAGTATTAAATGTTAAGAAAGAATAAATGTTTATGTTTTGCTTGTTACACTCAATGGTATTGATTAGGAGTACTGTGGGGTGTTACAAAAGTGGTATCAAAGCAATGTTTTGGGTTCTGAGGATTTAAATACGGAAGCATAAGGTGACTGTCTAAGAGAATAAGATGGATCGGATGGAATTATTACAGAGCCTAGGACACATGTTTAATTGATTTATATGTAACCATGTTTAGTTTTAATCTGACTAGTATGTCAGTATCTGAAGGTAATGTCTATATAGGAACATATGATTATATAAATGTATAACTCTTAATGTAATGTGTTACAGATTTAATGGCTGAAAGAATAATTGAAAGAGAGGAAGGTCAGTCATCCCAACCTATTAGGATCTCTGAAGATCCTGAAAATGTGACACCAGTAGGAGGCAGTGCACCTAGTGTAAATCCTACACCTATAGGAATGGATGCTATGAATGCAATATCAGGAAATATGATGCAACTGCAAATGATGAATATGATGATGCAGATGATGGAAAAGATGCAGTCTATGGTGGGATCTACAGCACCTGGTGTTCCACCTGTAGTTACACCAATCACTCCTACCCCTCCTGGTAGCAGTACTAATGTGGAGGCAGATAATCCTGTCAGTGCAGAAGTGGATAAACATTTAAAGCTCTTCCAAAGCCTAAAACCTCCTTTATTTAAAGGAGGGGTTGATGCCCGAAGTGCGGAGGACTGGATTATCAGAATAGAGAAAGTTTTAAATGGAATGAGATGTCCTGAGAATAGAAGGGTAGCCTTAGCAATCTTTATGCTAGAAGGTGAAGCAGAAAGATGGTGGAGGGGACAACAACTGGAGAAATTCAGAGGTAGAACTGAGGAACAAATTATGTGGGAGGAATTTGAACAAGTCTTCAGAGAATGGTATGTGCCTCCATCAGCAAGGCAGGCAATGCAAGAAAGCTTTGTAAACCTAAAGCAAGGATCTAAGACTGTCATTCAATATGAAGCAGAATTTACAGCTCTTTCAAGGTATGCTCCACAACTCATCAGTACTCCAGATGAAAAATGCTACAGATTTTTGAAGGGTCTCAGGGATTCTTTGAGACAGCCTTTAATCCCTCTTCGCATAAAAGAATTTTCTGAATTGGTGGAAAGTGCCAGACTTTTAGAAAATGACATAGATGTGGTTAAGCAGAAATGGGAGAATAATGATAGAAAGAGACAAAGTGATCACAGAGGTGGATCATCCAAAAGGCAAAAATTTCATCAAGGGCAACAGCAGCAAATTACAAGGCTTCCTGTGATACCAGTTTGTGCAACTTGTGGAAAATCTCATCCAGGAAGATGTCTTATGAATTCAGGAAAGTGTTTTCTGTGTGGAGAATCTGGTCATATCAAGAGGAACTGTCCAAGGAATGGGCAAAGAGGTGCAGAATTTAGAGGCAGTCAAAGAACAGAACAGTACAGGGGTGCAAGGCCACAAATGCACCAACCTGCTTTGAAGATAAAAGGAGAAACCTCAAGTGAAGCAGTCAGATCAGCACCAGCTAGAGTTTTTGCTTTATCTTCCCAGGATGCCAAAGACTCTTCTGAGGTGGTGACAGGTACTTTAATTATCTCAGATTTACCTGCTAGAATACTTTTTGATTCTGGTGCGTCGCATTCATTTATATCTGAGATATTTTGTGGGAAAGTAAATGTGGAACCTGTTTCTTTTACTCCTGGATTACATGTTAGATTACCTGCGGGTAATTATTTGAATGCCAGTACATCATGTTCAGTTGAATTTATGATAGTTGGTAGAAAATTTCAAGCAGATCTGATAGTACTTCCATTAGTAGAATTTGATATAATTCTGGGAATGGATTGGTTAGTCAAGTACTTTGCAACTATTGAATGTTGGAAGAAAAAGGTCAGATTTGATTTGCCGGGAGAAGAAGTATTTTATTTCCAATGTGAAAGAGGAGTAGTTTCTTCCTTGATTGCTGCTAGTCAGGTGCTTAAAAGTCTAAGAGCAAGTGACTTAATCTTTTTAGCAAAGTTAGAGGCGACAAAAGAGGAAAATAATGACATACATTTCATTCCTGTTGTGAATGAATTTCTAGATGTTTTCTCTGAGGAATGGAAGGACTTACCTCCTGAGAGAGAGGTTGAATTTTCAATTAACTTGCAACCTAGCACGAATCCTATTGTCAAGGCACCTTATAGAATGGCAACTAAGGAATTGCAAGAACTGAAAGATCAGTTGGCTGAACTGATTGAGAAGGGTTTTATCAGACCTAGTTCATCCCCTTGGAGTGCACCTGTATTATTTGTCAAGAAAAAGGATGGTTCAATGAGACTCTGCATTGATTACAGAGAATTAAACAAGGTGACAGTTAAAAACAAGTATCCTCTTCCCAGAATTGATGATCTCTTTGATCAATTAGCAGATGCTTCTGTTTTCTCCCGAATTGATTTGAGATCAGGTTATCACCAGGTTAGGGTGAAAGAATGTGATATTGAGAAGATTGCTTTTGGAACTAGATATGGGCATTATGAATTTTTGGTTATGCCATTTGGGTTAACCAATGCACCGGCAGTATTCATGGATATGATGAACAGAATTTTCAGACCTTATCTGGATCAATTTGTTATTGTATTTATTGATGACATATTGATCTATTCTAAGAATGATAAGGATCATGTAGAGCATTTGAAGGTGGTACTTGAATTACTGCGACAGCATAAATTATTTGCCAAATATTCTAAGTGCGAGTTCTGGTTGAAGGAAATTTCATTTCTGGGACATATTGTCAGTGGAGAAGGAATATCTGTAGACCCAGTAAAGATTAAAGCAATAGTAGAATGGCCAAGACCTACAAATGTGGCAGAAGTCAGAAGTTTCTTGGGATTGGCAGGTTATTATAGGAGGTTCGTTAAGGGCTTTTCTCAAATTGCTTTGCCCTTATCCAGGTTAACCAGAAAAGATATCAAGTTTGAGTGGACAGTGGATTGTGAGAAGAGTTTTCAGAAATTAAAACAATGTTTAACAACTGCACCAGTGTTGACAATTCCTTCTGAAACTGAGGGATTTCAGCTTTTCAGTGATGCTTCTTTAAAAGGGTTAGGTTGTGTGTTGATGCAGAATAGAAAAGTGATTATCTATGCTTCCAGACAGCTTAAGCCACATGAAAAGAATTATCCAACTCATGATTTGGAGTTGGCAGCGGTGGTATTTGCATTGAAAATTTGGAGACACTATTTGTATGGAGTTAAATGTGAAATATTTACAGATCACAAAAGTTTGAAATATATTTTCACTCAGAAGGAATTAAATCTGAGGCAGAGGAGATGGCTAGAATTGATAAAGGATTATGATCTGGACATCCAGTACTGTCCAGGTAAGGCTAATGTTGTAGCTGATGCATTGAGCAGAAAGAACCAAACACAGTTGAATTTGTTGACTAGTGAAGAAAGACTGATTAAAGAAATGGAAGCCTTACAATTAGAAGTCAGAATACAAGGAGATCATGATACACTTAGCATTAATCAGATGACAGTTCAGTTATCATTGGAAGAAAGAATTATGGAAGCTCAAAAGAAAAGCAATAACTATCAGAAGTTTATGGATCAAGTGCAAAAAGGATTAAAGAAAGAACTCAGTGTTGATGAACAAGGAAGAATCAGATATAATATGCGGTTGTGGATACCAAAAGAGTCAGATTTGATTCAGGATATTTTGTTTGAAGCACATAATACCAGTTATTCAATTCACCCTGGAAGTACAAAGATGTATAAGGATTTGAAGACTTTGTTTTGGTGGCAAGGAATGAAAAGAGATGTGGCAAATTATGTGGCTGAGTGTGGAAAATGTCAAGTTGTTAAGGCTGAGCATCAGAAACCCAGTGGGATGTTACAATCTCTACCAATTCCAGAATGGAAATGGGAGGAAATAGCCATGGATTTTGTTACAGGCTTTCCTAGGTCAAGACAAGGGCATGATAGTATATGGGTGGTAGTTGACAGACTCACCAAATCAGCCCATTTTCTACCTATTCGTCAGACTGATTCAGTGGAGAAATTGGTCAGGTTATTTGTGAAGGAAATCATTAGATTGCATGGAATCCCTAAAGCTATTGTTTCTGATAGAGATGGAAGATTTACATCCAAATTATGGAAGGGTACACATGAAAGTTTGGGCACAAGATTGAAGTTCAGTACAGCTTTTCACCCACAAACAGATGGTCAATCAGAAAGACTAATTCAGGTACTGGAAGATTTGTTAAGATTATGTATATTGGATTTTGGAGGTGGCTGGGAAGATCATGTTACATTGATCGAGTTCACTTACAATAATAGCTACCAATCCAGCATCAAGATGGCTCCATATGAAGCTTTATATGGTAGAAGATGCAGAACTCCCTTAAGTTGGTTTGAGGTTGGTGAAAGACAATTGTTGGGTCCACAGCTAGTGGATCAAGCTACTGAAAAGGTAAGACTGATCAGAGACAGATTAAAAGCAGCTCAAGACCGCCAACAGAAATATTATGATTCCAAGCATAAAATGATAGAATTTGATGTGGGAGATTTTGTATTTTTGAAGGTGAGACCAATGAAGGGTGTGACTAGATTTGGTCAAGGTGGAAAGCTTAGTCCTAGATACATTGGTCCATTTGAAATCATTGAGAGAGTGGGGCCAGTTGCTTACAAGCTGGTATTACCAAGGGACATGTCTGATGTTCATAATGTTTTCCATATATCAATGCTCAGAAAATGGGTTACAGATGATAGTCAAAGGGTTCCTCAGAAAGACATTGAACTTCAGAAGGATTTGACATATGTGGAAGAACCTGAGATGATTTTGGAAAGGGATTTTCGTAAACTGAGAAGCAAAATAATTCCTTTTGTAAAAGTAAAGTGGAAACATAGATCAAAAAATAATGCTACATGGGAAAAAGAGACAGACTTGAGACAGAGATTTCCTTATCTATTTGAAGATGTATGAAAGTGAATTTCGGGGACGAAATTCTAATAAGGATGGAAGAGTTGTGAAACCCAATAATTCAGGTATGAAAATTTATACTAAAGTTTAATGAAAAATTTTCTTTTATTAATTACTGTAAATTGTTAAATTATTAACATAACATTAAATTAAATTAAGTATTTCTTAAATATTAATTGAATGTTATTTACTTAAACTTATAAATGATCCGTTTCTGCTGAAGAGATGTCAGATGCATCTATTGGAGTGGATTAGATAACTGAGAATAGCAGTTATTTCTTGTGGGCCCTCTTCCACTCAGTTTGCACGTTAAGCCAGAGAAAAGGATTCCTTCGGCTACAGTGCTCTGAAAAGATTTTCAAAAGAAATCTTGTAGCATAATTCAGAAAAAAATGACTAGGAGGTTTCGATAGTGCAGCAGAATTTACGTAGGCAGAAAGTGGCATAGTAATTCTGTTGGGTTCCATTTCAAAGGAATTCGGCAACTCTCCAGTAGCAGAATTCAGTCTTGGTTTCTCCCGGGATTGTAGAGGAAGCCGCTACCTATAAAGGAAATTTGCATGCAATTCGCAGATCTCCTATATGCACCGGCTTAGTGCAACGTTTGAAGGAAATTTGGCCTGCTTTGTAGACTAGATTCAAGACAGAAGTTGGGTAAGGAATTCTGTTATGGAAGAAAACAGAGAACTGAAATAGGGAAAGACTTCTCTAGAAGAGAATTTCGATTGTGAGAACAAATATCAATGAAGGAAGAATGAGAAGGAATTTGTAGTGAAATAAGAGGTAAGCGTGTTTGGCATATTGTCATTGTCTTTTATATTCTAACAAGAAATGATAAAAGTTCTAAGTGTATATAATTGTAAGGTTAGGATTCGTCATATACATTCATGCCAAGAGAAAGTTTTGAGGTGACTTACAATCGTAGAAGAATTCGAAGTAGAGAATTGGGGGAGACTTCTCGACAAGGAGGTAAGTAATGCAAATTAAAGTTTTAAATGTAATTCTCGTTAATTTTACATTGTATATGAGTATTTGAATGAATGCAAGAGAAATCTGCATTACAAGTAATTATTTGGATAAAGGATATTCCTAACATGGTTTCCAGATATGAAAGACCTCTTGTATATGTGAATCATGAGACTTTCAATTAAGAGTTGTTATGTTTTATTAAAGATTTTTCTAGTTGGAAATATTTTGGAGAGAATCTCCATTCTTAACATATGGTACACAGTTTTATTATAGTATTATACAATAAGTACCATATAAAGATCTTTATGAAAGCAACAATGCAAGTATTAGTTATGTTATAAAAGTGTATTGAATATCAATTTAACATAAAGTTTGGCTATATAGTTGATGTATGATTTACAAGGATAGTTGGGACAAAAGGGTTCTCAATATGAACTACCTTGTAAGTGGGGCAAAAGGGACCCCAAAGAGGCAAAAGGGACCTCTATGTAATTCAATGGCGATAATGCCAGGTTTACCTGGGCTCCATTGAATATGTTTATGAATGAGTAGCCAAATCTTTTAATGAGTAAAATTGATATTC
The DNA here is from genome assembly GCA_019925795.1 of Dendrobium chrysotoxum. NCBI lineage: Eukaryota > Viridiplantae > Streptophyta > Magnoliopsida > Asparagales > Orchidaceae > Dendrobium > Dendrobium chrysotoxum. The sequence continues at coordinate 14,218,966 of CM034313.1, forward strand.
AGTATGGATATAAGAGGAGTTACTGGTTAACGTCAAATGAGATTATATGAAGTTGTTCAAGTAGTCTAACTTTTATTTATGTTTTCAATATTCTGAATTTTATAATCATGCAATTTAATGCTATTTTAAGTTGCATAACTTGCTGAGTTTCATAGCTCACCAGTATTTTCTTACTGGCTGTTGTTACAGGTAAAGGAAAACAAAAAGTTGGAGAAGACTAGTTTGCAAGTATTTAAAAATTTCTGTTAATGTTTATTCTATGTTTAAAGTCTACTCTTGAGGTTAGTAAATAATTTACATGTTGTATTACTTTGAAGTTGTTTGGATTTTCTTAGTGGCTCTGTAAGTGTGTCCTTGAGGTTTTATATTGAATGTTGCTTTCGTTGATGTATAAAACAAATTATGGTGGGATGTTTTATTTGAACTTCTATATGTGAGAAGTATTAAATGTTAAGAAAGAATAAATGTTTATGTTTTGCTTGTTACACTCAATGGTACTGATTAGGAGTACTGTGGGGTGTTACAGTATATCCGCAGGATAGTCTTTAGAGTCAATAATCTCTAGGGAAGGAATCCTGTCACGAATGAAGTGATAATCTATTTCGACGTGCTTGGCGAGCCAAAAACATGGGGTTATTCACCAAGGCTAATCCAGATATGTTGTCGCAATGGAGAGTAATGGCAGCAGAGGAGAGGATGTAAAAATCAACTAATAGGAAACAAAGCGAGACAATATCAGATACAACGGCTGCTAGGGCCCTGTACTCACCTTCTGTGGAAGATTTTGCTACTATGGGTTATTTCTTAACGCTCCAGGATAGCAAGGTGTTGCCAATGAACAAATAGTAATCGACAATGTATGTGCAGTCAGAAGGATCGGAAGCCTAGTTTGAGTCAGAGTAGGAGTGAAGAGTAAGATCGCCGCGAGTGATTGGTAATCCAAGATGAATTGTACCTTTGATGTAATGAAGTAGTTGTTTCATTTGTTGAAATTTTTTGTTGAGAGTCTTGTACATTGATTGAAAAAGTAGATTAATAGCAAAAGCTATATCTGATCTAGTGATGATGAGGTATTGTAGAGAGCCAGTTATTTGACAATAAATTATAGGACTTGGGAATGGTTCATCATTGTCAGCCTTGGTAGAGAGGTCTTGAGGGTGATAGCTTATGGAGCAGGTTAGCAATTTGCAAGGTCGAAATTGTGAAGGATCTCCTTGGTGAATTGGGATTGGTGAAGAAAGTATGAATGTGGTGTGGAAGTCACCTGGATGCCCAGGAAGAAAGAAACTGGGCTGAGATCTTTGAGGGAGTATTGTTATTGGAGAGCTATAATAAGGGTGAAGATGTGTGAGGGTAGTTACCGGTGAAGAGGATGTCATCCACGTGGAGGAGAAGAACTATGTGGGTCTTGTTGTAGGAATAAATGAAAAGGGAAGGGTCACATTTGATGTAATGGAAGCCATTGCTAAAGAGAAAGTTAGAAAATGTGAGGAACCATTGTTAGGGTGTCTATTTAAGATCAAAAATAGCTTTGTGAAGTCTGCAAACATGACTAGAATGAATAGGATCAATGAAGGCAGTCGATCGGGGCATATAAACGGTTTTTGGAAGAGTGTCATGTAGGAAGGCGCTAGAGATGTCGAGTTGACGGACCGGCCAATGATGATTTAAAGCAACTGTAAGAAGGATGCTAATGGTCGGCATCTTAGCTATCGGACTAAAAGTTTCTAAATAATCATCTACATATTATTATTTGAAGCCTTGAGCAACAAGACGAGTCCTATAGCAACCAATGGAACCATCAAGATTGAGTTTAGTTTTGTATGTCCTGCAACATCCCAGGATTGACTTATTAGAGGGAGGGGGAACAAGTGACCAAGTACCTTGATGTTACAAAGCAAAGAAGTTTGTGGACATGACCTGTCACCCCTCAGAATGTTTGCAAGCTTGAGAGTACCATATAGGAGTGGGTTGAGTGGCGGATTGAGCAACCAACTCTTGATAGAAATATTATGGAGTTCATTTTTTAGTTGGATAACTCTTGATTTGTAAGTGGGTTGTAATCATTTCTCAATGTCTGCCAAATTTCGTGACAAGAGTGAAGATTCAATATACAGGGAAGAATGGTTGGTGAGATGGTGTAGAGAGGGCAATGGATAGGTTTTGATCGATAGATTGCCAAGTTCAGTGGGAGGGTAAGAAAAACTTTTGTTGGTGGGTAAGAGAATTTGTTTGGGAGGGCATACCATTGTTCCACTAAAAAACCCGTCAAAATGGTTGGCCAAAAACACCTTGAGAATTTGAAGACTCCAAATCAAATAATTATTAGTGTTGAGTAGACTGTGAACTATGGCATTGAGATTAGACATTAGGAATATAAGGGAGAGGGGTATAGGAGTTTCAGTCATGTTGGTAACTAGGTTTTGGAAATGAGTTGAAGAGCTGGATGACTCTGCCATGAGTTAAAAGAAAGCATTTGTAGTTGTTAAGCTTGATGGCACTCTAATACCATGAGCTTGAGATCTGTTAGTGCAGTTAGAGATACATTACTGGAAGATATATAGAAGTAAAGAAGAAGTTAAAATCCGGAGTATATGACTTATACATTGAAATATATATATATATATATATATATATATATGTATGTGTGTGTATATGTATATAAGGGCCAAGGTTTGATGGATGATGGAGCAGCCTTGGCAGTTGGAGAGCAATAGTGATGGGTAGTAGCAAAAGATTAGTTGCACTTGAATCAAAAGTGGTGATATGGAGAGAGCAATATTATGGTGGTTACGCACTTATCAGAGTATGGCTAGAGAGAGAGAGAGAGAGAGATGGCACAATCACTTTAGCAAATATAATTCAGTTACAAAATAATTGAAAGAAAATGCTCACATTCAATTACAAAAAATGTTCCTAATTGCATAATCTAAAAGAGGCAAAGGACTTTGAGTGGATGTCAATCATTAATCACAAAGAACGAGATTGGCAAGGAGGATAAAAGGCTGACACTGGGTAACTCAGATTGACGATTTACCACTGTGATTACAGAGTAATCATATTTACGAGGCCATAAATATGAAAATCACAACAAAGGAACGGTATTTGTCAGAACTATATCAGACAATGGAATATATGGATATTTTTTGAGTCCACAGTTTTTTTCGCATGCTTTAAAACTATGGGAGAGAGTAATGAAGCATAGGTTATGACGTGACACTAATGTTTCTCAAAATCAATTTCGATTCATGCCAGGAAGGTCTACTATGGAAGTTGTACATTTATTAAGAAGTTTGATGGAGAAGTATAGAGAGAATAAGGAGGATCTTCGTATGATATTCATTGATTTAGAGAAAGCATATGATAAAGTTCCAAGAGAAGTGCTATGGAGAGTTTTAGAAAAGAAAGGGGTTAATAATGCTTAAAATCAAGTCAATAAGAATATGTATGCAGGAGCTATTACTTGTGTTCAAACACAAGGTGGTTTGACCAAGTATTTTTCTATTTCTGTTGGATTACATCAAGGATCATCTTTAAGCACATATCTTTTTGCTTTAATCATGGATGTTCTCACTAGACATTTGCAAGAGGTTGTATCCTGGTGTATGCTTTTTGCGGATGATATTCTTCTTGTTGATAAGACTAGAGTGGGAGTTGAAGGTAAAGATAAATTATGAAGGTCAACCATAGAGTCTAAAGGTTTTCATTTGAGTAGATCTAAAACCGAATATATGGAGTGTAATTTTAGTAGTAATAGATCTAGTGTGGGAATTGTGACTTTGGGCGATCAAGTCATTAATAAGAGTACACGTTTTAGACATCTTGGGTCTATGTTCAGAGTGATGGTGAAATAGACGGGGATATTATTAGTAGAATTCAAGTTGGGTGATTGAAGTGGAGGAATGCATCTGGCTTGTTGTGTGATAGAAAAGTCCCCCTCAAACTTGAGGAAAATTCTATAAGATGGTGGTGAAACCTACAATGCATTATGGTGCAGAATGTTAGCCATTAAAAGATAAGCATAATATTAAGTTAAGTGTTGCAGAGATGAGGATGCTCAGGTAGATTAGTGGCTTTACTCTTAGAGATAGGATACGAAATGAGCATATATGTGAAAAGGTTGAAGTAGCTCCTGTGGCAGATAAGATTAGAGAGAGTCGCCTTAGATTGTTTAGTCACATAAAACGGCGGCCTTCTGATGACCCGGTTAGGAAAGTAGATGTATTGGATTTGGCTTATGTTACGAAAGGTAGAGGTAGACCTAAAAAGATTTGGTTAGAAAATATTAGAAATGATCTTTCTTTATTAGATTTAAATGAGAATTTGACTCTTAACATGACACAATGGAGAAAAATGGATTCATGTAGCCGACCCCACATAGTGGGATAAAGGCTTGATGTTGTTGTTGTTGAAGTACATTGCTTTATGGAAACCCCATATTACCGTGATGAGGACATCTACAAGAGTTTCTAGCATGAGGAGATATCAACAATCTACGGCCACGATCTACTTTTGATTATTATTGTAATTGATGTATTTTGTTTTATGTTTTATGAGTCTATTATATTTCTTTCCGTTTATGCCCTAGCTTAAGGGCCTAGTCATGTGATGGCCTTAGGGACAATTGTGTCATTGTATTTTCTTTTTTTTTTCCTTTGGCTATTTAAAGCCTTCCCCTCTTCATGTGAGGGTTAATGAATGAATGATAAGAAAATTCCTGCATCCATGTGTTTGGAGAGCTTGAGAGTTCTAGGAGAGAACTTGGAGAAAGTCCCTTGGTGAAGAGCAACGAATCACCCACCAACCTTGGAAGAGTCTGGGTTCGTGGTTATTTTCTCTTTATCTTTTCTCCCCTATCTATTGTGAGAACTCTTGAAAAAAAAAAATTTGTGCAGGTTAGTCCCAGACGAACCTATACGAACTGTCTGTACGAACTGAGAAAATCAAATTTTTTTTGCAGTTCGTACCATACGAACCTGGAGCCATCTGTACGAACTGAACAAAATTTTTACAGAGCCGATCGAACAGCAGTTTCGTCTGTACGAGCTTAGTTCGTCTATACGAACAGTCTGTACGAACAGAACAAAAATTTTACAGAGCCGATCGTCCAGTAATTTTGTCCGGGACGAACGACACGATCGTCCGGGACGAACTAAAAAGATCTCAACCCATTAAATATCTCAGCCGTTGGATTGAAGAGAGTGAAACGGCTAGAGAGAGAAAGAGAAGGAAAAAGAGAAGGTAATCCGCATTTTGGGCGACTTCGGTCCATTTTCATCCGTCATCGCAGTTGGGAAAGTTGATCGACTCGAGGTAAGGCACATTATGTCTATCTCAATTTTCAGAAATGTGAATTTTGACGGATTTTCTGATTAAAATTGTGTTTCCGTTAGCGAAAAACGGGTATAACTTTGCACTGGTAAAACTTTTACCGTGTAACTTTTGGTATGTTGTCGAGATTGTTATTATGCACATTTTGACTATTTTCTGGAAAATTTTCATCGGGTATTTTGAAATCTGTGGGATTTTTATCGAACAGAAAATTTTCTGGATGTCGAAAAATAGTGCTACAGTACAATGAAAGTCTTGAAATGATGTTGTGCATGATCTCTGGTAATTTGGAAATGTTCTGAAACTGTGAAATTTGATTCGTTAGATTTTCTGTTGTCTGCCATTATACTGTCTGACTGCATTTTGATGCGTATTTGATTTCTTTGAAAATGATATGATTGATGCTTTATATGATTGAATGCTCAGAAGGGAGACATAAGGGGCCAGAATCCTTTGAGATTCTGTCTGTGTCTGGAAAGGGAGGCATAAGGGGCTAGAATCCTCTGAGATTATGTCTGGGTCCGGGAATATGAAAATGAATTTTGATCTGATAATCTAATATTTTCTGGTGTTGTAAGCACAAAGGGAGACATAAGGGGCCAGAATCCTTTGAGATTCTGTCTGTGTCTGGGAAAGGAGGCATAAGGGGCCGAAATCCTCTGAGATTCTGTCTGTGTCAGAGATACGTGATTTGATCTGTGATCTGAAATGTGATCTGATATGCGATTTGAAATACGATTCTGTGATGTGATTTGTATGATTCTGTGAGATAAATTTAATTCAATTTTCAATGATTGTTGTGATAAGATGATTTCTATGGTCTGATGAATTCTGTTTATGTTCTGATAATTTTTGTGATAATATCTGAACTCTATTTGATGTTTTGATTTCCGTGCTTTATTTTGAGATTTCAGTTTTGTGTGTGGATCTGAGAATTTAGATCGGCTAGTGTGATCTTACTGAGCTATTAGCTCACTGTGGTTATCTTCATGGTTTTCAGGTTCTGGGAAAGGGAAGGAAGTGTCAGACTAGCCGTTCAGGATCTCAATTGCAATCATAAGTATTTTTGTACTTTTGATTTTTGTACAGTCATGGCTAGGTTACTTTTCTGTTCTGTATTTTCTGTTTATAGCCATGCACTGTAGTGTACATTATTTTTGATGAAAGAAAGAAGAAAGAATGGATGAGTTTTCCGTACACTTGGATGTTTGTAGCAGCTCTGTGGTTCTATAATTCGTTGAAAAGAAAAAGAAAAGCAATTCCAAAGCTAGATCCTGGGGTTTTCTGTCGCAACCTAACACGATAGGATCAGTTCTTGTCGCATTGGTTGTGACAATCTTTTTGGTATCAGAGCTTTAGTTTTGGAATTGGATCGTAAGACAGAGCTATAGGCATTGATCTGTAAGTCTGGTGGGGTAGTTTTGGGTTATCTATGTGTTTATTATTTTTGTTTTATGTGCATAGTTCCGTATTCTGTGTGATCATGAATCCGTCAGACCCGGATATAACTGATGGACAAAGTGCTAGTTAGGCAGCTCCTGTATATAGTTCTACTCCCACAGTTGGTTCCGATACAGTTTCACAGTTTGCTACTTTGATAGCCCAGATGATGGGTGAGGCACAGAGCAGAGTTCCTGTTGCCAGATTTGAAGAGGTAGACAGACATCTACAAATGTTTTTGAGATTGAAAGCCCTGAGATTTGAAGGTACTGTTGTGCCTAGAGAGGCAGAGGACTGGTTGAGGAGACTGGAAAAGACATTTGACAGTATGCAGTGTCCTTCTGAGAGAAAGGTACCGTTAGCGGTTTTTCTATTAGATGGTGAGGCAAAGCGCTGGTGGATGGGCCAGCAGGAGGAGAAATTCCAAGGGAGATTGAACTCTCTGATTTCTTGTGAGGAGTTTTCTGATGTGTTTCGAACCTGGTTTGTACCCCCTTCTGCAAGACAGCAAATGCAGAAGACTTTTCTGAGGTTGGTTCAGGGGAGCAAAACAGTTATGCAATATGAGGCAGAGTTCACTGCTTTGGCTAGATATGCTCCACAGTTGGTGAGCACTCCTGCAAAGAAGTGTTATAGGTTTTTGAGAGAACTTCGGGATAGTCTGAGGCAACCACTAGTACCATTTCACATTTTTTATTTCTCTGAGCTTGTGGAGAGAGCCAGACTGATAGAAAATGATCTGATGGCTACTCAGCAGCGGTGGACTGCTAGTAGAAAGAGATTCAGTGGTGATACTTCAGGTAGTAATTTTCCTGGAAAGAAGAACAGATTTGTATCTGGAGATTCCAAAAGAAGTGGACAGTCAGTATCAGCAGCAGTTTCTGGTAGTGGCAGTGTGGCCAGTTCTGGTTCTGTCAGTGGAGCACCCGTGTGCCAGAATTGTGGACGGCGACATTTTGGCCAGTGTTACAGAATGACTGGTCAGTGTTTCAAATGTGGTCAGACAGGACATCGGATAGCAGAGTGTCCACAAGTCAGATTTGACCGACGATCTGAGTTCAGATCCGAGAGTTTTGTTAGACCGACCTTCCAGCTGAGGACAGTTCCGCCCCGTACTGTTTCTGAAGGATCATCTGGTAGAGCTAATGGTTCAGGTTTTGTAGCAAGGAGACCACCCAGAGGTAATCAGAGGGAACCTAGTAGTTCTGTAGCTCCAGCTCCAGTTCAGCCACGTGTGTACAGTTTAATCAGCAAGAGGCTTGAGATGCTCCAGATGTGGTGACAGGTACGGTTTACATTTCTGAACATCCCTGTCGCGTTTTATTTGATTCTGGGGCTAATCATTCATTCATTTTCGAGCGTTGTTTTGATGTTTTGCAATTGGATTCAGTCCCGTTACCTATTTCTCTTTCTGTTATTTTGCCGGCTGGAGATACTATGATAGCTCGAAAGTTTTGTTTATGTGAGATTGAAATTTCTAATAAGAAGTGGGAGTCTTGTTTGATTTTGTTGTCGATTTCTTCGTATGATGTGATTTTGGGTATGAATTGGCTGAGTTTGTATAAGGCTCAAATTGATTATTTGAAGAAGCGGGTTACATTATTTATGGGCAGTGAAAGTTGTGTATTTCAAGGATTGAGAGGTGTTTTATCCTGTCTGATTTCTGTATTGGAAGTGAGAAGATTATAGAAGAAGAGTTGTATGGTGTTTTTGGCATCAGTCAGGGATATGAATATAGATGCGGGTTCTATTTCTGACATCCCAGTAGTACGAGACTTTTTGGATGTATTTCCTGAGGAGTTAGTCGGTTTGCCTCCGGGCAGAGATGTTGAGTTCTGCATTGATGTATTTCCGGGTACGGCCCCGATATCAAAAGCTCCATATAGGATGGCACCAAAGGAACTTTCAGAATTGAAAGTTCATCTTCAAGAGTTGGTTGATAGAGGATTCGTACGTCCTAGTGTTTCACCTTGGGGAGCACCTGTTTTATTTATAAAGAAAAAGGACGATATGATGCGTATGTGTGTTGACTACAGAGAGCTGAATAAAGTTACAATCAAGAATAAGTATCCATTGTCACGGATTGATGATCTATTTGATCAACTTGCTGGATCTTCTGTATTCTCAAAGATTGATTTGCGATCTGGTTACTATCAGGTAAAGGTAAGAGAAGCTGATGTGATGAAAACAGCTTTCAGCACTCGATACGGACAATATGAGTTTTTGGTTATGCCATTTGGGGTGACGAATGCACCAGCTGTTTTTATGGATTTGATGAACAGAGTGTTCAAAGACTATCTGGATCAGTTTGTAATTATTTTTATAGATGATATTCTGGTATATTCTGCTTCTGAGGAAGATCACGCCAGACATTTGAAAATTGTATTAGAGACTCTGAGGCAGCATCAGTTGTATGCAAAATTCTCCAAATGTGAGTACTGGAAGAAGCATTTCTTTTCTGGGGCATGTAGTGAGCGGTGAAGGTATTTCTGTTGATCCCCAGAAAATTCAAGCAGTTGCTAATTGGCCAAGGCCTACTATGATGTTTGAGGTACGCAATTTCTTGGGTATGGCTGGATATTACAGGAAATTTGTGAAGGGCTTTTCTCAAATTTCTGCACCTTTGACAAGATTGACTCAGAAGTCAGTAGCTTTTTTTTGGACACCAGAGTGTGAAGCGGCTTTTCAGAGATTGAAAGATTGTTTGACTTCTGCTCCAGTATTAGCACTTCCATCTGATACGGAAGGATTCCAAGTATTCAGTGACGCTTCATTAAAAGGTTTGGGATGTGTTTTAATGCAGCATGGTCAGGTAATAGCTTATGCTTCACAACAATTAAAACCACATGAAAAGAATTATCCGACGCATGATTTAGAGTTGGCAGCTGTTGTATTTGCTCTGAAGATTTGGCGTCATTACTTGTATGGCGTCAGATGTGAGATTTTCTCAGATCATAAGAGTTTAAAGTACATATTCACTCAGAAGGATCTGAATTTGAGGCAAAGAAGATGGCTTGAGTTGATTAAGGATTATGATCTGACTATACAGTATCAGCCTGATAAGGCTAATGTGGTGGCAGATGCTTTGAGCAAGAAGTCTTCTAGCTTATCATGTGCATATCTCACTTCTGATGAATATCTGATACGAGATATGGAAAGACTACAGTTGGAGGTAATATCTCCTACTGATTCTGGAAGAATAACTCACATGATCATTCAATCCTCTTTAGAAGAAAAGATTCATGAAGCTCAGAAATCAAATGTTGTATATTCAAAGTTGATTGATCAGATCAAGTCTGGTAAGAAACCTGAATTATGAATTTCTGATTCCGGTATTATTTTTTGTGAGAATAGACTTTGGGTCCCTAATTCTGGAAATCTAAGACAAGAGATTCTGCACGAGGCTCATTATTCAGGTTACACTATTCATCCAGGAAGTGGTGATATGTACGAAGATATGAAAAGTATGTTTTGGTGGCCTGGATTGAAAAAGGGTATAGTGGAGTTTGTTTCAAAATGTGAAGCCTGTCAGTTAGTGAAGGCAGAACACCAGCGACCGGGAGGTCTTTTGTAGTCATTGCCTATTTCTGAGTGGAAATGGGAAGAGGTAACAATGGATTTTGATATGGGTTTCCCCAAATCAAGGCAAGGACATGATGCTATTTGGGTTATTGTAGATCGACTGACGAAGTCTGCCCATTTTCTTCCAATTAGATAGACAGATTCGGTAGACAAGTTGGCACAGATCTATATTAAAGAAATTATCAGATTACATGGTGTGCCGAAAGTGATTGTCTCTGATCGGGATGGTAGATTTACCTCCAGACTATGGAGAGGAATTCAGCAAGGATTGGGCACGAAGTTGCATTTCAGTACGGCTTTTCATCCGCAGACTGATGGATAGTCTGAAAGGACTATTCAGATGCTGGAAGATCTTTTGAGATTGTGTGTTTTGGATTTTGGAGGCAGTTGGGAAGATCATATCCCACTGATAGAATTTGCCTATAATAATAGTTATCAGTCCAGTATTGATATGGCTCCATACGAAGCTCTGTACGGCAGAAAGTGTAGAACTCCTTTGACTTTGACAGAAGTGGGAGATAGACAAGTGATGGGTTCAGCTTTTGTGGATGATACTATGATGAAGATCAATCTGATTAAAGAAAAGTTGAAATCTGCACAAGATAGACAACAGAAGTATTACAATCAGAAGCACCGACTGGTTGAATTTCAGGTTGGTGACTTTGTATATGTCAAAGTCAGTCCGATGAAAGGCGTTAGCAGATTTGGAAGAATGAGCAAACTCAGTCCAAGGTATGTTGGACCTTTTGAAATCATTGAGAAGATTGGAAATTCTGCTTACAGGGTATTATTACCTGAACAGATGTCTGATATACATAATGTGTTTCATGTGTCAACTCTGAGAAAGTGGATATCTGATTCCGGGAAGAAATTATCTGCTGACTATGTTCAAGTTCAGGCAAATCTACAATACAAAGAAGAACCTGAAAGGATTTTAGCTTATGATGTAAGAAAATTGAGAAGTAAACAGATTCCTATGGTTAAGGTGCAGTGGAAGCATAGAACAGCTAGAGAGGCTACTTGGGAGAAGGAATCTGATATGAGACAGTTATATCCAAGTCTGTTCTGACTCCGTCTGTTTTGACAATATCGAGGACGATATTGTTCTGAAGGTAGGTAGATTGTGAGAACTCTTGAAAAAAAAAAAGTTTGTGCAGGTTAGTCCCGGACGAACCTGTATGAACTGTCTGTACGAACTGAGAAAATCAAATTTTTGTGCAGTTCGTGCCGTACGAACCTAGAGCCATCTGTACGAACCTTCTGTACGAAGTGAACAAAATTTTTACAGAGCCGATCGTACAGCAGTTTCGTCTGTACGAACAAAACAAAAAATTTACAGAGCCGATCGTCCAGTAATTTCGTCCGTACGAAGAAATTATCGTCCGGGACGAACGACACGATCGTTCGGGACGAACTGAAAAGATCTCAACCCATTAAATATCTCAGCCGTTAGATTGAAGAGAGGGAAACGGCTAGAGAGAGAAAGAGAAGGAAAAAGATAAGGTAATTCGCATTTTGGGCGACTTCGGTCCGTTTTCGTACGTCGTCGCAGTTGGGAAAGTTGATCGACTCGAGGTAAGGCACATTATGTCTATCTCAATTTTCAGAAATGTGAATTTTGACGGATTTTCTGATTAAAGTTGTGTTTCCATTAGCGAAAAACGGGTATAACTTTGCACTGGTAAAACTTTTACCGCGTAACTTTTGGTATGTTGTCGAGATTGTTATTATGCATATTTTGACTATTTTCTGGAAAATTTTCATCGGGTATTTTGAAATCTGTGGGATTTTTATCGAACAGAAAATTTTCTGGATGCCGAAAAATAGTGCTACAGTACAATGAAAGTCTTGAAACGATGTTGTGCATGATCTCTGGTAATTTGGAAATGTTCTGAAACTGTGAATTTTGATTCGTTGGATTTTCTGTTGTCTGTCATTATACTGTCTGACTGCATTTTGATGCGTATTTGATTTCTTTGAAAATGATATGATTGATGCTTTATATGATTGAATGCTCAGAAGGGAGACATAAGGGGCCAGAATCCTTTGAGCTTCTGTCTGTGTCTGGGAAGGGAGGCATAAGGGCCAGAATCCTCTGAGATTCTGTCTGGGTCCGGGAATATGAAAATGAATTCTGATCTAATAATCTGATATGTTCTGGTGCTGTAAGCACAAAGGGAGACATAAGGGGCCAGAATCCTTTGAGATTCTGTCTGTGTCTGGGAAAGGAGGCATAAGGGGCCGGAATCCTCTGAGATTCTGTCTGTGTCAGAGATACGTGATCTGATATGTGATCTGAAATGTGATCTGATATGTGATTTGAAATACGATTTTGTGATGTGATTTGTACGATTCTGTGAGATAAATTTGATTCAATTTCTGATGATTACTGTGATAAGATGATTTCTATGGTCTGATGAATTCTGTTTATGTTCTGATAATTTTTGTGATAATATCTGAACTCTATTTGATGTTTTGAATTCCGTGCTTTATTTTGAGATTTCAGTTTTGTGTGTGGATCAGAGAATTTAGATCGGCTAGTGTGATCTTGCTGAGTTGTTAGCTCACTGTGGTTATCTTCATGGTTTTCAGGTTCTGGTAAAGGGAAGGAAGTGTCAGATTAGCCATTCAGGATCTGAATTGCAGTCATAGGTATTTTTGTACTTTTGATTTTTGTACAGTCATGGCTAGGTTACTTTTCTGTTTTGTATTTTCTATTTATAGCCATGCACTGTAGTGTACATTATTTTTGATGAAAGAAAGAAGAAAGAATGGATGAGTTTTCCGTACACTTGGATGTTTGTAGCAGCTCTGTGGTTCTATAATTCGTTGAAAAGAAAAAGAAAAGTAATTCCAAAGCTAGATCCTGGGGTTTTCTGTCGCAACCTAACACGATAGGATCAGTTCTTGTCGCGTTGGTTGTGACATCTCTCCCTCCCTTTCCCTCCACCGCCGGCAAAGCCCCTCCCCATCCCCTCTTCAACTTCACGGCCAACCCTCCCCCACTACCACCACCGCCTAGCCGCCGGCCTAAGCCATCCGCCCCCTCCCTACCGGTCGGCTCACCTCACCACTTGAAGATGTCGGCCCTACCCAAGTTCTTCTCCAACCGCCGGCCTTCACTGGCTTCCCCACCCCACCGGCCACCATACCACCCAGTCGCCAGCCCTCCATTCACCGCCAAACCAAACCCCCACCCAAGCCGCCGTCCCCCTCTTGCCCAAGCCTGAAATTCAAATTCCTTTGGCCATTAATTAAAATAAGTTCTAGTTAATTAGGAAAGTTATCAAATTGGATCTCAATCAAAAATTGGAATTCAAAATACTTTCTTAATACTAAAACTTAAATTTGGAAACCTCCTTATTTAAAATAAATCTGAAATAAAATTCAGATTTGATTTTAAATCAAACAATTAATCTTGGGGCCAACATACTTAACTCAATACCCCCTTCCCCCTCTCTCTCTCTCTTGGCCGGCCCTATGACCCTCTTGCCAATTAATTTCTTTCCTAGCATGGGTCCAATTCAAGGAATTAATTCCTTAATTCCCTCCCCCCCCCCCCCCCCCTCTCTCTACAGCCGCCCACTCTCTCCTCACCCTCTCCCTTCTATTTTGATTCAGGAATTTAAGTCTACGTGCTACCTAGGCAAGTGATTTAGTCCAAGTATCAGCCCCACAGCTGCCCCTATAATCCTCCACCACATTCTTCTAGTTCTTGTGCATCCAGAAGGTGGAGAACCCGGGAGTTTCATCTCCAGCATGCTGTCCAGAATTCTGGACCGAAGCTACGTGCTGATCTGAAATTCTGAACCTAGAAAGCTGCTGGCCAGATTTTTTTTCCTGGGCGTTGACTGGTTGCTGTCCAGAAAAATTTCAACAAGACAAGCTATTGTACTGCCCTCCAGAAAACCCCTAGTTGCTGCTCTGAAGTACATCAAGGGCTGCCCTGAATTTCCCACTGCTTCCCCTTACTATCCTGCTGCCCGAAGGGATCGTCATCGCTGTCCAGAGGTTCCGGAAACCTGAAACCTGCTGTCCAAGCTATTGTAGCTGCTGTCCAAGAGCCACAGCTTGCCGTCCAAAGCAACCAGTCCAAGGGGGCTTGCTGTCCACCTTCCAGAGACCATCAAAGTGTTGTCTTGATACAGTTAAGTGTTGTGTGCTACTGTCCACTCCTCCTCAAACCCCCAACGACTACACCAAAGCGTTGTGTCTTCTTTTATTGGGTAAACTCTTCCTCTAACTCTTATATCTCCTTCGTTGCTTTCAATTGTGACTATAATTTGATTCACAACGATCATGCTAATTCTTCCCCGCTAAAGCTTAGAGAACTAGAGAGTTGAGTGAGGGATTCTTGCTTAGGGACTAATCTTATTGTTAGCATTGGGATTTATTGTTGAAGACCATTCATGTATGCAACGTTAAGATTAAATTGATTATTTTATGATCTTAACTCCTATGCATGTGATTTAGCCTAAGCTTGTGACACCACTTTTGGTGTTTTATTTTGTCGTTCAAATTCGCTACAAGTTTATAATTATTGTGTTCTAAAATTAAACGTGCAAATTTCATTAAGCAACTCGTCCTCGCATGTCTGTTCTACATCATACCGTAATCAATTGTATTGGCCAAAATAAGAAAATGTGATGGCTTGATGGTAATTGTGGGTAAAAATTACTTGTAGCAACTGCTTCCTTCTATTTTGTGTCTAGACCTTTGTATCCACTTAGAAATAATAGTGTATGGCATTTGCACAAAGTGCAAGTGCCTTGATCAAAAATTTTCATAATGATACGTATATACATCTACAATGCAAGTTGGCATGATTTTATGTTAGCTTGTAGAAATCCTTAGAAGTGCCCAACGTCCATGCAGTAGTGCAGCCCTATCAATCGAATTATATTTTGTTTCGAAAGAATGTAAACACCTACATATGTTACTAATTGTGTGGTCATGAGGTGAAGGGTAAAGCCTCCATGAATCGTTCCATATCAGATAATCAGCTCATTCATAATATGTATAAATAAATGACTCATTAATAATATCCATGGTTGTATTTATGCTTGATTTTTCTTTTTATTCTGCTTAAGGATATCCTAAATGCACCATAAATTTCTAGTAACGATATCCATGGATTATCAGCAAAATTTGTATTCATAACAAGATTCCTACTCTAGAAAAACCTCAGTCAACTACCGTGGTATTATAATCATTGCCTCAAGAAAGGTAACACTTCTTAGTTTTTCCTGGGAAAAATGGAAAAGCATTAATTATTGACTTTGATAATTTATATAAAAGGAGGAATAAGAGATCAACCACTTAAATTGCCTTTTACCTTTTTATCCAGCTTCCTTTCTAAAAACAGAACAAGCTGTTTCATTTTCTCCAATAGTTGAACATTTTCATGCCTAAAAAAGTGAAGGTACTTGGATTAAGATTTCAGCCAAACACACAAGAAGGGCAAAAGGAAAGCTCAAAAGAAAATAATCAGAAGCACCGAATATAATTCTTCAATTACATGCCCCAAAAGTTATTTTCTTCAGCTTAGCACACATAAAGCTATCAAATGATCTTTTTTTTTTCTTGGAATAAAAAACGGAAAAACAAAAGAGAGCGTTAGCACTCTGAATTGTTCGAAAATATCTCAAATATAGAGCTAAATGGAATTACCATCAAGCAAATCACAATGAAACAAGCTAAATGTTCACTCGTTTTTAGAAAGAGAAAGATTAATCAGGTAGGTTAAGTGGTCCACCTTGCAGACAATGTTTCATCAGAATAGCCAGACTAAGCCCAAACCTCAGAACAGGGTTAAGGGCATGTTCGATTTATCTCCTCCTCAAAACAAACTATTGTTGGGCATTTAGAACTTCTACACTCAATCATGGGAATAAAACTTCAAAAATCTCCATGATTCATAACTTGATAAAGATCTACCAAAGAAATAATTCAAATGAACTTACAAAGTCAAAAGTGCTCCGCCACCACCCATAACAACATAAGAAGAACAATATTATCACGTTTATATATTTTTTGTATGAGGAAAGTGAAAAGATCTCCCTTTCCTCTTGATGGTGGGATTCACAACCAACAGCAATGATACACGGTTCATGGTTTTAAATATAGCCTATGTACATGTTTCAGATATTACATAGAAATTAACGGTAAATTGTCTAACAGGCATTTAGTAAAGACAAATGTACAATATTTCTTCACTTCTACAGAGCCATCAATGGGTACCATTGAAAGTGATTTAAAAAGTAGTTTGAACGATTATAATGGCAGCAATATTTGAGAAGTCAAGAAGACTCCTGGCCCATTTTTCTCTCATAGAAAGCACCTTGGCATTGTGCCAATGCCAGTTGTATAAATTTTCAACCTTCTAATAACTGAAGTATCAAAATAACCAATGTGGAACCTAGTCAACTGCTTGACAGATGATATCAGTTCTCATTGCCACCTTAAATTTAATATAATTAAAAAGAAAAATATGGTTTTCTCATAGTACAACTGGCAATTACGGGCAGTAAATGAACTGTGTGATGCAGCATGATAATCAATATTACCTTGTATAAAAATGCAGTGTGTACTCTCCTTTAGGAATCTTCACATACTTTGGGTAGACATCACCAAATGCATATATGCGCTATCAATGAGACAAGAAAAGCACAAAACTCATATATACAACATTGAAGCTTTTGAATGAATTATAAAGTTTTGACTTGTCAGCACCATATACCAACGTCAGCAAATAAATATCAAGATTTGGAAGATCATATAACAAATAGTTATGATGGCCTAGCAAATATAGCACAAAGTTGTTACAAAAATCTAACTACTAGAACGTAAGGATTGAAGAAAAATGATCAATAAAAAAAACATGAACAACTTAAGCAAAACACAAACATACAAATTCATATGCACAAAAATAAGAGACTGACACCAACCTTATTAGAGTCTGAAATAGTATAAAACTGAGATTCAAATTTGGTATCATAAATGCGGTTATTTAGAAGTGGGACACGTGGCTTTATTTCAGCTCCTTCATCCAACTTGAACTTGTAACTACAGCACATAACTGGACAGATTAGTATTGATGTACTTCTATCCTATTTCTTCAAGAAAACAGCAATATGAGAACTCACGTTAAAGTAAGACCAATAATCTGTTTTCCTGAAGGTAGCTTATCACGGTTAGGAGTAAGTACACTAAGATTAGAGTCTACAGGTCGATATGATGTTTTAATCTGCAAATAATGTTGTTGTCACTACAATGTAGAAGATTGCTAAAAACAAACATTCGTATGAATTCAAGAATGGCATTACCTTAGTTAGAGAAGCAGAAGGAACAAGCTTTTCTGATCCTAATAAAGATTTTGCCTCAATTCTTGTAGATGCTTCACTTCCATCAAGCATGACAGTATTAACATCTATCCCGTGAAAAGCAATCTATGAATTAAACAAAAGCATTGCATTTAGACCAAAAGAAGATGGATTTAACTAAATTCTACACTAATCTATTAGTCCTGCATCTGCAAAGTACATTTATAACCAACCCGTACAATGAGTTTGTGCATTACAAACCGCATTGAAAATGGGTGCATCAAATTGCTCAGAGAGAGAAAGGTCAACATACACATGGAAAACCAAAAAAAAAAGTCCAGAAAGAGAAGAAATTGTAAGGTACATGAGAAAACTAAGCAATGGAATGGAGAACTCTAGGTAGAGTGAGCACAAATATAGCCAGACAATAAATCCGAACAACATAGATACTACCTTCTTTAGTAGGATAAGGTCGCAATGCTGATTAGTTGCACAACCTTATGAAGCGAAAAAGATTTATTTAAACAGAAAATTATATTCCATTGACTTTAATTCAAGTTTCATAAAATAGGAAAATTGATGACCCTGCCCAAAACTAAAACGAAAAGAACCAAAAGTAAAACATCTGTCAAATGAAATGCATCCCCAAAGTTGATGTAGCCAGAGAATATGAAGAAAAGTTGAAAGTAGACAAAAAAATCATGACACTAAAGAAAATTAGAATAAATGAGAAAGTGAAGATTTCACTCACCCAGGACTATGGGGACTTGCTCAACCATAACATTTAGGAAAGAGAAAAAGCCCAAAATAATCCACCAACTATTAACAAGTATTCAATTTGGCCCCAGAGTTTCGTATTGCCTCAATTTAATCCCCCAACTATTGAAAATTGATCCAATTTAGCCCTGGAGCCTAAAACAACCATTAAAGTTAACACCAAAGTGTTAAATATGAGGGTAATTTAGGTAGTGCAAGGGTATGTGAGATTATATTGTTTATGTTACTCTATTTT
This sequence comes from Dendrobium chrysotoxum, assembly GCA_019925795.1. Classification (NCBI taxonomy): domain Eukaryota; kingdom Viridiplantae; phylum Streptophyta; class Magnoliopsida; order Asparagales; family Orchidaceae; genus Dendrobium; species Dendrobium chrysotoxum. The sequence goes on from CM034313.1 coordinate 14,237,653, forward strand.
ATCATTTAATAAATTACAATAAATATTAAAACCAAAATATAAGTTAATCTACTAAATAATAAGAGCAAATAATTAATAAAGAATATAATTTTTTTAAGCAAAATCTAAATAAAAGATCTGTTAACTCACAAAATATGCAATGGATTTTGTTTACCAAGCTAAAAGTTAATAAATCATGTTATAAAATAAAAAGAACAGGAGTCTGTCAACTCAAAAAAAAAACCTTGTTGTCTGCTCGTCAATCTCGCAGAGTTGCTACAATCACGTTGTCTCGCAGCCTCGCTCACACCAGCCAATCGATCTCGCAGTCCCATCATCTCGCACAGCTCATGGTCATCTCCACTTCGATGTTGCAGCACATTGTCACGTGGCACCATTCACGATCTTTGTCGATCTCGTAGCACAATTGTCTCATAGCCCGTCAATCTCAATAGCCCATCGATCTTAATAGCCCTACATTGTAGAAGATTGCTTTATTTTCTTTAAAACCTCTTTTACTTCTATTTTACTAATATGACAATAAAAATAAAATTTTTTATTTTTATTTAGGATGCTATGGTCATTAAAATAAATCGTATTCTCACAACGTTCATTGAACAGTTTATCAAAATATTGCATTCACATATATTAAATATCATCTTCTAAAAAAATATAATTTTTGATCTTCGTCCTTAATGGACCTTACTTGAACTATATCCTTACTTCTTTTATTTCTTTGCTTAGCTAACTTATACATACATCTTTCACCCTCCTTAGTATCTAATTTATTATATAAATCACTGAAAATTAAATTCTTTGTATCACATGTAGCTTTCTTAGACTCCCTATGAGCCCCTCTATATTTATCCTAATTTTCTATGTTATTACATTTAAACTAATTTTTTTAACAAAGCTTCTTATTTTTTATCTTTTCTTGTACATTTTAATTCCACCACCAATTATTTTGACTATTAAGAGTTTTTTTTCTTTTTATTCTTAGAGCATATACATTGCAACATTCATAATCTCTCTAGCTATTTTTTCTCACAAAATTATAGCTTTCTCATAAACAACCCAAATCTTAAGATCTTAAATTTTACTCTTAAAAATATTTTTATTAGCATTTTTAAATAATCTCATCTAATCTTAGGACTATTTTATTTTATTTCTTTTATTTTACACCCCTTCATCATATAGTCCAAAATAAATAAACGAAGCTGTGTATATAAATTTTTATTCGTAATAACTTTACAATTTTTGTAATCTAAACTATTTATTTTTCTTATAAGAAAGTAATCAATCTGACTTTTACTATGACCTTTCTTACAAGTGATGAGATATTCCTCTCTTTTTTAAAATAAAATATTAGCAATTTCAAAAACTTAAACTAGAACGAAATCTAATATAGTCCTACCATCTTAATTAGTCACTCCAAATTTATAGCAACCATGAATATTTTTAAAATTATCTATCACTACACTAGCATATCCATTTAAATCTCCTTCAATAAAAACTTTCTTCAAGAGATATCCTTTATATTAAATTTTCTAAGCCATTCCAAAATTGTATTTTTTAACATATATCCAAACCTACTTGAGGACCACAAGCACTTAAAATATTAATAATTTCAACATCAATAAAAATCTTTAAAATTATAATTCTATCTCTAATTATATTAATTTCTAAAACATTATCCTTCAAATTCTTATTAATAATCACACCTACACCATTTTTAGTATGCCTACCACCTAAATACCATAGTTTAAATCCTAAACAATCAATCTCCTTATCATTTCCTCTAGAACATTTAATTTATGGAATTCATTAAATATTTATCTTCCTATTAATCTGATACGGCAGCAGAGGAGACGGACCAAGGAGGGGCGGGTCCAGGCAAGATCCAAGGGGGAGATTTCGGCCCCTTGGTGGGGCCCAATAAAGAATTAATTCATTATATTAAAGGAGGAATTAAACAGAGGATAAATTAGGCAGATTTCCTAATTGAATTTAAAAGGGAAAGATTTCCTAATTGAATTTAAATCAAAGAGAGAAAGATTTCCTAATTGAATTCAAATTAAGGGGGGAAACTTAATAAGGAAAGAAATCTGTTTTTGAGGAAATTGAAGAGCTTATTTAAGAAAGGGTCTAGGATTATTTTTCTTCATGCATGTCTTGAGTTTGTTGTAGTTTTTGTAGTTTTTCTTCTATGAGGACTTCCTAGCAATGACTAGGTTGTTTGAGAGAACCGATCTACCCCTCTAATTATAGATCGCTTGTATCTTTTATTTTTTGTTATGTTATTAATAAAAATCAGACACTGTTCCCCCTATATTTGTTGTTTTCAACTTATTTTCTGTGGATTTCCTATTGTGATTTGCTGAAATTGATGCCAAGGCATATCAAATTGGTATCAGAGCCATGTCCTGGATCAAAAATCGTCGTCTCCTCACTGAAATCTGCTGCAAAATTCCTTCCCCTTGTTGTTTGTTGCTAATTAAAGACCATTCATCGTTATTTTTTGCTTTTTTTTACGGTTTGAAACCTAAATCCGCGAATGGCAGCAAAGATAATGGAGGCGTTGGAACGAGGGTTAGAACAACTCAAGGCCATGATAGAGTAAAACTATTCTGGAATGGAAGGAAGGTTGTCGTCCATGGAAGCTCGAATGGAAAACCGATTCGAGAACATAAAAGGCATGATGAGGAAATTAATCGAGATGCAATCTAAGGCTTCACCAGTTAGTCCTCGGGCGGATCCGAAAGGAAAGAGACTTCAAGAGGACAATGATGAAGTAGAGATGATTTTCCTCAAGAACCATCCTGAAGGTCTTCGTGGAAGGTGCATCAAGGTATTCCGAATAAGAGGCAGCAAGGAGAGCGGAGGCCGAAGCCTTTTGGAGATCACCTAGACAGGAGGGACGGTGGGCCGGAGAAGGCAACGGTTGGGTCGAATCATGGGGCCCAAATCCGCCAAGGGAAGAAGGGTGAGAATCATACCACCACTACACGAGAGGAACCAATGGTGGAAGAAATCGTTGGGGTATGGATGCGAGATCAAGGAAGCTAAAGATGTCGGTCTTTGAAGGGGAGGATGCACAGAGTTTGGTGTATCGGGTGGAATGTTACTTTGCTATCAACGGGCTGACGGAAGGGGAAAAACTCATAGTAGTAGGTCTATGTTTGGAAGGGAAAGCCCAAGCCTTGTTCCAATGGAGGGAGGTTAGGTATCTGATCTACTCATAGGGAGAATTTAAGGAATACTTGTTGGAATGTTTCTGAGCCATTCAGGAAGAAGAGCTCCACGAGCAATTCTATGCCCTAACTCAGGAGGGGACAGTTAGGAAGTACCGGGAGAAGTTTGAGCTACTGTCGAAGAGATTGAGGGGAATCTCTGAGGAAGGATTGGAGGGCAATTTCATAAAAGGGCTTAGGGAGGACATACAGGCAAAGCTCAGGGTATTGAGGCCTAGAGGGCTGAGAGAGATGATAGAGTTAGCACAAAGGGTGAAGGAGAAATATTAGATAGAAAAGACCAGCCCAAGCAACCACATAGGAGGGGCTTATAGAAACACCTCTACAACCTTGGACCGAGGACCCAAATAGTATTATTTTAGAGGTAAGCGCCTAAGGAGAAGAGCACTGGAATTCGTCGTGGAGGCAATTTCAAGCGTCTCACAAAAGCAGAAGTGCAGGATAGGTGGGTGAAAGGGCTATGTTTCAGGTGCGATAAGAGATTTACACCAGGGCATAGGTGCAAGAATCAAGCCCTTCAGGTCTTAATTTTCTGTGAAGGGGAAGAAGAGAGCGCGGATGGGCGAGAGGATGTCTTGGAGGAGACAGAACAGTTGCATTTGGATATGGTGGAGGTGTCCTTGAACTCTTTGGTGGGATTTACTCCAAATCATATCATAAAAATAAGGGGACAAATTGAAGAGCAATCTATGATAGTTCTGGTGAATAGCAGAGCCACACATAACTTCATCTCAAATTGAGTGGTGGACCGATTGAGGTTGAAATTAGCACAAACGAAAGGATGTGGGGTTATGATGGGCAGAGGCAAGATAGAGAGGAGCATGGGGATATGTAAAAGGGTTGTGATGACCTTACAGGGTATTCAGGTAGTGGAAGATTTCCTTCCCTTGGACTTGGGAAGTATGGATGTGATTCTAGGGATGAAGTGGCTACAGACTATGGGGGATATGAAGGTGAACTGGAAGTCCTTGACCATGGAGATACAGGTGGAGTGGAAGAAGGTAGTGCTTCAAGGGGATGTCAGACTATGTAAGACCATGGTCTCTTTAAAAACCATGCTCAGAACAATCCAAGATGTAGGCCTGGGATATGTGGTAGAGTTGCAAAGCAAAGAAAGGGTCCAAGAACAAGAGGCCAGACATATTCCAATAGGGGCCCAACAAGTTCTGCAACAATATCAGGATATATTTCAGCCAACGATCGGATTACCACCACCTCGAGAGCACAAGACGGCCTTCAGGACACATGAAGGGCACTAAGAGTTCCTGGTGATGCCTTTCGGCCTCACCAACACCCCTGCTATCTTCCAGTCACTTATGAACCAAGTGTTCCATCCATACCTCCAAAGATTTGTCCTAGTATTTTTTGATGACATTTTGTTATACAGCAGGACTAAGGCAGAACGCTGGAACACTTGAAGACTGTCATGAAGACATTGAGGAAGCATCAGCTGTTTGCCAACTAGAAGAAGTGCACATTTGGGCAATTACAGGTGGAGTATTTAGGGCATATGGTGTCCAGGGAGGGAGTGTCAGCTGACTAATCTAAGATTCAAGCCATGATGAACTAGCCTTTTCCTAAGAACTTGAGGGAGCTGCGAGAAATCTTAGGGCTCACTGATTACTACCGAAAATTTGTGAAGGGATACGGCATCATAGCAAGGCCTCTGACAGAGCAATTGAAGAAGGATAGCTTCAAGTGGGGGAAGGAAGCAACTCGAGCATTCCTGGAGCTAAAGATAGCTATGGCCAGTGTACATGTACTGGCGCTCCTAGATTTTAGGAGACCATTTGTGGTAGAGACAGATGCATCGGGTTATGGGTTAGGAGCAGTATTTAAGCAAAACCAAAGACCTATTGCATATTTCAGCTAAGTCCTCACAGCCAGAGCCAGGCTCAAGTCATTATATGAACGGGAACTGATGGTGATTGCCTTGGCAATTACGAAGTGGCGACCCTATCTGCTGGGGAGACATTTTATAGTCAGGACAGACCAGACGAGCCTAAAGTGTTTGTTGGAGCAGCAATCACAGAGGAACAAGAGGACCACTAGAGATGGATATGACTTTGAGATCCAGTACAGACCGGCCTTAGAAAATAAAGCAGCAGCCACCTTGTCCAGGAGGGCTGAGGAGCTACAGTCAGCAGCCTTGTCAGTACCAATGATCTTAGACTAGGAAGCATTGAGGGAGGAGAGCGAGCAGGATAAAGGATTGAGAAAGATCATGGAAGACTTGTTGAAGGACAAGGATAGTCACAATAGTTATGCTCTGAAGGGGGACCACCTGCTCCACCAAGGGAGGTTTGTAATCCCAGGGTCCTCATGTTATATTCCCAAGCTATTGAAAGAATTTCATGGACGTGCGATAGGAGGACATTTAGGAGTCCAGAAGACAAACAGCCGACTATCTACTGAGCTATATTGGGTGGGAATGCATCGGGATGTGGAAGACACGATAGCAAGGTGCGATGTGTGTTAGAGGCATAAGTACCATACTATAGCATAAAGAGGGTTACTGCAACCTTTAGCTTTACTTAAAAGGGCCTGGGAGAAAGTGACAATGAACTTCATTGAGGGATTACCACGTTCAGAGGGATATTCAGTAATACTGGTAGTAGTAGACCGACTGAGCAAGTATGCCCATTTCATTTCACTAAAACAACCCTACACCGCTATATCAATTGTCACGATCTTTATCCGGGAGATAGTGCTCTTATATGGCATTCCAAAATCGATAGTATCAGATCGAGACAAGGTATTTCTCAATCTTTATGGAGTGAGCTATTCAAAATGCAAGGGATGGTCTTAAAAAGGAGCACAGCATATCATCCATAAATAGACGGTCAGACAGAAGTAGTAGGAGCATGAAGACATACTTGCATTGTTTCATATCTGACAAACCAAAATTATGGGCCAAGTGGTTGGCATGGACAGAGCATTAGTACAATACATCCTTCCATAGAGCCGCACAGACGACCCACTTCAGGATCCTTTATAGGAGGGCCCCACCCCATCTGATATACTACAGATTGTGAGCTACACTAGTATCTAGTGTAGATCAATACTTAGAAGAGAGGGACAGAATATTAACAAAACTCAAAGGTAATCTATTGAGGGTTCAACAAATTATGAAAAAGAACATAGATGAGAAGTACAGTTTGAGCCACGGATAAAGTTTATCTAAAACTAAGACTATATAGGCAGAAGACACTGGCCAAGAGGAGGAATGAGAAGTTGACCCCATGATATTTCAGACCCTATAAGGTGATGGAGCGTATCAGGGTAGTAGCCTATCGTCCAGAGTTACCAGCAGCATCAGTCATCCATCAAGTATTCCATGTATCACAACTAAAGCGCACTATCGGAGATCACACACCCTCTTCCTCACTACCGGCAACTTTAACTGAGGACATAAAGTGGATTTTGGAACCTATGGAGATCAACGGAGCATGGCAAGGAATGATAGGAGCAAAAGAGGTCCGTGTTCGATGGAAGGATTTACCAAACTATGAAGCTACATGGGAATCCTATGAGACTATCAGGAAACAGTTTTCATCCATCCACCATGAGGACAAGGTGCAATTCAAGGAGGGGAGTATTGATATGACAACAGAGGAGTGGACCAGGGAGGGGCGGTCCAGGCAAGACTAAAATGGGAGATTTCGGCCCAACCCAATAAAGAATTAATTCATTATGTTAGGAAAGGAATTAAAGGGAGGATAAATTAGGAAGATTTCCTAATTGCATTTAAAGGGAAAGATTTTCTAATTTAATTTAAATCAAAGAGGGAAAGATTAATTGAATTCAAATTAAGGGGGGAGAGAGAATTAATAAGGAGAGAAATATGTTTTGGAGGGAATTGGAGAGCTTATTTAAGGAGGGGTCTAGGGTTATTTTTCATCATGCATGTCTTGAGTTTGTTATAGTTTCTGTAGGTTTTCTTTTGTGAGGACTTCCTAATGGTGACTAGATTGTTTAGGATAGCCAATCCACCTCTCTAATTATAGATCGCTTGTATCTTTTGTTTCTTATTGTGTTATTAATAAAAATCAGCCACTATTCCCCCTAAATCTACTATTTTTGGCTTATTTTCTATGGATTTCCTTCTTTGATTTGCTGAAATTAACGCCAAGGCGAATCAGAATCATATTATTAATTAATTTTATTAATTTACATGTAAGTGTACTTATACTCTAAGTTTTTATACTAATTTTAGTTTTATAAATTAACTTCTTTGCCTACATCCATAAAAATAAAGGAAATTTTACATAAGATAAAGTAGTGATGCATTCACTTAAAACTATGAAGACTCGCCTATAACATTTAGAGAATCACAGACCCAAAGAGTTACCCATTACATTGGGGAATCACTCACATAAGAAGAATCCTTCAGTCTTTCATACATAACTTTTATAGGTACAAAAACAAACACTTAGGCAATCAAATGGGCGGTTTAAGTGGCAGGTTGGCAAGTACATTTTAATGAGGTGGCTAGTGTATGATACGCAATGGGTGGGAAGAACAATTCATTTTAATCCCTGGTTCATTTTATTTTTGTGAAACATACAATCAAATCTTAGAGCTTGTTTAAGGAGGGGTGCAAATCGCTGGATTTCCTAAACGCTCGATGTTAACAAGCCGCTCTCCCGCTTGTCTCCTAAAGTCAGCTAATTCCCCTTAGGTTTCCCTAATTTGCTGAGTGACGGTGCCTAGTTGACCTACAATAAGGTCAAATGTTAGCTGAATTTGCTCCGGATCCATTGGTGGATGTTAAGGGACACTAGGGGGGATAAGAGGGTAGAGGATAGCACTTAGACACTAAATGTACTCACCTAAATGCAACTAAATGATGCAAAAATGACAAGGACAGCAAACTACAGCAATAGGTTTAGTTGCCTAGATGTTTAGGAGGGTTGCTAGGGTGTGGGCTGCACCTAAACACTAGGTTATACTCACCTAAAGGCCACTAAATGATGCAGAAAAATTTTGGACAGCAAGATAGCTAAATGTTTAAAATTTTCTAGGTGATGATATGCATGTAGCAATACCTAAGAATGATTATGTAGTTCCCTAGGATGAGTTCTAGCATGTATAGTCTATGCTAACCATACTCTGATACCAAGATGATGTGAAACTAAATAAGAATTGTAAGGAACTAATAAAAGTATTGTGAAGCTTGCTACTTTAAGGTTAATGAGTCATAAGGCATGATTTTAAAAATTCTCAATTGTTAACTTTGTTTTGGTATGCAGTTACAAAACTTAGGAGATTAGAACAAGTTAATACAATTCAGAAAATATCACAATAACACTATATATGCCGTAATAAAATCCAAAGCTTAATATTTAAAAATTTCACCGAGAGGTACAATTCTCACTCACACTCAATATAAGGCTTTAGCGAAGAGAGGCTTTCAGCACACCAAATGATGCCACTAAGATGGTAGCAACATCAATGGCTTTGATCCAAGAGAAGGTAGTCGGCGGTGGAGGAGGAGTGGATCGTCCGATAAGTTGCCAAGATCCGGATGGTTGTTGTTCGTCGATGATGTCCGCCAAAGTGTAGAGGATCCGGTCGACGTATTCTTCCACGGTGTAGTCGAAGCCAAATCTCGGATCAAAGAATGGCGATTGTAGAATGTCTATTTGGCCATACTCGTCGTATGTGAATCCATGATCAACTTCAGGATCCACCATCCATGAACAAAAGATCTTCTTTAATCTTGAGGGCAATAATGGCCGGCGGTCCGTGGAGGGGGAGAGAAGGGGCCGGCCTTGGTGTTCTCGGGCAGAGGGAGAGGGGAAGGGGGCGGCTAGGGCTTGGGCTTGGATTAAGAGATTTCCAATAAATCTGAAATTAATTTCAGATCTAAGTGAATTTGGAGGGAAAGAATTTGAATTTAATTTCAAAATTCAATTAGGGTTTAAGCTTAAAGAGGAAATCAAAAGGAGGGAGGCATTAATGGGGTCGGCGGCTTTAGGAGAGGGTGGGGAAATTTTGGGAGGGATTTAGAAGCTTCCAAATCAATTAATATAATTTAGGTAAGGGCATAATAAATCAGATCTAATTTAAATTTAAATTAGAATAAGATTTATATACTTTCCTAAATTAGAATGTGTAAATAAGGCAAGTATTTGAAATTCAAATTTGAATTTCAAATAAGACTAATTCCTTTCCTTTCATGCTAGAGTTTATTTAGGAAAGCAATTAGGATGATGGAAATCATTATAATGGAGGTGGAGCAAGGTTGTGGGTCGGCGGCAATAGGGAGGAGAAGGGATGTTGGCGTCGGGTTGGGGTGGGAGCAAGGGGTCAAGCCGGCAGTGGGGTTTTGGGGATCGGGATTGAGTGGGTTAGGGGAGAGGCCTTGAGGATAGGCCGGCGGTGGAGGAAAGGGTAGGAGCCGACGGGTGGGGAGGGGAGAAGAAAAGAAGGGGAAAGAAAATTAGACAATGAGCCACGGACTCTTCCAATGACTGGTGGGTATTGCGATTGCCCTCGCCTCGGGCTCTCTCCTCTCTAGTGCACTCACAAGAAGAAGAGGACAAACATAAATTTTATTTCAACATTCCTCCTCCAAATACATAATAAGGGGCCATATATATAGGCCTCAATATGACAAAAGAAAACAGACTAGAATGCCCCTTGGACTACAATAGCAAACTAACTACCCCAAGGGGTACAATCGAAAAAAATGAAATATAACAATAAACAGTACATTAAGTGCATCAAAAGTAAAGGCTCTCCATCATGGCCATCGATCTTCGATGTTTCCTCTGATAAACGCGTCGGAATCTATTGTCGATGTCCCCACCAATAGGAGGTGAATTGGCTCATTTAAAATTTTCATTTTCAAAAGAGATGAAGATAAATTGCAGTAGAAATAACACGACTTAGCAAACTCAAAAAATTGATTTTTAAATTTTCTTTAAAAAATATTGAAGAGCATTATAAGTCTTAAAAATTATTTTATGAAATAGACTTTTTTTATATATTTTAAAATCACATGTAACCATAATAGATCAAAGCAGCAAACCAAAATATATAATAAGTAAAATCTAGCAAAAAGAAAAAGAAAAAATAAAATAAAATTTTTATAGTCGTTCGATCAACCAGACCTACATCCACTCCCCAAGAATTTCACTACCGACTCATTTTGCTCCCAATAAAGTGGAGGTCTTTCTCCTTCACAGAGACCAGAGAACACCCTTACACCCTTCTCTTCCCAAAAAGATATCCTCCTGCATCCAGCACCGTGGAGATGCATCACCACTAGCCTCCAACAAGCACAAGAGTCTTCCCCCAAAACTCTCCCGAGCTTTTGCGCCCAAGAGGCCTTACTCTATCAACAATCAAGAAAAAAGGATATAGAGTATGAAGAACAACCTTTGTTAAATCCGATCACTTGAATACCCTTTCAAGAGATCCCTCATAATCACTCCTAACTCTCTCTCCCCTTCTCTCCTCACACAATAGAGTAAGTCACTTTCAAAAGCTCTCACAACTCCCTTGATCTCTCCCAAGAAAGCCTGAGATATCTAAATACTTCTATTAAAAGAACATGAAAGGGTATTCACATGAAGCTCTAAATCAAACCATAAAAATCCTGATATAGTTAATTTGTTGGGTAGATCTTACAATCTGATCTAAGATCGTATAGTATGATCCGAACAACTTTGCCGACTTATGGAACCAGATCGTCTTATTCAAATGAAGTCCATCCGAACAAACACTCTATTTGTTCGGACTATACAATGAATATCGTACAGAACGATCTTCACACCAATGGCGACTTAGAGAATTGGATCGACCTATCCGAATGGACTTCAGCAAGGCATGCTCTATTTTTGTTCGAACTGTATGATTGGGATTATTTACCATAATACTAGTATCGGGGTCAAGTCGATTGTGCACGGTGAGTTTCGAAAGCAAAAAAGAGCAATGTCGCACAAAACTTGCCTGACGCGCATTGACCGAAACATTAAATCATTGAAATGGCATTTGTTCGTGAAATGGATAGCGCCAGAGCATTCGAGATAGCTAAAACAGTTGAAATCGACACCATATTAACCAGGGTTGTCGATCAGCCAAAATTAAATTTAACTCATGCAAGTTAAATCGACATTGGCATGCATGAACGACGATGATCTAATAGTGATGTCGAGGAATGATTAATAAAAAATTTCATATCAATTAATTATAAATAATTATTTAAAAACAGAAAGAGAGATGAAATTTAAAAAAAATTAAATCTAAATAATTTTATTCCTAAACTACCCCTCTAATAACACTCACTCCCTCATAACCTAACCGGCCCCTCACTAACGATCACTCTCACGCACGCAAGCCACACAACACCCCCCCCCCCCAGCTCTCCTCTCTCGATCTCCCTCTCTCTCTTGACCGAGCCCCAGCCTAAGCTCGAATGGCCGAACACTTTCTCTGCCACCCTCCTCTAGGTAACATTTTCCTCCTCCCCTCCTTTTCTTCTTCATCTCCTCCTTCATCTTCTCCCTTCTCCCTTCTTCCTTCTCCTTCTTTCTTTCTTCTTCTCTCCATTTCTTCTTCCCTCTACATTCTCTCTTTTCCTCATGCTTTTCTTCTTCTCCTTCTTCTCCATCTTCATTCCCTTCTTCCTTTGAACCTAACTCTAATCCTAACCCTAAATTTTTAATTTCTCTCTCCATATCCCTCAAACCACCATCTTCCCTTCCAAAAAAAACCCTCCTCTTCATCTCCTCTCACCCTCATTCCCTCTTTCCCTCTACCTACAGAGAAAAAAATTTCTCTCTAAAATTGGAGGGAAAGAAATTCTCTCTAACATCATCATCCTCATCACTAACACATTCCTACATCATTCCGACCAAAACTCTAATCAAATCTTCGCTTTCCCCCTCTTTCTCTCTAGAAAGAGAAATTACATCCACTCTTTCTCTCTCTATCCCCTCATTGAAAAAAAATAAAAATTAAATAAAATAAAAGATTATCATAAAAAAATATTTGTGCATCGCACTTCTCGTGCGCCGCCTCACCTCGTCGTCTTCCAGACGCCACCTTCGTCGCCACGCATTTAAAGTATAACCCATTATGTTTTACTATGAATGAAATAAGTACCCATGATCGCTTTTCTTAGCAGGCGAGAAAATTCATATGCATGAAAAATAAGTAATTGTGACTACTTTTCTTAGCAAGTGAAAAAAATCATATGCATGAAATAAATAGCCGTGATCGCTTTTTTTAGCAGACAGGAAAACTCGTATGCATCAAAATAAGTACCCGTGAAAACTTTTCTTAGGCGTAGAAATTCGTATGCATGAAAATAAATACCCATTGCCACTTTTCTTAGCATGAGGAAAAATTTGTATGCATGAAAATAAGTACTCGTTACCGCTTTTCTTTGCAGGCGGGAAAATTCATATGCATTAAAATAAGTACCCATGATTGCTTTTCTTAGAAAATGGAGAAATTTATTTTCATGAAAATAAGTACTTGTAACCGCTATTCTTGACAAGCAGGGAAATATGCTAAGTATAAAAAACTAAGTACACATGAGTGTCTTTCTTCACAGGCGGGAAAATATTGTGTTTTATAAACATATACTTAAAGATCCGTGATTGCCTTTCTTGGCATGCGAGGAATTAAAATTTTGGCCGCAGTGTCACCTGACACCTACCGTAACTGCCTTTCTTAGCAGGCGTGAAGGCATAGCACATCTCAATACAGCCACCTACTTAGGAACGACATCAGGGTGCTGCCAAAATTTACAATAAATTAAATGACTTAGATAAAATTTAAAAGAAAAAAATTAAAATCTAACTAAACTCCTAAATCAATAAAAAATGCACGAAAACTTAAGTTCTAAACATTAAAAGCAAAAATGAATGAAAAGCAAAACATAATAGAATAGAACTTACAGTGAACTAGTAGGAGAACTAAATTGCTCGCCAATACACAGACCATCTAAACTCCAACACCCACAACTAGCTGTTGTTCTCCTCATGTCACTCCCAATAGCAAGTCGAGAAGATCTCCCACTCATTCGAAACTTCCAGCCGCTACAGCAGCCCAATCTGCTCCCCAATTTGAACACCCAAGCCGCTTCTACTACCCAATCTCCCACTCTTCTCCATTCAACCAAGCAACCAACACCAGCAGGCCAACCCCTCCTCTACCCATACTCCTCACTCCAAGCAGCTCCAGCCACGTATAAGCCTACAGCTACCTAAACTCCTCCCTTTCCTTCTACTACCCACACACCAACTCCACTACACAGCAGCCGAAAACTAACAAGAGCTCTCCCGTCCTCGTACATAGTTCCATACAGCAGCTCCTCTCCATTCTAAGTTGTTTCCAACAACCTCTCCGCCAACACCACTACAGCTAACACCTACCCCTCCTTTACCCAAACTACTCACACACCAGCAGCTCACACAAACGGTCGTTCCTTTCCTTTCCTTCTCTGCATATCACGACCTACCCTCCCATAACTTCAACAAGGGAAGAACTTATCTAATTCCCAGCCTATAGCAAACCAATCTCCTCACAAACCAGCCTTCTCTCTTCAATTTCTCCTTAACAGAGAGTGTGTAATCTTCCATTTCTTTCTATCCAATTAAAGCAACCCTACTCACTCATGTTTTCTCTAAATAGAGAACTCATTCCTCTCAATAAGGCATAAAACCCTTCGTTAGCTAAGGTTAGCTCAAATATATCCCTTAGACAAAAACTAACCTAGAGTATACAAGATACCATTAGACGAAACAAACTCATAGTTTCCGACAAAAATCCTTTGGTCAGATTGGTCCCCAAAATGGACCATCAACTCTTTGTGAGGGACCAAAATAGTCCCCAACTATTTAAGGGACCAATTTGGTCCCTCAATGGGACTATTTTGATACTTTCATCAATTTTAAACAGAAAAGTGAGATGGGCAGGAGAGTATTATCGGAACAAGCAAAGAAGAAGCGCGCGAACGGAAGAAAGATGGCTACCTTCGCAATGAGCAAGCTCCCATCACCGTCGTTACTTCTGATCGTAGTCGATTTGGTTGAAGAAGCGCGCAAACGGAAGAAAGATGGCTACCTTCACAACGAGCAAGCTCCCGTTGTTGTCGTTATTTCCAATCGCAATCAATTTGGCCGAAGAAGCATGCGAACGCAATAAAGATGGCTACCTTTGGAACGAGCAACCTCCTGTCCTCGTCGTTACTTCCGATCAAACAGACGAACGACAAAGTGTGATTTTGGATCTGACAGGAAGGAACATCGTCGAAGAAGGCGAAGAAGTTATTTAGCTAGTCGTTCAAGACTGCCCATCACGCAAAGGAGTTGAAGTTGAAGAGCAACGAACAGCAGAGAAAGGGTAAAGAAAAGTTAAAAAATTAATTAAAAATATAATATAATTAATAAATAATTAATTACTGAAATTAATTTATAATTAATTTAAATTTTATTATATTATTTATATTAATTATTTGGTAACAATAATTAAAATTAATAATTATAAATATAATAAACAGCCCCCAAGAGTTGTTAAGAGTTAAGAAAAGAAAGGTTTAATTTTTATTATTAAAGAAATTATGTTTAATTACTAAAACTAAAATCATGTATAATTTTTTTATTAAAGAAAATTTTAATAAAATTTTTTACAAAAATTATAATCTCCAAAAAATTACATTTATTAAATATTTTAATTTAAAAAAGACTAAATTACCCTCATACTTAACACTATCAACTCTACCATTAGATGGCAAAACTAAAAAAATCCTATTTCGAGGAGTTGAGGGACCAAATTGGTCCATCAAAATAGTTTGGGACTATTTTGTTCTCTCACAAAGAGTTGAGGGACTATTTTGATCCTTTTCTTTCTTTGACTAAGTAGACTATGAATCACGATAGCCCAGGACAATAGAATCATAGGATATTGATCGGACTTTTCATTATTCCCCTATTACCTACTTTAAGTATACAGTAATAAATCTCATGTTAGCATTTTTAATTCCCAAGCCTGTTTCTTTTTGGATTTTGAGAACAGAAAATTAGTGGAACATCTACAGAATATTTTGTTTTAAGTGAAAATAAAAAGAAAGTAAAATGAAAACAGACAAATGAATCCAAAATTGACCCAAAGAATATAAATCACCTCAAAATCAAAATGAGTGGTTTCATGACTACCAATGCCACTAGACCAGAACTGAGCTACTGCCAGTTCCATAGTTAAGCCACCTTTCACTGGTATCAGGAAACTTTTTAGAGAAGGAGATGAAAAGGTCACTACGCTCCCCCATTTGATAGGCCGCTTTAGAGGGCAGATCTGCATGGAAATACGTTAAAATTCCATAAATTGAACACTAAGTATTTCCTCAAGTGGGTGGTACCTGCACTGCATCTATAAAGAACCTTCGGGCGGTATCAAAACCTGCAGTGCGCACAGTTGCCTCAGCCCAAGTAGCTCCAATTGGCACAGCAACAAACCTCCTTTCAATATGGCCTGCACCAAAGGAAGTACTTAAAACTCTCTCAGGTATGCATACCTACACCTAAAATAATTGTATATGGCATTGTTTTGGCGGTAAAACAAAAGGTAAGAACATTTTATACAATACTTTAATATTACCCTGATAAGTTTGTAAACCTTCTAGCGTAACATGGCAGTAATCATATATAATACCCAAATACCTAAAATATTCGAAATAAGTGCACGCATAAACTTTCTATAAATGTTAATTTATTTTCATTAAAATCTACTTTTAATTCCAAGTATTTTGACATATAGAAATATATGTAAAAATATGAATCTAATTGTATATTGTATATTGTATAGTTATTAAATAAATTACTGTTTATTTTTAGTAATAGCTAATTTAATTTTAAGTATAAGTTAAATTAATTTAATTAGCATATACTTAAATGTTCTATAATGGATTTTTTTTATTCTTAATGACTGTAGCAGCAAATCCACTTAAACTTTCATGCATTGGCTGATTTCCTCTCCACTTACATCCTACAGCTAGGAGTGAATTGGTAAATTAATAGTGGGAAAAGCATCAGGAAGTTATAATAATATAATATAGGTAAAGCAAAGCACTAGTAGGTATGAGCTTTTCCCTTCCATTCCCCGTCATTTGGCTTCTAGCATCCGAAGGAGCAGCATGCCGTGAGCTGAGGAGCAGGTCCTGCTGAACAACAGCTGTGGGGGAAATTCCAGCAAAACAAGGTAAGGGAATTACGTAGATATTGTAGTTAGTGGCCGAAATTAAGTGTTGTTTGTAAATTCTAAGTAAGACTGCTACTGCTAAATGCTGAATTCAAGAAATAGTGAAGGAAAAATAGGTAAAGGACTGCTATAATTTGATGTTGGACTGCTGTAGTTTGCTGTTGGTCTGTTGTGCGTGGCTGATTTCTGAGATAATGAGATGTAGGAAGGAAGTTTAGTATTGTAGAAAGCTAAAGAAATTAGTAACTGTATTTTCTGTAATAGTATGTACAGAAATAGTGAGGAGAATAGTGAAAACTGTGCTATAGTTGCTGAAATTAGTGTATATTGTTGCTGAAATATGAATTTCTGAATGCTAAGTGTGCTGAATTCAGTAGGAAAAAGTAAAGAATGAAAAGAGGGAGATAAGGAAGGCAAAAAGGAAAGATTGTGGGTTGAATGAGGAAGAGTACAATTGAGGTAATTCGTAAGATATTCATGTTGTTGTTTTATTTATTTATAAGCATGTGTAAATAAAGAAATGTATGTTTTAGGTGGTATATAAAATGAGAAGAAAATAGGACCTAGAAGAATGAATTCCAAGTAAGGTGAGATGCCCAAACAATGCATAGAAAATAGTAGAAATTTTATATATTTTTAAATTCATAATTGTTATGCTTATGAGCATTCTAATTTCAGTTTATACATATAATTGTTGATTCTTGGAAAGATGAAATAAGTCATATATGTGGGATAGGCCCACATAAGTAAAGGCAAAAGATTTGGCGAGATAAGCCTACACTCTCAAAATTCTAGAAGGAGCCTGTAGGGCATTAGACAAAAAGGGGTGACTATCCTTTTTGGTGTACATACATTTTGGGTGTATATAGAGGTCCAAGTGGAAGCTGTACAGAAACTTTTGGATTATGTAAATAAATTTTAAAAAAAGTTAGTAAAGCTCTATATTTCTTTTTATTATATTTGAAGTTTAATTAAGGTATATTATATAGTTCTGTTGTTAAGCATAAAGCTTAATATGTTAGGAGAGTCTAAATAGATTACTTTTTACTCATCTGAATCTAATAGAAGTAGCTCAGAATGGGTGTTAGTAAGGACCCTGTTTAGATTTTCCTTCTCTGTTATACTCCAGATTGACCGTAAAGGAGGCCAAAATGGGGTGTGACATCATACTTCTCTAAGAAAAGGTCTAAGAGGCCTAGATGCTTCAATAATATATCATCACCAGAAAAGAAATGAACAATTCATTCAAATGAAGGATAAGATCATAGATATCCTATTTGAACACTAGAGGTGTTTTAATAATTTTTCATAAAACAAAAGAAAGGACAACCCTCCTATAAAAGTTTCCATCATAAGGCAACTACAAAATGAAAAACAAGGCGTGATAATGAATGCATATGAGAAAAATGTAGATTTTATAGAGAAAATAACAAACGTAAGGAAGCCCAGACCAAAAAGATGTTCCTACAGGTTATGAGTTAAATTTTCATAAATAAAAACTGGCAGGGTGACAATTATAGCATATTTCTTAGTCTTTCAATATGAATAGAATAACAATCGATAACAGCTAAAAGTCCAACGCGTTCAGAGAGCTTCAAGAGCACATGAACAACCATCAATCTGTAGAAATAATTACAAACAGTTCGTATAAATCACTTCAAGTTTAAGGATGCGTTCTTCAAAATGGATTTTCTTCATAGATTGCTTTGTATAGGAGGTAAGCCCTTTGAATTTCATCAATCCAGATATATTGAATGTAAGCTATAAAATTATGGCAAAAAATACAACTTTGATATTTAAAAAATACAAACAATGTCATTTGCAAGCTCTTAAACATTTGTAAGAGAGGTACCTGGGGAAAATGATACATCAGAAAATGAAATGAGTGGCGGCTGGCCAAGTGGAGCAAGAGGTTTTGTAATTGTAATGGGAATTCGAAAAAGTGGACCACGCCATGGAGCTTTGCAGTCTATACCATAAACTTCATAAAAGTGCAAGCCATGATTAAGCTTGGTAGGATCCACAACTATGCTGAAGCAAAAAAGAAAACGACATAATATCAATTAGCTCAAGTACTAACACTGCACAGATAATTCATCATTTTTTTACTTTGGTTTGGCTACATATTAACAAGTGAAAGCATGTTACATGGATATTTAAAGATGAATCTCTAGTGACGGTATTGTATTACACATAGTATCAACTGCATTGCCAATTTAAGATCCAATTACACGATCAATTAAAAGTTGTAAACAAAATAATTCTAATGCGTTTAAATATTATGCAAGGTTTGCTAGCCTTGTAACTAAATATTATTTTCCTAAAGACTATTTTGTTACCATTATCTATTTTGTATCAAAAGTCTCAAGCGAGCAATTAAGAAAGAATTATGCTGTGATCAAAATGCTATCTTGGATTTTATTAAGATCTTTAAATGTTGAGGCGTATTACAATCATTTTGTTAGAACTAATTCATCTATAATGAAAGCCCCTAAAGGGGAATCATTGACTTCTTTAAAGCCTACCAAACATATACCAAAATAACTAATACATGATCACATCTAATCAAATAGAAGAAACTAAATTCATGACCATCCTGTTAGAGATGAGTTAGATAAGGATTTACATCTACCATTGGATTGTTCGATGTTGTTAAATCTGAAAAAAATGCAGTTAGATTAGAATATTTTAATAAGCATGAACCTATACTCTAGCAAGAGTTGGAATTTGAGCCTGAAAATTACATTGAGAATAAAATCACATATGAACTTGAAACTCCAAGAGAAATCGAGTCTACATTTGAAAATGAGCATGAATTTATATCTGAAAAAAGTTCATATCAAAAATTAAAAGTGAACCTATTATGATATCAATATTTAAAAATTCAAAAATAAAATTAAACCTAAGATCATACCTAAACATACAGTGCAATTTGAATTTGAATATGATTTTAAATGTGAAATTGAACTGCTCAAAGAAATTGAATTAATTCATAACAGCTAACTTCAACTTCTAAGGAAATTCATGAATAAAAATTTAAACTTCTAAAAGATACTGAGTTTAATCCTAGATAAGAAGGTAAGCAAATCATGCTTATTGAACTTGACAAATCAATTAATGAAGGTGGTCATTTAACTCTTTAATAAGTTTCCATCAAAATCATCTCAACAAATCAATTTTAAATTGATTATATTTTTAGTTCTTAGTTCCATGACTTACAAATTCACAAACATAGTCTCAAGGAGACAATGAAATTGTGTGCATAGTGCAACAATTTTGTTAATGATGAGTTCCTTGAAGAAAATTTAAACTTACAAATTTCATTTATGTGGTCAAATCTAAAATACATAAATTAACACAACTGATCATTTGGAATAATTTTCTTTAAAGAGATTATTCATTCATATTGACATATCATATATAATTTATATGGTCAAATCTATGGGTATTTAGTCTTCAATATTATTTTAAAGACTAAAAAGATGCCAGATGAGGGAAGGAGTATGTTGACTCATATTTTTAAAAGTAAAGGTAATGCACAAGAGTGTGTGAACTATAGAGGAATTGAGTTAATGAGTCATACTTTAAAATTATGGGAGAGAGTTATTAAGCATAGGTTATGTCGTGATACTAATGTTTCTCAAAATCAATTTGAAGTCATGCCGGGTAGGTTTACTATGGAAGTATACATTTATTGGGAGGTTGGATGGAGAAGTATAGAGAGAATAAGGAGGATCTATATATGATATTTATTGATTTAGAGAAAGCCTATTCTAAAGTGCCAAGAGAAGTGCTATGGAGAGTTCTAAGAAAAAAAGGGTTAATAATGCTTATATTCAAGTCATTAAGGATAAGTATGGAGGAGCTATTACTTGTGTTCAAATACAAGGTGGTTTGACCAAGTACTTTCCTATTTCAATTGGATTACATCAAGGATCAGCCTTAAGCCCATATCTATTTGCATTAGTAATGGATGTTCTTACTAGACATTTGCAAAAGGATGTACCCTAGTGTATGCTTTTTTACTGACGATATTCTTCTTGTTGATAAGACTAGAGTGGGAGTTGAAGGTAAACTTGAATTATAGAGGTCAACCTTAGAGTCTAAAGGTTTTTGTTTGAGTAGATATAAACTTGATTACATTGAGTGTAATTTTAGTAGTAATAGATCTAGTGTGGGGATTGTGACTTTGGGCGATCAAGTTATTAATAAGAATACACGTTTTAGATATCTCGGATCTATTATTCAGATTGATGGAGAAATAGATAGGGATATTATTAGTAGAATTCAAGTTGGATGGTTGAAGTAGAAGAATGCATCGGGCTTGTTGTGTGATAGAAAAGTACTCCTCAAACTTAAGGGAAAATTCTATAAGATGGTGGTGAGACCTACAATGCTTTATGGCGCAAAATGTTAGTCATTCAAAAAGAAGCATAAAATTAAGTGTTGCAGAGATGAGGATGCTCAAGTGGATGAGTGGGTTTAACTCTTAGAGAAAGAATACAAAACGAGCATATAAGTGAAAAGGTTGGAGTAGCTCCAATGGTAGATAAGATTAGACATAATAGCCTTAGATGGTTTGGTTACAGTCAACTTAAACTAAGGAATAACTGTTCACTCTATTTGTGCACTATGACTCTTCCTGGTAATGCTCGGATTAACCTGGCCGGTTCAATTGAATCGGCCAACCCTAACTACTAAATCGCACAGGCAAGGGAAGGAACCGAGAGCAGCACGCGAAGCCGGCCGGGCCGAATTCATGCACAAGCATTCCTAGACGGGTCGGATCACAATTTTGAACGAGGATTTGAGTATGAGAATGAAAGCATACGACTCCTCACGAATAATAACTCCGTCCTCTTCGGTCTTTTCCGCTAAAGAAACAGAAATCGGGAGAAGAAGCAGTGAACAAGAGGAAGAAGATGGAAGAATAGTTAATTGATTCTTTTCATTTTGTACAAATCCTCTCATAACTTTATCTAAGCAGAAAGGAATATTTTCTCTAAAGGTAAAAGAAGAAAAGTTGAAGAAAATAGCAAGAAATTTGGAGTTTTTGGTTTTCTTCCATTCTATATTGGTGGAAGAAATAGTAAGTACTTAAATTACCTATATTCTTGTTATTTAATAGAATATTCATATTGTCATTTTCCTCACTGACGAAGCAAGATATTATTGTCGATAGAAAGATTCCAAGCAAAGAAAGAATTAAATTCGACAGTAAGGAAGGAAAAGTTCAATTTGAAAGGGAAGATTTTGTGAGGTAATTTTATATTATGAAAATAGATAGTGAAATCAATTGTGGAGGAAATCAAATGTTTCTTATTGATGATAGCTGAGTCATCCAAATTAGATTTTAACATTAATTAAAATATTATGTTATTGTGAACAGTTAAATGTTCTCATACTGAGACGAATATTGGAAGGAAAATCGAAGAACAAAGGAAAATAAAGTGGGTAATTTCAATTGTTTTATAGAAAAGTCAGATTTTCTTTTATGTTATATCAATTTTTTTAATTATCTAATTGCTACATGATTATAGCACTATATTGATTTGATGGTTATTATGTGAATACATTATTTGAGAAGGATAAAAGAAATAAAAAGGTGAAGTATTTGATACATGATTTCTATATAACATAGTAATACATCTAAAGTAATAATATAGTTTAATATTAAATATACAATTAACTTCATATTGATTAAATTAGAGATCTATATATATATATATATATATATATATATATATAAATGAATAAAAATATTGTTACAAATTACGATAATATGGGAAGGAAAATGAAGTAAATTAAATGACGATTTAAATAAAAAGGAAAGTAATTAAAAGAAGAAAAAGGTATATGCATGCAAAATTACAGGAGTTCACCCCCATATGGTACTGGCTGGGGAAGCAACATATCCGTGCATATTAAATGGAAAAGGAAATATAAATGAAAATGATTATACCTTTATTGGTACATTTAGACGGTGCTCCTGACAAATGAAACAGAATATGAAGTAATTTATGTGAAAAAATAAATTATAAAACTTATGGTATATAAAAAAAATGCATATGTTACTTATTAAGAAAGATAGAAAATAAAGATGTATGTTTATTTTATATGACTATTTTATATGACTAACTATTGTAGATGAAATGGTGAATACCTACTAAGTTTACTTAGTAAACTCACTCTATTAAATTAACTTTTTCAGGTAAGTCTCTTGATAAGTAGAAATGGCTAAAAGAGAGAATTTTGTGTACAGAAGACGGCGCTCAAATGAAAGCGAGTAAATGTGTTCTATTTAAGGGATTTTTACATACATAACACGTAAAACTATTGTTATTACATATCTAACACCTAAACTATCATATTTACTTATATACCACCTAAACAACATTCTCAACATCTAAAATATATTTTAGATGTTGAGAATGTTGTTTAGGTGGTATATAAGTAAATATGATAGTTTAGGTGTTAGATATGTAATAACAATCGTTTTAGGTGTTATGTATGTAAAAATCCCTATATTTAAATGCATGTTCAATGTACAAGTAATGTTAGCGGCTCTTCAGTGTTTGAGGAATATTAATATTAATTATTACTGTTATATGTAATTGTTAAAAAATGTATTAACCGTCCGACTGTTCGTTCTCGCCTCGTTAATTCTAGTCTCCGGGCCAGGTCGCGACACTTCCTACTTGACTTGATTGTACCAATCACTCTATTTGAAAGGAGACGACATTGAGGAACGAAGCACTCAAGCAAAGCGAGCGGAACTAATCAATAACTAAAAAAGTTCTACTCGTGCGTCTAAAAAGCGAGTCAAAAATGTCAGCCTTCCGATGACCCAGTTAGGAGTGTAGATGTATTAGATTTGATTTATGTTAAGAAAGATAGAGGTAGACCTAAAAATACTTGGTTATGAAATATTAGAAATGACCTTTCTTTATTAAATTTAACTGATAATTTGCCTCCTAACAGGACACTAAAAAAAATATTCATGTAGCCGACCCCACAGTGGGATAAAGGCTTGATGTTAGTGTTGTGGTTGTATATCCTAAAAGCTATGTTGCATGCAAAGATTGTATCCATACTGAAGGTTATGAAAAATTTCTTGCGTTTTCGAATGACTGAAAAAATCATGATGATTCATTTATTACTTTATAGAAAGCACAACAATTATGCCATAATTTGCTTGGAAAATATCAAATATTTAATTCATCAAAATCAATTTTTTACAAGCCAAGAAAAATAATCCAAACCTAAAAGACTATACTCATTAAAAACACAAATAGTGCAAGTTAAGACTACTATATTAACCTCTTGAAATTTGATGCTTGTTTTAGTCATTTTCATTCTATAATTTCAAGTTTTTGTATATACATGCCTATAACGCTGATCATATTGATAACAAGTTGGGTTCTCTTAAATGTGAATAAGTTTAGTTTGATTTTAGTGTTGGTTTGGTTCAATAATGATTCAATTCAGTCTTATTTTTCCAGACACTAATTTGTAAGCAATCACTGCTAATTGCCATTGTGTGGTACTATTGCTGTCATCAGTTCCTGTTGATGTTGTTTACTTTTTAAGCCTTGCTTTGATACTGCAGCGTAAATTTACTCCCTTACCTACCATAACTAGGACCTCAAGGTGTTTCACACTTTCACATGCTCTGGATGCCACAGTTGATTACTCTATTCTTACTATAGTTGGGACCATAGGAAAGTGTTTAACATGCTCTAGCTACCAAGCGATTAACAAAACTTACAAATTCCTTGTTCAGCTCTTTCCTCATGCATCGATATTAATTCCCTCCTAGTTGTATTTTTTTATTGTAGCTAAGATCGCAAGTGGTTGGTTGGCGACTTGGGTACTATAAAAAGCATTTTGCAGCTTCGGTGCAAGTTAAATCTAAGGTTGTCGTTTTACAATTTGAGGATTTTTAGAAAACTGCCAATTGTGGAATTTTCTAATTCTGTAAATTAAATCCCAGATCAATTCAATAGTTGAAAAAATTCAAATTCCCTCTCAAACTTGTATACACTAATCATATGGGTATTCTTCAGGTGCGGAGCAAGTCCAGGCGACAACGTTTGAGGGAGCTTTCTCATTATAGTGACATAAAGCCAAATAAACACTTCGGTGATATACCTTCTTTATCTCCCCCCTTTTTTTAGTTATTGGTTTTATGTGATGGCTAAGATTGGGTAAGTTAATACATTTTCTTTCGATTTGAATCCTAATTATTGCATGTCTTTAAATCAACCTTTATCTTTTTAACAAATTTCAGAATTTCGTTATCTCTAACTTCATGTTTATTGATAGTTTTTGTGTTCTCTAATTTCACATAGAAAGAGACTACATTTTGACAATACTACGAATTGGTGCACTATAAATTTTGGTCATTTATGCATGCTTTTGTGCATCACATCATAAGCTTGCACTTTTTAACTCTAGACCCTTAAACATTCTCTATCAATAAGCCTAAGAAGTGTAACCAAAGAGCATTAATTCAAGCAGTATACTCAGTTTCTAACCTAGAAGTCTCAAGCACCAATCTCAATGGATGCATCCATAATGTATTTCTCCAAATCCATAAAAATTTAATATTTGTAATAGGCCTTGAGCCACCACTTTATGTCCATAATTGGGCTTGTATACATTTAATATTTATATTTGTCTTTGGCCCACCAAACAAAAATATTTTATAGATTTCTATCCTTGAAAAAAAAACAAGCTTATAAAGTGTGTAATGCAAGGTATCCTTTGGATGTAAAGTATATCAAATCCACCTCAAGAAATGGGAGGGTGATTTCAATCATCACCAATATGTTCTAGAACTTTTCCTTTTATTTCTTGCATCAAAAAATACCAACTCTTGCATAACACCATTTAATGCTTTCTATCGAGCTCCTTCCATGTCTATACATTGTAGCATTTTGCACTGCAGATCTTGAATAGGAATGTGCATTTCTTCATTTTGTTTGCAATTTCAAAGCTTATGTTTTAGCTTGGTTTTAATTGGATATAATAGTTGAATTTCAAAGGTCCATATTACAATGGCATTGCCTCCATAGATGAAAATACCAGCTCAATGAAATCACAACAACAACGTTGTAGAGAAAATTGAATGGTGCATACCAATAGACTTTGGTGAGAAAACCTGAACAAGTGAACTTTATGTTGAAAATACGAATTAAGATGTAGACAAACACACACACATTCCCATTTACATCATGATGCCAAACAAAAAGAGATATACATCTCATGAACCTAATTTAAACAAGGATACTATGCTGGAGTTCAAACAGAGCATAGACAAACAAAAACTTCAGTTGTAGGATTGAATGTAGATTTACTATTTCATGCAGGTAACTAAGTAATCATAAATGATCATGGTGTATGAGCGAGACAAGTTTGGGAAGTTGACAGTAAAAAGTCAAATTTTAGATTCAAGTATTGCAAACCAAATGAACAAGCTTAAATTAATTGCAGCATCATGAGCAATAAACAAAATAATTTTTTCAACAGTAGAGATGACTATCTGGAATGATTATCACTAATGTACACACGGATGTATATAATAAATATAAGTGTGCGTGTGTATATCTATTGCCCAACATATCACACAATGAAGTTTACATTCATATAACATAGAAGTTATGATAACCAAATGCAGGACTTATTAAACATAGGAGGGAAAGAGGAAAAAATACAGATTACAAAGCATACTGACTTGAAACTACGCCCATTGTGTGTTAGAAGAAGATATTCAGGAGCATGAGCAACCGATGATTCAGTTGAATATAGTTGTATGCACTCCTCAAAAGGAACCAATTCTTCCAGGTTATTTGCCCCTTCATGGAAACTTGGTTCTACTTGGATAGTCCACTATAAGATAGCATCTAATTAGTATATAGAAGAGATAAAAAATGGATGCAAATCAAATAAAGTAAATTTCATTTGCATTCTCCAGATTTTTCCATGTAGCTAATTGAGATAAACTTGTTTTCTGATTATAACAATAAAAAAATTGGCTAAAAGCCAAGAAAAAGGAACCTCAACACTTTATATTAACCAAACTGGTTGGAGACCCATTCATCTCAGTGAAAACTTTCCACAGACATGGCTAAATTCTCAAACAAAACCACTTGGTAGGACAATCAAACCTCAGAAGCTAAGCACAACTTGACCAAGAAGAAAGTACCAAGGCTACCACTTGGTAACAGAAAATCATACGAGCAAGAAGCAATGCAGATCAGCATATGGATTTCGAACTTTTTATTTTCAATAGTATCATTAACACGAAGAGAAACAGAATAACAGATTCAGAACTTTGTGCTCAATGGTAAGAGGTTAAAACATCGAGCATGACATATGCCTACACCTGTGCAATGGGCAGGTTTGACAAGGCAGAACCAGGCCCAACTTTCCTGGACTAGGCCAGTACCAGGTCATGGCCCAACTAAAT
This sequence comes from Dendrobium chrysotoxum, assembly GCA_019925795.1. NCBI lineage: Eukaryota > Viridiplantae > Streptophyta > Magnoliopsida > Asparagales > Orchidaceae > Dendrobium > Dendrobium chrysotoxum. The sequence continues at coordinate 14,264,569 of CM034313.1, forward strand.
AAATGACTATCTTTAACGTAAATAAATTGACTTATTTAATCAATACAATTAGTATTATTTCTTTATTTATACATTATAATTTCATTAAATTTTTGTTTAATTTAAGTTATCAATTTTGAGCCAGTTATGATCCAAGCCAGATGCTTGAGCTGCCCCCATTGCCCAAGACAACGCCACACCGAAGGAAGATATTCATTGTGCCACAAGCACAAAAATTAATTTGTACAATTTGAGCAGTCAGCAAACACAGCAATAGGAGTCAATAAATATTTATTAAAACTGTAGTAAAAGTAGTAAAAGATGAAGAAAGATAGAAGAGAGTGTGAGGACAGTACGATGGAACCATTATAAGCAATCAACCCAACACAACATCCACAGCATATGGTAGGTGCGACATGAGCAGCCAACAGGCACAGCAATAGGGGCCAGTGAATAAGATTACCACTGTAGTAAAAGAAAAGAAGGATACAACAAGAGAGAGGAAGGATGCAAAGACAGCACCATGGGTATAGTACAAACTATCTGCCCTATACAACACTCCAACATGCCGTAAAACCAACAGTCATGGCTACCATCTATTGGATGGCAACTGCATAGAACATAGGGGTGCCCTGTTATCATACCATCCTGAGAAGAAACAAAGTCAATTATCTGAATCAATTCAACTGATATGGTCTCTTCATATTTTTCAAATCAAGTCTTTTGCACTCTCTTTCCATTTTAACCCACATCTCAATGCATACATTATTGCCATTTGTGTGTAGTTCACCATTTCTACTAGAATTCTAGTCACGCTTCCATCTAACGGATGCTTATACAGCCATACATATTACTGTTTCACAAAAAAACATAAATAATTTCTAATTGCCTGATACTTGTCAAAAAAAAAAAGACCGTTAACCATTATTAATGTTTCAATGCATGGTTGTAGAACATCATTATAAGAAATTCCAGAAAAACTAAAATAGGTTACCCAAAAATATTCACTTTTAGTCAAGAGAATACCATACCTCGGTACTTTGTTGACAAGAACAATCTCCTCTTAGATAGATTCCACGTGATATTGGAGCTACAATAAGTATCTAATCGAGTCAAATTTCATAAAATTTTAAACTAAGAATCAAAGCATAGCTTAGAACTCATTAGAAGAATTTTAAGGACTGCTTTTGATAATCAGAGGATGATCAGTTGGGTTTATGTTAATTTCCAGTGCAGGACGGATTAGTCTTGCTCATCACTATACCATACATTTCTAATCAATAGCGTAAAAATTTCACAAATGTAGTGGGAGGATTTTTTAAGAATCTACTACATTGATACAAAATTATTTAATTTCAAGAGAAATAGGGAGACTAACTCGATTTCCCAGCTGGAGAAATCAAAACTTTATAGCAAACGGATGGGAGATTTTTCGACTGCTGAATATATTCATATGCCCTGTTTAGAAACAAAAAAAAAAACCATATTAGATGAAAAGGTACAGGAAATTGTTTCCTGACCAGACAAATTCTAAGCAAACAAGGTTGTCCGCCACCAGTAAGAAGGATGGCCTGCACAAGCAAAGCTAACCTGTCAACTTGCATAAGCCCGTGCCCCGTGGTTAGTTTCTCAACAGGCAGATCACTGATAGGACTACTTGTATTCTCCAATGCTTTCCGTACAGTGTATGGGCTAATGAAAATACCTTCAGCCTGAAAGATTAAGAAGTCATATTGTAATTAAAACTTACAACAAGTCATTAACAAGTCACGTTGATAATGCAATACAAAGAGCAATGATTGTCATATCAACCTTCATTCCACTAAGAAGTAAAGCAACTCCACCACATGCTGATGGAGATGCCATGGAAGTGCCATTCATCAGCATGCGTCTCTGTAGAGTCCATGTCGGCACAGGAGCAACAGCTCCACCAGGCGCACTAACACTAACACCAAGATCACCATCAACAGTCGGACCTCGACTAGACCTATCAAAATCAAAATTGCCGAGTGAATAAAAGGTTGAAAATTGAAATATATGCTGTTAATTCCTTTTACAAGCTAATATAGGATAGCCCAATATTTGAATTTCAATTAAATTGTTAAAAAGGTGGTTGTGGGAACAAAAATATAACTAACAAAGATTTCATAATTCTATTATCCTATGAATACCAGCAGTCCCAGACTACCAATGCTAGAGAACAATAAGCCGTAAGATCCAGAGAATCTATTTAGCAATCATAGGATGCCTCCTCTCAATTATGCCAAACAAACTGAAGTGAATGTGCAAATTTTGATTTTAGTTGATAAAGTGAGCTCATTATTATGATAGCTAGGTCAAGTGTGGGTTGGATTTTGGGACTTAGATCCATTGAAATATGATAGTTTTGATTTAAGTAATAAGCTGTGCGCCAACCCGAATTAGCTAAGCTTGGGGCTTAGCTCCATTAGAAGGCCCAAATATAATTAGGATGGGTCTTACCACTTTATCTATGAGTTTCCCATAAAATCGGGGCTTACAACCTCAACTTTTAGTATGCTTGGATGTGCCACATAAGACTAAGATATTAGAGTCAACCAGAAAGGCGGATCTTATGATCTTACCGTATAGGGAAGATGGCCTACTACTCAAGTTTAATTTTATTTAATGGCTATGATGACTTTATAGAGGCCTAATGAATTAGGATGATATGGGGCTTACACCAATTGGAAGACCCAATAATTGGGTTGCTTTGAATAGTTATTCTAAACTTTAAATGGAGAATTAAAACTAATATCTATATTTGTTGGAAAGACCTAATGGTTCAAAGACTTCTCACCTTATTTTAGAAGTAAACCAATGTAAATGTTGATGCCCTAAATTCAGGATGGCATTTGAACAAGTGTCTTATGAGATAGCATCATGGGCAAGGTGATACGATGGGGGTGATTCACCAAGACCCTTGGATCAAATCTTTGGCTTATAAGCCTGATAAATAGAATTGATATTATACAAATTTGAATCGAGTCATTCAGATGATATATATGTATATACTTGTTGACCCCTGTATAATACTCAAAGGAAAACAAAAAAAATGAAACCATACCTCATGCTCATGCCCGCCGGATCCTCAAATCTTGCTGAAATCGCTGATCCCCGATATCCTGCTCAAATCCCGCTAGAATACTGTTCATCCGGCGCCGAATTGGTCTCTTCCCGTAAATCTCGCAAATCCAACCTCGATCGTGCCCCCATTTGCGTCTACAAAATGGAGGAGAGGAGTGCCCTGTCGCAGAACTCCCGTGCCCAACCTCCACCTTTGTCCGACCTCTGCCCTAGCTTCATCCGAGCCCTCTCCTCCTTCGAACAAGAGAGAGAGAGAGAGAGAGGAGCGAAGCCCCTACCTCTTGCCGCCGATCTCACCCTTGCCCGTCTCTGCCCTAGCCGGACCTCCCTTCTTCCTCCTCTACCGAATCCCCTTACCTAGCCGCTCCCTCCATCTCCCTCCAGCGACTTTCCTTCCTCTCGGATCGGAAGTTCCGACATTTTGATCGCGAGCAGCTCGCGGCTGTGAAGGTAACTTCTCCCATCCGCGCGCTTGTTCGGCCAAATTCCGTAAATCAGTCGAGCTACAGGTTTGGTAAACCTGGGATTTACGGCTAAATAGGGGAAACAGAGGATTTAATTTGTTTGCAGAAGGATTTAACATAGATCCTGCTCTAATCCTTGTATAAATTCTATTTTGATCCTATGCCAGTTCTGTTTACTATCATTAATTATGATTATTCGTAATTAATTGTTATTAATTATAAGTAATTATAATTAATTATTAACAATTATAATTAATTACTATCAAACATAATTAATTACGATTAATTATGATTAATTAATTATTAATCATAATTTATTATAATTAGTTATTTTAATATTAGTTAATTATCATTAATGATAATTAATTATTATCAATTACTATTAATTACAATTAATTCTTTTTTAATTATAATTAATGATAATTAATAAAAAAAAGAGAGAATGCTCTTTTCCCCATTCGCCTCGATCCACGTGCCAACCTCGACGCTCGCAAAGGTATAATTTTCTAACTCAGATTCTCGCTCTCGAAGTTCGCGATGGACCGGAAAACCGCCTATACACGCTTTCATAAGCGTGGTGGGATGGGACCCCGGTGCGGCGCCTACAACGAGGTGGGTAATCACCTCAAAATCCTATCCTCGGCGTTCGTGTCGAGCCGGCAAACCGCCTATACACGCTTTCATAAGCGTGGTGGGAAGGGAACCCGGTGCGACACCTACGACGAGGCGGGTAGGCCCTATACACGCTTTTCTTAGCGTGGTGGGGACGATCTTAAGTACCCGCTCGCGGGGAAACAAAATGCTTTTCTTTTTCAGGTACGTCGAAGACCCATACACGCTTTCTTAAGCGTGGTGGGGGATTGAAGACTTTACATGGCCGCGGTGTCCTCGAAAGAGGGCATCTACCATACACGCTTTCTTAAGCGTGGTGGGAAAGGCCCAGTTTTCCGTTATTTCCCCTAAACGGGGGAGATGCCGGAATGCTGCCGAAATTTCGGGTGATCATATGACTGTACTTGGACTTATTTGAGCTCAAAGGAAGAGGACCAGGACTTGTGCTTTGAACTTGAATGAACACAAATGAACCTAAACTGAACAAACATTTTAAATCGAAATCAAATGAATTTTAATTGGTGCAAATCACAATGAACTATATATCAGACTTGATTTGAACTTGCAAAGGACAACAAGGACTTGTGTTTTGAACTCAAGTGAACCAGTTGAGGACCAAAGGTTGAACTCAATGTGACTACGAGGGACCCAACTAAACTGCAAAAGATTTGAATGTGAACCCAATTCGAACTTAAACATTAACTTGAGACTAATTGGGATATTAATCAAGCATAATTTGGACATGATTTGAACTCAAGTGAGGATCTGATTCAAGTCTACATTCAAATCAACTTGAACATGAAATCGATCCTGCAAAGACTCCAGAAGGCTTTAAACCAAAAAGTGAACATGCAATTGAACTTTTAAGGATCGCAGGAGACTTAAATGAGTTTGAACTCAGGATTCGGACTCAAAGGACTTGAATCATATGCAAGAGAACTTGAACTTGGATTTGAACCAAGTGCAAGGGACTTTGAGCTTGAATGTGAACATACACAAGGAGCTTAATAATGCTTAAAACAAGAGTATAGCTCGCAAGGTAATATGCTTTGAATTAGATGCAGGTGAACATGTGTGTAATGATGGAAGCATAAAGGATATCATTCATGTGAATGATGATGATTAGTCCACAATATTCATCTCCAACATATGACTGAGTGACTTAGAATGATTGCAGAAAACTACAAGGATGCGCAATGAATGCAATAACATCTTCATCATCAACAATAATTCAGCATGCAATGAATGATGTCAATTTCTACAATGACAGATGTAGTAGACTCTTACAATAGTTTCTGCAATATTAGATGCATCGTACCTGCAAGCAACGTAATGAACATGATGATTCGCTATCCATCATACACGATGAATATAGTAGGTCCACAAGCAAAGCAAGAGGACAGTGAAAACAACCACTGGATTGTTATGTATACAAAAGAGCACAAGCAAACACATCAAAAGACTGGTGATGCATATGGTGAATCTTTCATTAGTGATGAAAGATAAGAGATCAATGGGAAAACCATAGACCAGCAATGGAGATCAGAAATAATGTGTGGCATGATCTCATACAAGCTGTGAGCTACCCTCAAGGAAAAGTGTTGAACAGTTACAAGCAGAAGCATATGATATGCAGCGAATACAAATACCTATGAGTCATTGTAGAAGATTCGTCGTGCACTCGATATGTCATCTACACGACAAATACAAAAGAGAATTGTGGCAAATATGAACTCCCACGAAAAGCTGTAGAATATCCTGCCCAATGCGTTGTCCACAAGCAAAGTGCAAAGTGACTACATCAAATGCAAATGCATACGAGTTGCTACAGGAAATTCGTTGTGCATACAATAAATTATATATGAATGAATATTAAAGATCTGCAATACATACAATCTTTCTACGAGTACAGATGTATGTAAAACATGTCACTCGTGGGTAGATGCAGAAAGACTTCAGTAAATGCAGTATCCTGAAGTCAATTCCAATCTATGAATGAAAACATCTACCCGCCTACCAGCAACAGTTGTGGAAATCGTACGACGCCACCGGATCTGCAACACTCATACAAGCAGACAGAAGGCGTCTACAAGTTACAACGCCACGCCACCGGATCTGCAACACTCATACAAGCAGACAGAAGGCGTCTACAAGTTACAACGCCACGCCACCGGATCTGCAACCTGTATACAAGCAGACAGAAGGCGCGTACGAGCTCTAAAATAGAACACTGCATTTAAATGAGGGTTTCCTACACAACTGAGCAGTATTAAATGTCTAAAATATCCCTCACACGTGCACCTTAATTTGTATACACATAGGTACACAAAAGGGATAAATATAATCAAAACCCGCATAGGCCCCGGCGAGCGTGTTTTTTTTGGTACACACGTGACGCCTAGGGATGCTACGCGGGTCAATAAATTCGAACCCGATCCTCCTATACAAGTAGATAGGAGTCGACAATGTTCAATCAATATTTATAAAATGCCCCCCAAACACCCGCATGGGCCCCGACGAGCGTGTTATTGGTATACACGTGACGTCTAGGAATGCTGCGCGGGTCAACAAGTGAATTCAAGTTCGAGCCCGATCCTCCTATACAGGTAGATAGGAGTCGACACGGCTCGAACCATTAAATAAATATGCAGTCGTGAGATCGACTGAGATATTTATCTTATACATTCATATTAGGCCTTCAAGGCCTATAATCAAGATAATTCACTAACAAGGGCATAAAGCCTACGAAACCCGATCCTCTGTCAATCACTAGACAGAGTCGACAAGGTTCAAAACACAAAAATATAAATAACCCCAACACCCCGATGATGGCCGTGTTGAATGCAAATCTCAACCGGAGGGGTTTACATCAATCATCCCAAATGCCTTCCAAACCCTACCAAAACTCCAAAACCCAACAAAAATACTCAAAAATCCAAATCTCCAAAAATCATCAAAATCCCAAAATATTTGAAATTGAAACTAAACCATCCAACACTTAAAGCATAATCCATCCACCCTCCGCAACAGTTTGCCGAGGTGGATAAATTGAAGAATACTTCAGCTCACAAAGAGCTAATGCCTAGTCGAAAATATCACTAGGATCCATTCTCAAACAATCTCCTGCCAGCAAGGACGTGGTACGAGTCCTCTAACCGGCAGTTTCGCCGCCAAATGGCACTGCAGGATAAACGGTTATGACTCGGGGCCCTCTGAACCAGGTGGTCGCCGCTAAATGGCACCATTATATTATGGTTATGGCCAGAGCCCGTATGCTCCCCAATGGCATCAAATCCTTGAGATATGAATCAATAGGATATGATTGATAGGGCATAAAGCCCTCTGTTAGCTAAGGTGGATTCAAATTTGTCCCCTTAGACAAATATTCACCCCAGGTCTACAAGGTACCCTTGGACGAAGCAACCCATGGCTGCCGACAAGGATCCTTCTGTCAGGTTGGGTCGACTACCTCCTCTGACTAAGTAGACCAGGGACCACGATGGCCCGGGACGACGGAACCATGGGATCTTGATCGGGTCTATCATCCATTCCCCCACCATCTGCTTTAAGTGCAAGATGGTGAAATTTCTATTTTTAAATATTAAATCTCCAAATCTCCCAATTTTCCAAATTCTCAAATCATCAAACTTTCAAACCTTCAACCCATTGCTGCTACTATATGCCAGATAATTCGTATATTTACGTATCTGATTGACGACTAGCCTTAATCGAAAGTTCTCTCTCGTTACCGGGAGGGGTAATTAACTATAGGGGCTTGCGCCTATAGGAAACCAGAACTCAGATCATAAAGTCCTCGCAAAATGAGGGCGAAATCTCTGGGTAGTGTCATATCTACTATCTCATCTGCCTTCCAAAATTTATCTCGGAACTTAATTCGTTAAAACTCCCCCCGAAAAGAAAAGCAACAGCGGGCGGAGGCCGGGGCCGAATTTTCGGAGCCCACAATACTCTATTTTGTCAATGCATTTGCATGAATATATGATATATGCAAAACGAGCACTTGTTAAAATGAGTTATAAAAGCAAATTCAAGCGAAGTAGATGAAGATGAGTTAATGGGCAACTTAATACTTCAATGTAAACCCAACATAGTATAAGAAAATTCCTCATTACAAATTAAGCATCATATATCATTTAGAAGCTATTCATCCCAATAATGGCCAAAGCAATGAGTGGAATTTAACAACTCCAAAGTGTTAAGCATGAAGAAAGTTAGATACCTTAACATACTATGCCTTAAATCAAATATTAAATTAAAATTAAAAAAAGTAATAACTTACTAGGTTAAAATATAGTTGTACAAATTTATTATACAACAAAAAATGTTCTTTAAAAATAAGAGGTTCAAGAGGTTTTGTTTCCAAATTTAATGATTTGATTATTGCAAGATTTTTTTCATTATAAATTTTTTTAAAGCATGTATTCTTAGACTTTGGCAGCTTCATACTTTGTCCAACAAAGGCAAAAATGATACATAAAAGCTAATAAAAAATATAGCCAACAAGCACAATTTTTTTTTTTTTTTTACTTATATTAGGTACTTCTTCCTGTTTAACAAAAAAAGGTTTCATTTTTTTAAATGACCGATCAGCTTTTAATTCAAAGAAATTTGTCTCCAATAATCAATGGGGCCCAACCATGAATTAATCATTAAGCTTTTTTTTTTCTGAGTCCTACAATCTTCCCTCAACAAGAAACACAGATGATTTAAGGTTTCCTTATCACCGATAAGTGGTAGTCACTAAAAAAACAATTAGCAAGTGGCATCGCCTCACCAACAATTTGGACAGTGACAAACATGCTCGGTTGGGGAGTTTTTTTTTAAGCATTTTAGTGTTGTCGAAATCATAGGATTACTACAAAGGGTAACTGCATGACACAAACTCAAAAGCTCGTAACAAACATTAGCCATGAGCAATTATAGTTGATGAGCCTTTAACTCCTTGAATCAGAATCAAAGATCAATAGAGAAAGAAGGGAACTCTAGCCAATTTTTCTTCTTATCTGAATCAAAGATAAGATGGACACAACGTCTTCATATAGTTGCTTGAAAGAACATCGCTTCTATGATCTATGATTCGCGTTTCTATTTTGCTATACAATTCATGCATCCTCTTCGAGTGGCCGCATGGGGGATTATAGAGGGAAAACAGCATTATTACAGATCATCATTAGGAGAATAACGGATGGATTATGTTTGCATTGAGAAGCATAATGCAAGTTGCTGAACGTAAATGCTACAACTCTTAAAACCTGCTAAGAGGCTTGGAAAATCAGTTAAGAAATACCATTTAATTACCCAAGAATACTTGATGTGGTACAATCAATTTTGGTTGACCAATCAACCAATTCATCATAGCAAGGATCCGTTCAAGGTCTAATTTCCAAAAGTCAAACATAGAATTCAAGTCAAATAACATAACGAATGAATTGGACCCATACTCTTTTTTTTTTTTCTTTTGCTCCTACCTTATTCAACCAAATTTTGTGTATTTATCTTTAATTTGATCACAATGTTGGTTAACAAATCAACCAATTCATCTCATGAGTTCCTTTCAAGGTCTAGTTTCCGCAAGCCAATCCTAACAGTCAACCAGACAACATAAGGGATGAACTAGATTTATACTCTTTTTTCCCTATTAGTACCTTATTCAACTAAATTTTGTGTGCTGATCATTATTTTTAATCAACTCAACTGTAATAAGGATAATAGCATTTTGATCCTTGGAATTTAACTATTTAGGTAGATCTATGAATGGATTTCATAGCATGATGATTCTAATGATGGATCTTGAATGTATTTGATTTTAGGACTCCATATCCTCCCCTCTGATTGATACAAATTATGCACTAGGATCACTCCAAATTGTGTCCGAGTCCTCCCAACCACTCCTATTCTTCCTCTCAAACAACGTATAATTTTCAAGGTTTATTGCATTCTATGATTAAATTTATCACCTTCTTTTTCAAGGGATCTAAGTACAACACCCTCATCCTTGAGCACCATATAACTCCATTAGCCTAACTCCTTCCTTTGTTCTAATCAGCCAAGGAAGAAGCGGTTGATCCAACCCTCAATCAAACGAGGCATCAAAGCAAGGTACAAATTTGATGCATCCTCCTCTTGTATTAGATGGTAAAGCATCTCTTGATATCTTCCACCTGATTTCCTCAAGCTCCACATCACTTCCCACTAAAAAAATTAAAAAAAAAAAGAGAGAGAAAATCTAAGGAGAAAAAAGAACATATCAATCAATTTAAACCTCCTAAAATTAAGGAAGTTGCTAAACATCATCTAAAACCTCCTAATAAATACAAGAGAAATTCTAATCACTCTTGAAATATAACTTTACAATGATTTTAAAATCTTTTATTATTAAAAAAGTAAGGAAATTTTAACTGCCTGATTCAAAATCAACCCAAGTCTATCAAGTCGGACCCTCACCCTCTATCTCATAAATTTGGCATTTATGCTCCATATCTTCAAGGAAAAAACTCCTACAATCAAAAAAATTGCTTGACACCTAAAAATTGGTGTTCTTAAATATTGGTACCAAAATATTTCTTCCTAAACAATTTGATAGCCACTTGGTCTTTAAGACTCCATTAATAGAGTTGTTAAACAAACTACCCAAATAACTATTCGAGCCTCAATATTTTGATGCCTAAAATCATGTTTTTGAAAATCAGATCAGACCAACCAGTTCAGCCGTGAACTGATTATATGTCTGATTTGATTCATCTTAAAAACCAGCCCTGCATCAAACCAGCATGAATTGGTCAAAACTATCAATTTAACATGTGAACTGTTGAACTAATCTCGATTTCTTAGAACCAACCGGTTCAATGCTATCCAATTTAAATAATTAAATAAATTTAATTTAATAAATTTAATATTAAATATTAAATTTAATAAATTTAATTTAATTTAATATATTTTAAATTTATAATGAGTATTAAATTTATATAATAATCATTTATCAACAAAGCACCAAAAAAATATACCCATGTAACGTTGCTCTAATTTAATCCCTCGACTATATAAAATTGATCCAAAATTGTCCCTTTAGGACTAAATTGGGATCAATTTTGTAAAGTCGATGGACTAAATTGGGGTCAATTATATATCACAATCACAACATGCGAGACTATTTTAGATCAATTTTATATAGTCAAGGATTAAATTGGGGCAACGTAATACTCTAAGACTAAATTGGCCATACACGAATAGTCTTGGATTTATTTTGAGATTTTTCAATTAAACTTTTCAAGTTCACAACACATATACACATATATTTTAAACAGGTTTTAATTAATTTTTTAATTATGTAAATAATTTTTTTTTTTGGTTAATCATGTCAAATTATTTATCTATTTTATTTTATTTTTTAATTAACACTATTAAAAATTATTTTTTATCTATTTATTAATCATCTGATCTAAATGATTTATAGATGCAAATTTATAATATAAATTTAGTGTATAATCTATAGTTGTAAATTTTATTTAAATATATAACATAAATTAACAATAATTTTATGGGCTCCAAAAATTTGCGTCTCGGCCTCTGCATGCTTTCTTTTTGTTGACGGGAAGAGTTTTAATGGATTTAAGTTCCGAGTAAATTTTCAGAAGGCATATTAGGTTTTATATAAGACATTACCCAAAAATTTAGCCCTCATTTTGTGAGGACTTTATAATTTGAGTTTTGGTTTCCCATAGGCGCAAACCCTATGGTTAATTATCCCTTCCGATAACGAATGAGAACTTTTGGTTAAGGCTATTCAGTAAGCACTTAGTACCCCGCGTATAATAGCAACAATTTTAGAATTTGTATTAGTTTTGGATTTTTGAGTTTATGATTTTAAATTTATCACCAGATACTTATAACAAGTGATAGGGAGAATAAAGACGAGCCTGATCAAGATCCCATGGTTCCGTCGTCCTGGGCTGTCTGGGTCCCTGGTCTACTTAGTCAGAGAAGGTAGTCAACCCAACTTGATCGAAGGAACCTTGTCAGCAGCCATGGATTATTTCATCCATAGACACCTTATAAACCTTAGGTGGATATTTGTCTAAGGGGATACATTTGAATCCATCTTAATTGACATAACGGTTTTATGCTTATCGAGTACATCTTATGATTCATTACTCAAGTGTTTGAAACCATTAGGGAACATACAGGCTTTGGCCGTGATTATAATATAGTCATGCCATTTTGCAGCAAAACCACCCAATCAGAGGGCATGTGTCACGTCCCTACTAGTAAGAGATTATTTGAGAATTAATATTAGTGATACATCTAACATAACATTTGCTCTTTGTAAGCTGAAGTTAGTTTCAAATTTATCACCCCTAACAAACGATTGCGGGAGGTGGATGGATTTTAATTTTAAATTTTTTGTGATTAAATTTAAATTTAAAAGTTTAGAATTTGATAGATGTCATATTCTAAAATTTTAATAAGATTTGAGAATTAACTCCTCCGGTTAAGATTTACATTCAATACGTCCATCATCACGGTAACGACATAACGTTTAAATATTTGTATTTTCGTAGGAATTTGGGAGCCATTTTAAAAGTTTGGGATCTTTTCCAGTTGAGATTTTTTGTCAGCACGGTTATCATCGAGGTAGTTTTAAAATCACCTTAAATGTTCATATTTCATAAAGTAGGCATATTGAGATCTTCTATCAACATGGCTATCATCGAGCTGGCAACAAATCATTTTAAAAAATTTGTATTTTTACTTTGATATTTTGAAAGATAAATTTCCCTCCGGTTTGATTATTTACATTCAACGTGACCATCATCGGGGTTACATTAAAATATTTGTATTTTCATATGAATTTGGGAGGCATTTTAAAAGTTTAAGGATCCCCTCCGGTTGAGATTTTCTATCAACATGGTCATCATCAGGGTGGTTTTGAAATCACTTCAAATTTTCATATTTCAGAAAGTAGGCATATATTGAAAATATGGGATCCCTCTGGTTAAGATTTTCTGTTAACATGATCATCATCAGAGTTAATTTAAATAATTGGTTATTTAAACCTTATCAACTATGTTTGCCTGCTAACAGGAGATTGGGTTTAATAATTGACGATTATACAAATGCTAAAATCGAAGACATATGTTTTATGATGAGTTTTATCTAGAGAAATTTTGAACAGTTACAATAAATTTGTGATTAAGCATTTGTTTGTTAATTCAAGTCATGTCGACTCCATTCTTTTCAAGGAAGAGGATGAAACTTGAATATTTGACCCCCGCAGCATTCTCGGACCTTGAATTTAAGAGTTCAAAGCAATGGTCGAAGCACATACGGGATGTATTTTCAGCATACAAATTAGAGCTATTTTAGGGGTGTTTGAATACTTTTAACGAATCTGCGAAGCATTCTTAGATCTTGCATTTAGGAGCTTTGGCGCAAAGACTAGAGCACACGCGGAGAATATTAACGTATTTGTGTAACAAATTTAACATATTGTTTAATGCTTATACACATATGTATGATGTATTTTACATTTTATACTTGCATGATCTATATGTATTTGCCTATGTATAATACATTTGCCTTATGATTGATATATTAATATAAGACATTCATACTTGCATTTCGCTCACAGTTCTTGCATAATGTATTTCACATATCAAAATTACAAGCATTTTAAATTAGAGCAATAATAATTACACTTACTTCTTAGTGATTTAAACAAATATTAAAATAAGAGAGATGATTAAAGCTTAGGCCAAACCACATGTAAGAGTTAGAATCATGATAATCAATTCCAATCAAGATTAGCATAGCATGGAGGATTTTCAAAGGAAATCCCTAAATTAACAATAAGATTAGGCACTACTTGGATCCACTCACTCACACTCTTGATGTAGGCTAAACGGAGATAGGTTGCACAACCATTATGATGCCACAAATTAAAGAGAAGACTTAAAAAAGTAAAAAACTTGGATGAGAAATTCACCTTTATCAGGATTTGGAAACAATCTGCCACTGGGCGGGAGAGAGTTGTTCATCGATAGCGGCGACGAGAGAGAAGAGAATCATTTCGACATATTCTTCAAATGTATGGTCGACCTCAAAGTTCATGTCGAAGAATGGAGACTGGAGGATGTCCACTTGCCCTTGATCGTTGTAAACAAGCCCATGGTCACGTTCAAGATCAGCCATACATCAGTGGACAGCTCCTAGGAGGGGATGGAACTCTTGGACAGCAAGAAGTGGCTTTTCGGAGAGTAGGACAGCAAATTTCCCTTGCTGAAATTTTCTGGACAGCAGCCTAACAATGCCTAGAAAATCTGGACAGCAACTTGGAGGACTAAAATTGCGGAGTAGGAACTATTTTGGGAGGAGAGCACTTGATAGAATAACAAAAGAGTAGAAGGAGAAGGGGTGGCTGGTCTTGGAGGCGGATTAGTGGGTTGATTGGAGAGTTTAATGGGGGGAATTAATTAGATAGGAGAGAGGGAGAGGGGCGACGGCCCTTGATTGGGATTGATTGGAGATTAAAGGGAGGAAATTAGTAATTGCTAGAATTAGAACTTTAAATAAGGAAAGGAGATTAAAGCCAATTCTATTTGAATTTTAAATTGAATTGATTTGAGGGATCTTTCCAAAGATAACCTCCCTTATTTTAGGAAAGAAATTTATATTCAAATATGATGGAATTTAAATTCAAATAGTTTCAAAACTTACGGGAGCTAAATTAGGAAAGTATGGGATCCAAAAGGGGGGGGGAGAGGTGGCCGGCGGCTAAAATTAGAACAATAATAATTACACTTACTTCTTAGTGATTTAAACAAATATTAAAATAATAGAGAGATGATTAAAGCTTGGGCCAAACCACATGTAAGAATTAGAATCATGAATAATCAATTCCAATCAAGATTAGCATAACATGGAGGATTTTCAAAGGAAATCCCTAAATTAACAATAAGATTAGGCACTACTTGGATCCACTCACTCACACTCTTGATGTAGGCTAAATGGAGATAGGTTGCACAACCTTTATGATGCCACAAATTAAATGGAAGACTTAGAAAAGTAAAAGACTTGGAGGAGAAATTCACTTTTATCAGGATTTGGAAATAATCTGTCACTGGGCGGGAAAGAGCTGTTCGTCGATAACGGCGGCGAGAGAGAAGAGAATCCTTTCGATGTATTCTTCAATGGTATGGTCGACCTCCAAGTTCATGTTGAAGAATGGAGACTGGAGGATGTCCACTTGCCCTTGATCGTTGTAAACAAACCTGTGGTCACGTTCGGGATCAGCCATACATCAGTGGACAGCTCCTAGGAGGGGATGGAACTCTTGGACAACAAGAAGTGGCTTTCCGGAGAGCAAGACAGCAAATTTCCCTTATTGAAATTTTCTGGACAACAGCCTAACAATGCCCAGAAAATCTAGACAACAACTTGGAGGACTAAAATTATGGAGTAGGAACTATTTTGGGAGGAGAGCACTTGATAGAATAAAAAAAGAGTAGAAGGAGAAGGGGCGGCTGGTCTTGGAGGAGGATTAGTGGGTTGATTTGAGAGTTTAATGGGGGGAATTAATTAGATAAGAGAGAGGGAGAGGGGCGGCAGCCCTTGATTGGGATTGATTGGGGATTAAAAGGAGGGAATTAGTAATTGCTAGAATTAGAACTTTAAATAAGGAAAGGAGATTAAAGCCAATTCTATTTGAATTTTAAATTGAATTGATTTGAGGGATCTTTCCAAAGATAACCTCCCTTATTTTAGGAAAGAAATTTAAATTCAAATATGATAGAATTTGAATTCAAATAGTTTCCAAATTTAGGGGAGCTAAACTAAGAAAGTATGGGATCCAAATTGGGGGGGAGAGGTGGCTGGCAGCTGGGGGGGTGGGGTTTGGCCGGCGGCTATGGAGAGGAGGGGGGCCTTGGAGCAAACGGTTTGGGGAGGAGGAGAGGGGCTTTGTGGCTGACGGCTTGGAGGTGGAAGAGGGGTGGCCGGCCGGGGTTGTGGTGGTGGTGGGGGTTCGGCCGAGAATGGGAATAGGGGAGGGATGGCCGGCGGGTTAAGGAGGAGAGAGGGGTTTGAGTCCATGGCCGACGTCTATGGAGGGGTTTTGGCCAGCAGTCAAAGGCGAGGGAGGAGGGGAATTAGAAAAAAGAAAATTAACCACAAGCCCAAACGCTTCCTGCGGCTGGTGGCTGTTTCGTTACCCTCACCTAGGGTTCTCACTAAAGCTCTCTCTCAAAGCACATAATAGACAATTGCTGAAAATTTCATAATATTCTTAATTAACCATCATAAGCATAAGAGGAGACTATAAATAGTCCCCACATACAAAGACAAAACAAAAGACAATAGTACCCCTTGGGTCACAAACATCTACTCCCTCAAGTGAGGGTAAAATTGAAAAAGAAACAACAATAAATCAAATACAATTAATAACTCAAAAATAAAGCAGTGTAATCGTGGCCGTCGATCGTCGGCTCCGTCTCTGGTAAACTCTCCAGGGTCGGATGTCCTCATCAGAGACTCACATAAATGATCAATTGTATGGATGTTAGAAATCTTGATGCTATCAACATTGAATAGCTCGCTTAAACTTGATTTCTCCTTCAAAGTCATATATCTTATTCATATTATTTCTTTCATGATTATCCCCTACCAACACGTATAGCCAATAAAGTTGTACACTTGAATGCAAATAGTGTTAGAATAACTTCGACAAAGAAGGCTCCACTAAATAAGCAAAGCACAAAATAGGCCAATAATTTTGGGATAAAAAAAATTAGAACTCATAGTTAATTTGAATTGAATAAGAAATATTGTTATAGTTTTGTTCTCGGGTAAAAGATATGTCAACTCAGTTTATTTCGAGTCCAAGCAAATGAATACAAATACTTCAATAGCTTAGGGATCAATTAAATACAAGAAACCCTATAGCTTTGATACTAAGGCGACAAAATTCGTATGATCTTGTGTCACATAATATGTTGAGTTATTTAAGTTGAATTCTAGCAAATGTAGCATAATTAGATATATTGATATCCAAATTGGGAGTTGAAAGTGCAGAAATCCTATAACTTGGAAGTTTAACGAGGAAAATCATTTGCTTGATTTGGGTCCATTGAAAGAGCTAGAATTAGAGTCCCACACAAGAGAATTAGAATCATATTATTCTATCTTGTTTTAAATCAATTAAAATGGTATAATTTAATAATTTTTTGAATTAATTTGGTGACCAAATTTTATTTTAAAATTAATCATGTGGGGATCTTTTGTTGGTTCAAAATTTCAGCAGCCTCCCAACGTCCCCTCCCTGTAAAAGGAGATTGAGAGGCACGTGCCTTTCAAATCCGCCCGGCCACATTAGAGATTCGACAGCCGAGGGCTTCTGATGTAGGCAAGGGGGGGGGGGTCAAATCAAGATGAGAATTTTGGGTGGTTGCTGATTTTCGGTTGGGAGCTGATATTGGAGTTCTATTTTTGTGAGCTGAAGTTTAGCTCATTAATTCTAAAAGGTATGAAGTATTGGTGAAGCTCATTAATTCTAAAAGTTATGGTGGAGTGTGGCTTTTCTTTTCCCCTTGCTGCCTTCTCGTTTTCCCCCTTGCTGCCTCCTCGGTTTCTCCTCTTAACCCTTCGGTTTTGGTGATTTTTGTTGTTTCCCCATAAGACCTGTTGGGCTTCTTGTGCTTGCTGCCTTGGTTGCTGGTTTGCCTCTTCGGCTCCTTCCCACCTGGCTGGTTCCGTGGACTTCTGGGCTGTTTCCGTGGCCTTTTTGGCTGGATTTTTGTGGTCTTTTCTCTTTGTTTCCTGTACCCCTTTATGGCTGCTGTTTGGTGACCTTTGGTCTTTCATTTCCCTAAATCTAATTGGTTTAGATGGAGGTGCTATGGCTGTTTGGTTTCCTTATGGTTTGCCTATAAATATAACATGTTTTTGGAAGAAAAAAGAGAGAGTAAAAAATGTTATTTTTGGAAAGCTAAAACCTGAGGGTTTTGTTTGGAAAAGCTTGCGAGCTTTGTCCACTTCTTCTCCTTCCCTTCTAGGAAAGCTTGCGAGCTTCTCCTCCTTTCTTCTCGGCTTCTAACCCCTTCTTCTCTACGCAAGTGTCCACTCCAACTGTATCCTTCTTCTCTATGGATGGAATGCAACTTTAGGTGTTTAATTTCTAGTATTGTGTCAAAGTTTGTAAGTGTCTTTTAAGTTTAATATTGTGTTTTTTTTATGTTTTGTGTCATTTGTGGTCTCCAAAATGTTGGGGAAACCTAGTGTGGTTGTATTTATTTTTGTAAGCAAAAATTGAGGCTTTCTCCTAATTTTTGCTTACATCAAATTGGTATCAAAGCAAGTTAGGGTGTCCTAGGTTTGGTTGTAAGGTGTCTTCTCAAGTTGTCGGGTAAGTCTTTAGGTCTTGTTGTTTGTCTTTGTTTTTATGGAAAAATACAATAAAAAAAAAATTGAGTCATGGTTGTAATATGTCCTAGGTTGGTCGTGTGAGTCTAGTTTTTTTGTTGAGTCTTCTTTTCTTTATAAAAATGAAAAATCAAAAAGATGAAGAAAATGTTGTATCAAGTAGATGGATGCCACCTCAAGGAGATTCAACCGATCCACTTCAAAATGAAATATACAAACTTCAAGAAAGGATGATCCTAAGCAGAGAAATTTTTGAAAAGAAAAAGAGATAACTCCATAATCAATTTGTTCAAGAGCAAGAAGAGATTAAAAGAAAATTCGAGGCATTGATCAAAGCAGAGGATTTGGCATACGAAGAAAAAATGCACAAATTAAAACAAGATCATCAGAGTAGCGCAGCGGAAGCATGGTTTGATTTCAAAGACAACTCATCGGGAGATGAGTTTTTCAAGTAGGGGAGTCTGATGTAGGCAAGGGGGGGGTCAAATCAAGATGAGAATTTTGGGTGGTTGCTGATTTTCGGTTGGGGGCTGATATTGGAGTTCTATTTTTGTGAGCTGAACTTTAGCTCATTAATTCTAAAAGGTATGAAGTATTGGTGAAGCTCATTAATTCTAAAAGGTATGGTGGAGTGTGGCTTTTCTTTTCCCCTTGCTGCCTTCTCGTTTTCCCCCTTGCTGCCTCCTCGGTTTCTCCTCTTAACCCTTCGGTTTTGGTGATTTTTGTTGTTTCCCCATAAGACCTGTTGGGCTTCTTGTGCCTGCTGCCTTGGTTGCTGGTTTGCCTCTTCGGCTCCTTCCCACCTGGCTGGTTCCGTGGACTTCTGGGCTGTTTCTGTGGCCTTTTTGGCTGGATTTTTGTGGTCTTTTCTCTTTGTTTCCTGTACCCCTTTATGGCTGCTGTTTGGTGACCTTTGGTCTTTCATTTCCCTAAATCTAATTGGTTTAGATGGAGGTACTATGGCTGTTTGGTTTCCTTATGGTTTGCCTATAAATATAACATGTTTTTGGAAGAAAAAAGAGAGAGTAAAAAATGTTATTTTTGGAAAGCTAAAACCTGAGGGTTTTGTTTGGAAAAGCTTGCGAGCTTTGTCCACTTCTTCTCCTTCCCTTCTAGGAAAGCTTGCGAGTTTCTCCTCCTTTCTTCTCGGCTTCTAACCCCTTCTTCTCTACGCAAGTGTCCACTCCAACTGTATCCTTCTTCTCTATGGATGGAATGCAACTTTAGGTGTTTAATTTCTAGTATTGTGTCAAAGTTTGTAAGTGTCTTTTAAGTTTAATATTGTGTTTTTTTTATGTTTTGTGTCATTTGTGGTCTCCAAAATGTTGGGGAAACCTAGTGTGGTTGTATTAACTTTTGTAAGCAAAAATTGAGGCTTTCTCCTAATTTTTGCTTACATCAGCTTCTGTGGGCTCCGAAAATTCGGCCCCGACCTCCCTGTATTCTTTTTTGGGGAGTTTTAACGGATTAAGTTCCGGGGTAAATTTTGGAAGACAGATGGGTTTGTAGAAAAGACACTACCCAGAGATTTCGCCCTCATTTTGTGAGGACTTTATGATCCGAGTTCTGGTTTCCTATAGGCGCAAGCCCCTATAGTTAATTACCCCTCCCGATAACGAGAGAAAACTTTCGATTAAGGCTAGTCGTCAATCAGATACGTAGAAATGTGTTATCTAGCATAAAGTAACAGCATGGGCTTAAGGTACTGAAAATTTGATATTTAAAATAGAAATTTTCACCATCTTTCACTTAAAGCGGATGGTGAGGGAATGGATGATGGACCCGATCAAGATCCTATAGTTCCGTCGTCCCGGGCCATCGTGGTTCCTAGTCTACTTAGTCAGAGGAGATAGTCGACCCAACCTGACAGAAGGATCCTTGTCGGCAGCTATGGGTTGCTTCGTCCAAGGGGACCTTGTGGACCTAGGGTGAATGTTTACTTCAGGGGATAAATTTGAATCCACCTTAGCTAACAGAGGGCTTTGTGCCCTATCGATTATATCCTATTGATTCATATCTCAAGGATTTGATGCCAATAAGGAACGTATTGGCTCTGGCAATAATGGTTATCTCGTGGTGCCATTTGGCGGCAAAACCACTCGGTTCAGAGGGCCCCGGGTCGTAACCGTTTATCCTGCGATGCCATTTGGCGGCGAAACTACCGGTTAGAGGACACGTACCACGTCCTTACTGGCAGGAGATTATTTGAGAATTGATCCTAGTAATATTTTCAACTAGGCATTAACTCTTTGTGAGCTGAAGTGATTTTTTAATTTGTCCACCTCGGCAAACTGTTGTGAATGGTGGATGGATTTTGCTTTGAATGCTTAATGAGTTTATTTCAATTTTAAATGATTTGGATGATTTTTAGAGATTTGGATTCTCGGGTATTTAAGTGGAGCTTGGAAGGCACTTGAGTATTTAGAATTAACCCCTCCGGTTGATATTTTCTGTTCAACATGGCCATCATCGGGGTGAGTTTGAGGTCACTTTCTTTTGTGGATTGAACTTTGTCGACTCTATCAAGCTGTCGGCAAAGGATCGGGTTTCATAGGCTTTATGCCTTTAGCGATAAATCATTCATTTACTAAGCTTTGAAGGCATAATATGAACTATAAAATAAATATTTTGGTCATCGCCGTGATTGAATATGTGTTCAATAGTTCGAGCCGTGTCGACTCCTATCTACTCATAAAGGAGGATCGGGTTTGAACTCGGATTTATTTGTTAACCCGCATGGCATTCCTAGACGTCACGTGTATACTTATAACACGCTCGCCGGGACCCACACGGGTGTTTAGAGGCATTTTATAATTATTTGTTGAAACTTATCGACTCTTATTTACCTACTTAGGAGGATCTAGTTCAAATTTATTGATCCGTGCAGCATTCCTAGACGTCACGTGTGTTCCTACAACACGCTCGCCGGGGCCCATACGGGGTAAGATTGCACTTGCCCTTTTGTGTACCTATGTGTTTACATATTACAGTGCATGTGCGGGGGCATTTTGGAATGCTTAACGCGGCTCAGTTGTGTGAGAAACCCTTGTTTGAATGCAGCGTTGTATTTGGAAATTTGTACATGCCTTCTGTCTGCTTATATACAGGTTGTAGATCCGGTAGCGTGGCGTCGTACTACGGTCTTTTGCCCATTTCGTACAGGTAGACTGTCGTGCGCTACTTATTGTTTTTCTGCAAGTAAATTATCGTGCACTAACGAATCTCCTGCTTTTGCTTGTAGATAAATGTATTTTCTACAGCTCTCTTGTACTCGCTCACATATAGCCTGTTGTATGTACAACGAGTTTTCTACAGTAGCTCATAGGCATCCATATTTGTTGTAGTAGTCTTGTATTTTTCTTGTGGACAGCCCATTGGGTATACAATGGGTCTTCAACGGCAACTCGTAGAAGCTCTTATTCGCCACATCATTTATGTATTTGCCCGTAGAAGTCATGTCGAGTACATTATGGGTCTTTTGTAGTGACTTATAGGCATTTACATTCATCAATCGATCACCTTTTGCTCGCAAGGAATCTACTTGTTTGTTTTCCCCTAGGTGGTTGTTGACTGCAAGAGCATCACAACATTTTGTACCTCGTACCGATCACCACCCGCAAGTATATTATTAAGCATATAAGAAATCTTTATAAAGAACATTTTGCCGCCAGTAGCGGGTATTTGCATCCACTATACGATCCACTGGGCAAATTTTGCTAGAGGATATGCTGTTTGATTTATGTCGACTGTATGAACATTTTGGCATTTATTCATCGCCTGTTACAACCGTCTGCAGACTCTTCCCCTCAGATGGTGTTTCATATGTATATTTATGCTCACAAAAGGCCGGCCATCCTCGCAATATATTTGCCATTGCTGGTTGTGTCTATATTTGAATTCATCACATGTCGCCTATCAAACTCTTCTACTTGTAGGAGACTCATGCACTTACTTGTATGTTGAGTTATTATCGATGATGTAGATGTTAAGAGATTCACTACATGCTCTTCATGCTCTACTCATGAACATTTTATGTAATCAGATTATATGTTCATTGCATATTGATCAATACAGCTCACAGAGATTCAGTGCATTTGTTCCACAGTCGAGTAGCATTAATTGTGCATTAGCTTCGGTTCACGACCATCACTTTACTTCTCATTTTTGCTTGTATGCTGATCTTGATTGTGAGGAGTTATCGCATCCACTACATATTCTTCATATCTCAGTGAATGCATCAAATCATTATGTTTATTGTACACTAGTCTCCCTCACTTGCAAGGTATCAATACAGTTGTTTTTATGTTGACTTATATCGACTGTGAGAGGGCCACACTTCAATTTGAATTTGATATTTTCAATGAGTTAATGCACACATCAAAGATTTTCTCTCTGTGGTGTTTGCAAACTGATTATAGAAGAGGTCCTCACATTTGTCATATGTCCCTTGTATTTACTCATGTCATTGCTTGTAATTAGATTGTACTTCACCCTTAATGATTTCTTACAAACACTCTTGCATTCTCAAATCCCTTGTAGCTAGCATTACTTGTCTTTCAATGCATAAATTCAAGTTCTATGCAATGCCATTTAGTTCAAGCTAGTATTCAATCTAAGTCCAAATTCTTTATGTTTATTTGAATCCTTGTAGTTGTTATTCAAATTAAGTTCTTCTTGGTTGTCTATTATGTTTAAATTCAAATTCACAAGTCCATTGTTGTTCATTCTGTGCACCCAGTGCACTGTCATTCAATTCGAGTCCCCTGTAAATGTTCAAAAGTTTGCAAGTCCATTGTGGTCTAAGTTTTGTTCAAATATTTATGATTATTCAATCCATTTAACATTTAAATTGAGTCCAGGTTCAAGTCCAATGTGTTCAATCAAGTTCAATAAAAGTCCTTTATAATTGTCCAAGTCTTCTATATCTTCAGTCAGAACTTCGACAGCCTCCCGACGTATCCTCCATTTAGAGGAAACTATAGGAAACTGGGCCTTCCCACCACGCTAAGAAAAGTGTGTATGGTAGGTGTCCTCGAACAACGCAGCCGTATTTTCTTTGTCCCCCAACCCTGCTAAGAAAAGCGTGTATGGGTCTTCTACAGGTATCTGCTTTAAAAGAGCACAGTTTGCTTTCCCCAAAGGTACAGAGCCACATACGGGTACTTAAGATTGTCCCCACCATACTACAAGAGCGTGTATAGAGCCTACCAGCCTCACTATAAGTGTCACACCGAGTTTCCTTCCCGCCATGCTAAGAAAAGCGTGTATGGGTGATTTTTCGGCTCGACACGAACACCGAGGATAGGATTTTGGCTCCGAGAGCCACTTACCTACCTCATTGTGTGTCTTACCGGGTTTTCACCTACCACGCTAAGAAAAGCATGTAAAGGTGGTTGACCGGCGCGTCACGCACACCGAGGTAAGAGAGGAGTTTTCTTTTTAAATTAATTACAATTAATTATTATTATTATTAATTAATCAGAATCAATTATAATTAGATCTAATTAACTATAATTAATACATGATTAATTAATAATTAATTATATTTAAAGATAATTAATCATAATTAAACAAAGTTAATTATGATTTTGTTTAATTATGATTAAATTATAATTAATTATAATTAGATTAATTAATTATAATTAATATATGATTAATTAATAATTAATTATATTAAAATAATTAAACATAATTAAATTTAATTAATTATGATTAATTAATGATTAATAATAATTATTTATAATTAAAAATAAATTATTTATAATTACATTTAATTAATTAAAATTAATCTACAATTAATTAATTATTAATTATAATTAACACTAATTAAACGTAATTAATCTTAATTGATTATGATTAATTAAATATTAATTATACTTACCATAATTAACTATAACTAAATTAAATTAATTATCACTAATTTATAATTAAAACTAGTTAATTATAATTAATTAAACAAAAATGCTAGGGCTGTTCGGCAACAGAAGTCTTGCAGGAATTGGCCGAAGAAGCTTGCGGAATGGAGAAAGTTACCCTCACGACCAGTGAACTCCTGTTGTTGCCTCCGATGAAAGTGCCGGAAACTCCAATCCAACAGGAATGGCAAGTCGTCGGAGAAACGAAGTCGAGCAGCAACAAAGGATGCCGAAGAAGCGCATGATAGGGCGAAAGTTTCCTTCACTACGGGCGAGCTCCCATTGCTACTTCCGATCAAACGTCGTAACTTCCGATTCCACAGGAGGGGAAAGTCATCGAAGGGGCGAAGTCATCCAGTCGCAAAGGACCGAAGAAGCGCTCGATAGGGAGAAAGCTACCTTCACAGCAAGCGAGTTCCAGTCATCACTTCCAATCAATCAAAGTGTCGCAGCTTCCGATCTTCGCAGAGAGCAAGCTTCCTTCGCCTCTGTTGCTTCCGATCAAAGTGTCGTAGCTTTCAAACCTACAGGAAGGGAACATCTTAGGAAGGGCGAAGTCGACCGGCCACAAAGAAGGCGAGGAAGGCTAGGGCAGTCGGCTTCGTGGAGTTCTTCAAGCAGGGACGGTCAGAGGCTTAGGGTTGGGTCGAGAAGAAGCAAGAGGTAGGGGAATCGGAGGGTCTGTGTGTCGTGTGAGAGGAGGGAACGAAGAACCGAAAGCTCCATTTCAACTTGCTTTTAACGACGCGGAGGGGGCAGCGATCGAGGCAAGGTCGTGCACGCAAGGCATTGGTGAGTCGCATTCGGTGCCGATTTGCAGAGAGACGGGACTATAGCAGGCGGCAGGATGGGCTTCGACAGGTATGTAATGATTTTCTTTATTTTATTTTATTTTTTGAAATCTGCTTCTGAGGTCAACAGCTTCAAGATGATTATTGGTCTCGGCATAGATCTTCAAGTCTCCAATCTGCTTGCAATACATGTTAATTAAATATGATTTAATTTAAAAAATGCTCTTTTTCCCTTTTCGTTGAAAATTCGACAACATCCCAACGTCCCCTCCCCGCGAAGGGAGGTTGGGAAGCATTTGACTTTCAATCCACCCGGCCGGATATGATTTGATGACCGAGGACTTCGGGATGCTGATTAGTCCCGGTATAGGTCATCAAATCTTCATGTTAATATACATATTTATTATTTATTTATTTATTTAAAGTGCTAAATATTATTTCCCGAAAATTTGACTGCCTCCCGACGTCTCCTCCTCGAGAAGAAAGGTTGGGAGGGCACTTGCCCTTTCAATCCGCACGGCCAAATAGGATTCAACAGCCAACGGCTTCGGGACACTGATTAGTTCCAGCATGAGTCTTCGGAGATCCCTATCGTAGTACCTGCTTTTTTTTATTATTTTACGAGCACTCTTGCACGCTCATATACTCACGTCGGTCGAAAGTAGGGCAGGACAAGACGATAGAGTCGGGTCGGCATGGGTCTGGTCAGTTTGATTTGGTCTGGTGTCGGGCTCGATCGGCTCAAGTCTGTGGGCTCCGAAAATTCGGCCCCGGCCTCCGCCCGCTTTTCTGTTGCTTCGGGGGGAGTTTTAACAGGATAAGTTCCGGGGTAAATTTTGGAAGGCAGATGAGATAGTAGATAAGACACTACCCAGAAATTTCGCCCTCATTTTGCGAGGACTTTATGATCTGAGTTCTGGTTTCCTATAAGCGCAAGCCCCTATAGTTAATTACCCCTCCCGATAACGAGAGAGAACTTTCGATTAAGGCTAGTCGTCGATCAAATACGTAAAGATACGTGCATCTGGCATATAGTAGCAGCATAGATGTTTGAAATTTGGAGAATTTGATATTTAAAATAGAAATTTCACCATCTTGCACTTAAAGCGGATAGTGGGGGGAATGGATGATAGACCCGATCAAGATCCCATGGTTCCGTCATCCCGGGCCATCGTGGTCCCTAGTCTACTTAGTCAGAGGAGGTAGTCGACCCAACCTGACAGAAGGATCCTTGTCGGCAGCCATGGGTTGCTTCATCCAAGGGAACCTTGTAGACCTGGGGTGAATATTTGTCTAAGAGGATAAATTTGAATGCACCTTAGCTAACAGAGATCTTTGTGCCCTATCGATCATATCCTATTGATTCATATCTCAAGGATTTGATGCCATTGTGGAGCATACGGGCTCTGGCCATAACCATAATATAATGGTGCCATTTGGCGGCGACCACCTGGTTCAGAGGGCCCCGAGTCATAACCGTTTATCCTGCAGTGCCATTTGGCGGCGAAACTGCCGGTTAGAGGACTCGTACCACGTCCTTGCTGGCATGAGATTGTTTGAGAATGGATCCTAGTGATATTTTCGACTAGGCATTGGCTCTTTGTGAGCTGAAGTAAATTTTAATTTGTCCACCTCGGCAAACTGTTGCGGAGGGTGGATGGATTTCATGCTTTGAGTGTGTGATGGTTTAGTTTTAATTTCAAATATTATAGACTTTGGAATTTTTGGGATTTTTGCAGATTTGGAGTTTTGGAGTATTTGGATGGCGCTTTGAATTATTTGGAATAGACCCCCCCGGTTGAGATATGCATTCAACACGGCCATCATCGGGGTAGATGGGGTTATTTCTCATTCGTGGATAGAACCTTGTCCACTTTGTCGAGCTGCCGACAGAGGATCAGGTTTCGTAGGCTTTATGCCTTTGCAAGTGAATTTTCTTGGTTGAAGGCCTTGAAGGCCTAATATGAATGTATACAATAAATATCCCGGTCGACCTTGCGACCGTATATTTATTTAATAGTTCGAGCCGTGTCGACTCCTATCTACCTGCTTAGGAGGATCGGGCTTGAACTTGAATTCACTTATTAACCCGCGCAGCATCCCTTGACGTCACGTGTGTACCAATAACACGCTCGCCGGGGCCCATGCAGGTGTTTGGGGGCATTTTATAAATATTTATTGAACCTTGTCGACTCCTATTTACTTGCTTTAGGAGGATCAGGTTCAAATTTATTGACCCGCGCAGCATCCCTAGACGTCACGTGTGTACCAATAACACGCTCGCCGGGGCCCATGCAGGTATTCAGTACATCCCCTTATGTGTACCTATGTGTATACATATTATGGTGCATGTGCGGGGGTACTTTTGGAACATTTATAAACGCCTTCTGTCCACTTGCATGAATGTTGCGGATCCGGTGGCGTAGAGTTGAAGCTTGTAGACGCCTTCTGTCTGCTTGTACGAAGGTTGCAGATCCGGTGGCGTGTTGCAGCAGCTTGGGGATTGAACTGTTTGCTGCCTTATACAGGTAGACTGTCGTGCACTACTTGCTTTTTGCAGGCGGATCTTAGTGCACTAACGAATCTCCTGCTTTGGCTCGTAGGAGCTTGCTCTTGCTGCAATTCTTTCTTGTCTACTTGTAGATAATATGTTAGACATGGAACAAGTCTCTTGCAATGACCTATAGGCATTTGCATTTGTCACCGATCGGTCATCTTTTGCTTGTGAGGGATCTCTACATTTGGTTGTCATTGTATAGTTGTTGATCATAAGAGTGCTGCAACAGTTCATAAGTGTCTTATGTGTGTACTACAAACACACTGCCTTTGGTTACAGTAACTTGTAAATACCTCATAGGCATTGCATGTATACTACTCTTATCTGTAGATGATATGTTTTGTGTATATTTACATCCATAGAATGTTGATCATCCTTGTATCCCTCTGTGGTTGCTGTTTGCAAGGACTACTATTTCTCCTTACAAGACTACCATGGGTACTACACATCGACTGCCGTCATTTATATACATGAGAGATCTCCTTACACTGGTTTGTGGGTACTTGCATTCGTTGTAGTCTTTGGTCCACTGTATATCTACTACTGTTGCAGATAGGTAGATATGTTCACTACGACCCTCTCATTCATGTTTGCTGGTGACTCATTGAACTCATGACATATGAACTTCAACAATCCACAAGAGATCGATGTGTCTATATGCAGATGGTTACTGACTATCGGGTTGATCACATCCATTGTTAATTTCTTCGCACACATTGGCCTCCCACTTGCTACATTCACTTGTGTGCTAATTTCTTTATGCTTATAAGAAACTGATGCATTCGTTTGCATACCAAATCCCTCCAACAACAAGGGACAAATATATTCGCTCACATGATTAATATGAGTATCACCAGCTTTATTTGTCGATTTGATCTGAATGCTATATGAAATGTCACAATCGTTTCATGTTCCTTTTGGATTGTTCAAGTCAATTTTGGACTTGAATTCGGCTTGAGTTCACAACACAAGTTCAAATCCAAAATAAGTCTTTTGTTTCATTTGAACTCAGGTTTAAGGTCCACTGCACTTAGTTCTTTTGAGTTCGAGTTCAGATACAGTTCGAGTTCATTTAGGTCAATTGCATCAAGTTCACAAGTCTCCTGCTGTCCAAATCAACTTCAAGTCTTTGTTAATTCGAGTCAAAGTTCTTTGCATTATGATTGTTTGAGTTTCATAATGTTCATTTTTTTAAACTTTCTGTATTTATTCAAGCCAAGTTCTCATTTTAATCAGATTCAAATTTTAATTAGTCACTTGAGTTCTAAAGCATGTCTAAGTCCAAACAAAGTCCCCTGTAATGTTCATTGGAGTTCCAAATTAAGCTCAAGTTCTAGTTCTAATCCTCTTCTTTTGAGTTCAAGCAAGTCCAAGTAGTCTCAAGTTCACCAGAAATTTCGGCAGCCTCCCGACGTCTCCCCCGTTTAGGGGAAACTACGAGAAATTGGGCCTCCCGCCACGCTAGAGAAAAGCGTGTACGGTAGATGTCCGTAGACACCGCGGCCAAAAAGTCTTCAATCCCACCACGTCAGAGAAAGGCGTGTATGGGTCCTCGGGCACCTGTTTCAAAAGAAAAGCAGTTCTTTCCCCGTAGGTGCTGAAGCGCCTACGGGTACTTATATTCGTCCCTGCCACGCTAGAGAAAAGCGTGTACAGGGTCTACCCACCTCGTCGTATGCGTCGCACCGGGTTCCCTTCCCACCACGCTAGAGAAAAGCGTGTATGGGCGGTTTTCCGGTCCGCTGCGAACGACGAGAACGGGAATCTGAGTTTGAGAATTTTTATACCTTCGAGGGGTCGTGGCGATGACGGCAGTGATAGTGTAAGATGCACACAACCAGAGAGATTTTTTTTTATCAAATCTTCCTTAATATATAACTGAAGAAGATTCAAGGCCTTTCTTCCTTTTTTTTTTTTTAGAGGGAAGACCATCATTGACATTGGAATAGCAACTGATTCATGCTACAAAACTTATAAAAATTCAATTCTTATAAGTTTACAAACTAATTGCTTTTTTTGAGCCTTTACTGTTTCAGAAACTGAACAAAATTCTCTTTTTTTTTGTTTTCAAAAGGCAGCCTTCCAATATTTTGTCATCATAATGGATGCATTTCTTATCTCCAGTTCTATCTCATAAAACAGTAGATATCTCATTCTCCATTGACCTTCCACTTTCCTGTAACTCTTCCTTCTCAATCATGTAACCATTGTAATGCTGGTAGAAATATGAAGTAAATCCCCACAAACCCAAAAGCAATGAAATAAGCTTTAAACCATCTATTTTATCATGAAACAGAAAAAAAATTGCAAAGACTGGCTCTATGGGTGTACCCAGAGTACTAATCACATTGAAGAAAAGTAAGGTGACCTTAAATATCTACCCAACCAGTCCCACGTTGGTCACCTGCCAAGTATCTGAAGCCCAAACCAATGTCATCACAACCCACTCTTCCCTTCCCAAAACCATACATTTCTTGCCTCAAACCTTCCTTTCCATTCTTTGCTTGCAGAGAGTCCCACCATTGCTCCCACAGTGGATACAAGAGCAGTGTATATCTGCATCTTTAAAACAGCCTTAACTGTTTGCCTCTTGATCACCAGTTGAAGTAGTAGCTTCACCCTTATCTGCTTCAGCAATTCCAGAATCAGCATCTGAACCCAACTCCATGCCTTCAAGTTGCCTTTCTAGTCCTTGTGACATGGATAAACTCTTAGCTTTGATACTTCTATAATACCCTATTGCTTTTCTACCAGAGAAAGGTGAGGAAACTGATGGGTAAAGGAGATCAATGAGAGATTGGATGAGATTACAGAAGTTAGATCTAAGTTCCATCTCAAGGAAGGAGTAGTTCAAAGCGTTAAGCTAGAAAGAAGCATCACAAAGGAAGAAACAGGTTCCTTTATAAAGGAATCAGAAGTTTATGGCAGGGAGGTAGATGAATAGGATTGCTGGAGTGGCCAAGGCTGAAGCAATGTTGGAAGGCCGTAAGGCTGCTGGAGCAGTAGACTGAAGAGCCACGGAAGCCTTGAGTCGCAGTTTGCCAATCATTTGTCGTTGGGACTTCATTGGAGATGGCCTACTGTAGGCGGAAGAGGCAGCATGCGTTGGAATTGGATGGAGAGAGCTGTCCGACTGGGTAGAGATAGGGCTTCACGTGATGGGTGGGGATCTGTAGGTGGAAGAAGAGACGGATTGATGGGATTTTGCAGAAATCAGAGCAAGTGATAGAAATAGCATTTAATGGCATTAATTGAAATTTGACTTTTTTTTCTTATTTGGCATCTGATCCTTGATAGAGCTTTTATAAGTTAAATGCCATATAAGTGAAATATCACTTATGCATTAATTGGAAATGGCAGCAATCCCTTAGTCAAGTCAAAATCACATTAATTTGCGTATTTTCTCGATTTGCATGCCGATTGTCTCATTTTGCGTGTCGATTTTGCTGAATATCAAAATTGGACAAATTGATAGTGCATTTAGGATATTGTTGATGCTCCGGTCGCAACGACACAGACCATTTTGTGATCGGACGTCATTTGGGCACAAATTTGTATATTTTTACATGGGGATTACCTCGATTTGCGTGCACCACCTTAATTGAACAAATTGGTAGTGCATTTAGGGTATTGCCGACGTTCCGGTCGCAATGGCGAAATCCGTTTCGCGAACGGACATCATCTGGATAGCGGCGAGGCTAATATTTCTCGAAATCCGTGCCACCAACCCGGAAGATTCAATTTGAACATAGAAAATATAATTTTTAAGTATTTGCGATATTCCGGTCGCAATGGCGATATCCGTTTCGCAAAAGGACATCATTTGATCAGCGTTGCGTTTTAATTTCGGGTGTCGGTCGTCCCTTTTGACCGATCTCATCCGATTCGACTGCGAGGGGCCTCGACCTAGCAGAATTTGATATTCTGATTGCAACTGCGCAGTCCGTCTGGCATTCGGAGATCATTTGACCCTTGAAGTAAGGTGTCGGACCAACCCGCGCACTACTTGATTCCTCATTTTTGTCCTTTTATGCGTGGTTTGAGTTGTGGGGGTCAACAAAGTCGTATAGCGGAGATCGATCAAATCAAAAGAGTAGAGGAAGAAATGGATCAGGTGCAGAAGATTTGGATGGAGTGGGAGTTCTATGCATGGAGTCGGTTGAATGGCTCTGGTCTCATCACGAGAAGAGGGAGAGCAGGTCTAGTCATAGGTTGTGCAAGCAGGTCGGAGGCACGGATCAGACCACAGTCATGCAGGAGATGCCCTGCAAACGGACGGATGGGGGTCGTGACTGGGTTGGGCCGCAGTCGTGCGGGCGTCGGGGTGGCTCTGTGTAGGAGCAGGCAAATCAGCCCGATTGGAGCAGTCTGGAGTGCGGGTCATGCGTAGGGATCTGGTGCGGGAGCAGGACACGAGCGAGCAAGAATCGAGTCAGTGGGCTGCGGCTCAGTCGGACGAAACAGAAGGAGTCGAGTGGATCTTCCTTGCATGCGGCTTCTGTGTACAGTTCCTGAGAACACGTCCAGAGAGAGTTAAATGCAAGAGATCTCGGTTGTGTTTGCGTGCAGCATAGAGAGACGAGAGAAAGAGGGAGTTTTATGCGTGAGAGTCGAATTGCTCTGCAACGGTTCTGGTGTGTTGTATAGTTGAGTTCCAATGAGGAGAGAGCGGGCTGGGATCATTTTGTGTCGTGAGTGGGAACGGTTGCATCATTTGGTCGGACATGCGTGAGGTGGGGCTGCTCAGACTATTTAGTGGTCAACAAATTTATATTAAATTTATTAATTAATATCTGAACTAAATTTATTTATTTAATCATAAATTTTTATTATTATATAATTATTACATTTTTGTTATATCATTTTAATATTTACTATATCATCTAATTCAACCCCAGTCAAACTATTGAATCTTGAACCTATCCTTTTTTCGGTTCAATGTACAATCCGATTTTCACAACCTTGTATAAAACCTTTAAGATTCATTTGGTATTAAAATTTTACCAATATCAACTTTCTTTAGAGCTAATGCAAATTCACCTTTTTGATCCTATAACATATTTTATGGCTCTATCTTTTAAAAAGATTAGATTAAAATCTAACTTAAAAACTTTTTAAAATAACATTTCTATCTTTCTTTGTTTTTAAGATGTCTAACCTTATCAAAGCATTTTGTATGCATATTCTGACAAAATAAGTATGAACTAAAAATAGAGTAGACATAGAAGTTCTGTTAGCCATCTTAATGATTGAATTGATACCATAATTATTTTGATCTAGGAGCACGAGCATAAAATTAAGAGACTTGATAATTACACAGAAAAGCTAATCAATTATATTGAGGATTGCAACAACTAGAAATAATATCAAAAGACACATGGTACATAAAGGATATGAAAATTGCCATAAAATAATTAAGTTCGCCATAATTTGGTTTTTAAAGCAAGAAACAAGTACAATTATCACACGAAGAAAAGAGTAAATCATGAAGCAATTGCAATACATTAGAAGGCAAAGAAAAGTACCAAAAATAAAATACAACAATAAGGCCGTTAAATGGTCCTTGATCTAACATTCAGAAGAGAAGAGCTCCAAGAGACCACTAAAAATGTCTAACTTTAACTCTTGTGTATTTTGGAGAATAGCAATAAACTTTCTTGCTTAGTCTTCCACTCCTCGCATATAGAATTTGAAATTTTTTTATACATAAGCTCTTTTGTGCTAAAGATTCTAACATCAAAAGCAACAGAAGGAGAGGCTAGATTACTCATATCCCCAGCAGCAGGAATATCATTAGGAGCAAAAAACCTAGGTGCATCTAGCTCATTAATCATGTTAGTAGGTGTGGAGTCAATCATAATCACAAGGTAGCAACCCGATATGGCACTAATTCCAGGGCAAAGTCCAAAGTTAATTCAAAATTTTGTGTACAAACTAGAAGAAAGACCAACAAGTTTTAATAAAAAGACGATTGGAAGTACATATTTAGCTTTATACAAAATTTAGTAGTTGTAGCATTCATCCTAAAAGAAAGTTGATGCATGTGAAGTATTACTGTGAAACATTATTTCGTCAGAATTTGAATTTTGACAAAAGGAATCACATTTTAATGGCATATTCTAAAACCTAAGTATGGTAGAAAGAGCACCTACCAAGTATATTCCATTCCCTCTGGAGGAGGTTCAACTACACAATGAGCTCCAGCAGCCATTGCAGGGGAAATGTACGCACCAATTCCTATTATGCTTGAACTAGTGCCACCAGGTGCACCAACAGTACTTAAAGCAGGTCCATTATTTCCAGCACTACTGATGAATATCAGACGATGCTTGTCCACAACCTATAGTTACAATTTACTGCATAAGTAATACTTCAAAACATGTAAAACTAGTAAAAATAAAATTAAAAGTTCTTTAGCAAATACTTCATTAACAAGATCAACGAATCTCCCATAATCCGGAAGTAGGGTTGGTTCTCCATAACTCATATTGATGAGATCACACTTGTGCTACAAACAAGAGTAGAGCTTGATGAAAAATAGATAAGGATAAGAATTAAGAAATTACAAGGCATCAGAGAGCAGCCTAAGTTTTATAGTGTAAAAAAAATTAGAAAACATCCTACTCAAGTAAGACATACCCAACATGAACTTTAACATTTTGTAGGTAGAAATGATAACCACAATGGGAGGGGAAAAAAAAATATCCTAGAATACTCCAAATCATGGTCACTATAATGATGTTAGGGAGCATTACTAAAGGATTATGTCCTGAGAAAAAATAAAACAAATCTGCTCATAAATATAGATGGAATCAACCATATCATACATACATGGTACATGAAAAGCACAAAAAATTCAGGAAGCCCTCAACACAATACATTTTACTCTAGTTAGATTACGGTTTAAAATCTTTCTTAGAGCTGGCTTTCTTAGCGCACAAAAGTCCTTTGTATTTCTATAATTCATTTATACATCAACGAAGTTTTTCAATCATCAAAAGCTGTTTTATGATGCTGATCCTGAGCATCAGCATATATATTTGCTCGTTTGTTATGTGGTTCTTTCTCAAAGTACTACGGTAATGTTTTTCTTAATTGTTTTGACAAGCTAATGGAAAAGTCATGAAGCTTCATAAATGCGACTGATTCATGAAACAAATGAAGTACTGCAACATTTGATCTCTTTACATTCTTGGAACAATTTTCATATTTTAGTTGAAAAACCTCTTTGATCAAATATTTTTCACAATGGACCCTTTATTTAACACAAAATTAGGCTACCTATTCAATTGGCTATTGCAGCAAAGTTGGTGTTGATCGCCTTGCAACTCTTTTACTTCCATTGGTCCGTTAAGCTTCATGGCGTCCAAGATTTAACCATAAACTTGTGGTTTCAGCAGTTTTGATAAAATTAGCAATGCTCAATATAGCTTTTGATTTTGGCATCAACATGATTAAGAATATCAATTACGTAATAAAAACAAAAAAACAAAAACAAAAAAAAACAAAAAAAAAAAAAATATATATATATATATATATATATATATATAATATATCAATTACGTAACAGAACAAGTTGACAAAACACATGTAAAACGAAATTCAATATTTTGTAGATATAACACAATAACCAGTGTCAAAACATGCATTATGCAATTAATGTTACGTCACGGATCATCAATAATGAGAAATTAACATACAATTATGCTTTAAGAAAATTAATGAAGGTAATTTGAATTTTATGCATTTAGTTATATTGAATAAATTAGTTATTCCAAATTTTGGAAGAGTGGAAGCTTAAACAACCAATAAAAATAGCTTTTGGCTGATTCTAGAATGCCGTAATGTTTAGTAAATTTGAATAGACGTATAAGGTTTATTGGTTGTGAGGCTCCCAACCTTCAATTGGGATTGCTTTGTTCAAGTAAATCTAAGAACATCTGTATGTAAGATCAACTTAGTTGTATGGTAGCTAATATCTTCTGCTTCATTGGACTGAGTCATTGGGTTATTAGTTAATCTGTTGGGTTAATAGTGCTGTTGGGTTTTGCGATGTTGTGCTTCAAAGAATATCAATGATTTTCAGAAACAGCAAAAAAGTTAATCTAAAAACATATGCATGTAAGATCAACTTAGCTGTTTGATTGCCAGCATCTTCTGTTTTAATGGACTGAGTCATTAGGATATTAATTAATTTGTTAGGTTATTAGTGTACTGTAGGGTTTTACAATATTGTGCCTCACAGAAGTTGACGCATTTTTTGTCTCAACTCGACCCAAATCAAGTCGAATCAGACCTGATCGGGTTCGATTGAACCCGATCAATTAAATCAGCCACGTTGAGCCCAATTCGACTCAAATCCGCGCCAACTCGAGCCCAAGTTTGCAAAATTGACTCGATTGGACCCAATCGGACTCGAATCGACCCAAATTGATTCAAATCAAGTTCGATCCAGGCCCAATTTTAGCCCAATTGATCAAATATGAGTTAATTTGACCTTTCCATATCAGATTTTTGAAATCAATGGCTTTGATTTTCTCGAAATCCCAATTCTGCCGCTATCAATGTTCAAATCACTTGATAGCCTTATTTGGAAGCGAATACGGACGACTTTAGGAGAGATCAAGCGGGCAGTGACCTCTGTTCGTGTATAGGGAGAGTAAAACTAGGGAGCAGAGTCGTTCGGCTCTGGTTTTCTTCTACGTGGTCTGTCCACAAGAAAACACAAGAGAGAGTGGCTAGGGCAAGGCGTGTGCATTCCTACCTGGCAGTGTGAGAGGAACCAAGCAGATCTTCTTCCCTATGCATGTGTGTTCTTCTTCCAGTCGAAAAAGAGGTAGACGGAGGAGAGAGCTTGCATTCGGCTCTTGCGTGTGTAGACCTGATCCAGAGGGAGACAAGTGCTGAGAGCTGTTGTTCTTGCTTGCGACCAAAGAGAGACCTTGCAGCTGACATTGTGTGCGTGTGTTTGGACTGAACGAAGCAAGGGAGCTACAGTGCGTGCAATCTAGCTGGGCCAAATAGATCTAGGAGCCCCTTTTGCGTGTGCTTGAGGTCAGACCAGGGAAGGAGACAAGGATTTGAACTCTTTGCGTGTGGGGGAGAGGATCGAAGTTCATAGCTGCTATTCTGCGACCGGAGAGCTCCATTTCTTGCAACTATCTTCTCCTTTTTCTCATTTAATCGAGAGGAAAGTTTTCCTCTGCTGCTGTTATTCCTCCAAATAGAGAACAGAAGTTTGTTGTGTGGTTGAGCTGCTGTCTACCTCCATTTCCTACACTTCATTTCCTCTCATTAGCTGAATTGGGAAGTTATCAAGCTCAAAAGGTCAACTCCGACAAGCTCATGACTGTGGAAAGCAAGCTCAAACTTCGTCCTTCCTCCATCTCGCTTTTTGCAAGGCAAAAGCACATCAGTTGGGCCGTGACTTGGCCCTGCGAGGTAAAATTCCTCAAAACTTAGCAAAACCTAGGTCTCTAAGCCTCTTGATGTGTGGGTAATGCTCCCGGAGCCATAGGACCTTGTAGTAGCTTCATTTGTGCTCTCTAAACTCAAGAACCCGCTGTCCTCTCCGCAAAACAGTGGAAACCTAGTGATTTCCACTTGTTTTCTCACATGTGAGAGTCCGAGGAGGATGACGACGCATGTAGGGGTGTTGGATCGGTGTCTAACATCTACCAAATGCATGTTTTAGCATCCATGTTGTGTCCGAATCCGTCACCTACAACTAAACCCTAAGATTAGGAGATTTTATTTGATGATGAATTAAATGTCAAGGTGTAGGCTTTCACAATGTTGCATGCTATATTCTATCTCTTAGATTTATGTGTTATGACAAAATTAACGCACAAATGTAAGAGCTAGCATTTAATGAAGCTCGCAGATTCCCCATGATTTTGTTGAATATCCAAAATGCATTTGATTGATTGAAAAAATTAAATAAGTTGTGATATTTGTTACGTAAATCCCCAAGGGTTTATTTTGTGCAAATCCTAGAACAACTAGAACCAATCAAACTCATTTTGGGTATTTTACAAAGCTTGTGATGATCAAAGCAAATAGCTTTTTGCTCTAAACATGCAAAATCCCTAAGAGTGGAAACTCACCTCCATGCTTTTAACTAACCAAATCATGTCAAAATTGACTGGAATTTTCTCTAAGTCTTAGATGTGCATATCCTATCTCATCATGAATCAAAACACATGCATATTGTGGGTCATTTGCTGACTTGTTGCTTGCCTAAAGTTTACAAATTCACACGCATGCTTATTTAATTTCTAAATGCTTGCAAAGCAAAGGTGGGTTGTCATATGGCATTCAAAGGCCTATGGATCATACCCCGGCATCCAATGAAATTATTTAAGCATGATTAGTGAAATTTGCAAATTGAAAGGTCTGAGGGCAATGACGATCAAGGTAAGCATATGATGAAACTCCTAAAACGATAAATCACCTACATACATTTCTAGGTTTTATTAGAAAATATCTAAATGGTTTCAAAACCTCTTAGAAGCGGTAGGAATGAACCTCTCTGATGTAGAACTAAATGCATATGTTGATGTTTTGCATTTGAAAGAGCAATTAGTCAACTTCCTTGATTTAAACGGTGATTGATAACAATAAAGTAATGATTTAGATCCAGCAATAGATTACACAACAAAGATTTAGTACAAAAAAATAACCAATCAATTCAGATTTTGTAATGTGGGGCTTTCGATAGAAATTCCTAAATTAACATTCAGAATATTCACTATGAAAAATCCCTCAACTCTTTATTGATGGTGAAAACGGAGAAAGCTTACATAACCTTTATGATGTCACAATTAAGGGAAAACTTAGAAGAGATAAAACTTGGAGAAGAGTTCACCTTTGTCAAGTTTCGGAAGCAAGTCGCCATTGAAAGGGAGGGTGTTGTTGGTTGATGGCAGTGACGAGGGAGAAGATGATTCTCTCTACGTAGTCTTCAACGGATTGGTCATTCTCAAAGTCGATGTCGAAGAATGGAGACCGGAGGATGTTAATCAGCCCTTGATTGTCGAAAACAAAGCCGTGATCATGTTCTGGATCCGCCATACATGAGTGGACAGCAGACTAGGAGTTGGGGAAACTTCTGGACAGCAAACGGAGTCTTTCCGAACAGCAAGGAAGCCTTGCTGAAATTTTTGGACAGCAGTGGGAAACCTTGGAGGGATGGTAACAGCAAAAAATAGGAGGAGTAATTGAGGTGGAGAAAGGAGGGGACGAGGCCGACCATATGGAAGAGGGAAGGGGATTCTATTTTCAAATTTGGAATATTATTTAACGAAGAGAAGTGGCTCAAAATTTGAATTTTAATTTTAGATTTAATGGTAGAGGTAATTGGAAAATTTTGAGATTCAAATTCCCAAACAAAGAGGAAAAGGAGGGAGGGGCCGGCGGCTATGAGAGGAGGGGAGGATTTAGGGAGCTTTAATTGCTTGCCAATTCAAGCAACTTAATTTAGGAAAGAGACTCAAGTCAAGTATCTCTCCAATTTAATATTTAATTTCAAATAGATTTGATTGGAGGAGTTTCCAAAAATAGTTCCTCTTAATTAGGAAAGGGATTTCAGATGTTAAATAGATTAAAATCTGATTTGAAAATCTTCCTAATTTGAGATGCGCTAATTACGGAAAGTGACAATTAAGGATTTGAAATTTGGGGGCAAAGGGAAAGGAGTGGCCGGCGGCTAGGAGAGGATTAGGGTTAGGCCTGGCGGCTAGAGTTAGGGTTGGGATTTGAGATTTGGGCTGGCGGTTATGGGAAGGGGAAGGAGTATAACTCTTATTCCCAAATTAAAATCATGCAATACAATTCGAGACTACATATTGATTTCCCTCAGTGGCTTATTTTACAAAAACATTGCTAAGATGTTGGATAGAAGACTTCATAAAGTTATTATTTCATCATCTCCCCCATCATAAGGTGCTTTCACTTCCATGATCTTAAGGATTTTTGTGCCAAGATTGATTTATTGACAGCTTTTGAATCTCTAAATATACATTCCTTCCTTCAAAAGCTTGCATGAAAAGGCTTCCGCATTAAATTCATTAGACGGATTAAAGTTTGTATTGAGGATGCCAATTTATCATCAATGGCTAATGGTTCACTCGAAGGATTTTTCTTCTACTTAAAGCATTATGACATGGTTGTTTTTTCTCACTCACAAGTTTGCAATTACTGGGTATGGTTGCTCTTATCTTCCTGATAATATTTGTCTTAATCAAAAAGTCACCTGCATAAACTAGTTTAGCCTCAAAGTTTCTCATATTCAATTTGCAAGAGGTGTTAGTCTTTGGCAATGCAAGTGTTGATAATGTTGATAATGAAAAACTGTTGAACATATTGATAATACAAAAAATTTTAAATATGAAAACTTAAAGAAAAACACTAAGGGTCCCATTCTTGATTGAAAGTTTTTACTCTAAATGTATTTTATCATTTTATATTAAAACTCAAACAAAAAAAAGTTTAAAATAGCTAATGACAGCCCCAAGCCCGAATGAAAAAGATTGAGGTCAGTTTGTGTCCCCACTAAGAAAAATTTCTAGCTCCGCCTTTGATCATATTATTTTAATATTTTAATTTTATGATTTTTTTAAATGTTTTCATAATTTTTTATTGATTTTCAAAAAGATTCCTAAATGTTTAATTTACTGAGATTCTAAAATTTCAGTCAACTTTGAGGAATTTTTAAATAGGGTTAAAATTATATTTTTGCAAAAAAAAAAGTAACATCAATGAATTCATGTGTCAAACTTCATCCAAATAAATTCAATAATTTTTGGAGATCATTTGAAGTTTACATAAGTTAAGAATGACAATTACGGCACAACGAACTATATGTAATCAATAGCCCAAGCAATGCCTATCATGCCTTGTTTCTTCACTAAAAGTCACATGGCTTTTGGCAGCCTTTTTGCCAAGGCTGGGAATCCACTTATTTGGATACCTCATTGAATACAGTTAAAACATCTCAATCACTAGTAAATGTTCTTCATATTTTTCCTGCATATACTTTCTATTGAGCTTTGTCTGCAACATTTCTTTGTTGGCTTTGTTTCGCAAGCTTTATTTTAGAGCCATCAAACTGTATCAATTTTGGCGTGATTCTCATAGTACTCATCTTATTTATAATAGTGGAACTTTTGTGGTATCGGGTATCCACTTGTAAAAGCCATGTCTTTGAAAGAAGTTGGAGTGGAGCTGATACCATGAATCAAGTAGTCATTTCTCAAAGCCCTAAAGGGCAGAGAGAGTGGTTCTACTCATGAAGTGTAGGAAAGTAGGGTTGGATGAGGGTTCTAAGCCTATCATTATTAAAGGGGAAATTAGTGGATTTCTCAAATGGAGTGATTCAGATATGTATGTTGGTGTCAAATGACATAAAACTATTAATTTGCATTGTCTGTACTATTTACTTTCTTACAAGTACTTGCTCTTTAAATTTCATATTCAATAATTGTAGATTCTTGTGAATTCTCATGTTGAGAAAATCTATATAATTCAAACACTTCATATTTCTCACACTCACACTAAGCAATTGTAAGGAAAAAAAAAAGGTACAGTTTTAAGCACACCCCTTTTAAACCCCTCTTTTATGGTGCGCAATTATTCTACAGCATACATCATTATATTTAAGTTCTAATACCTACAGCATACATCATTATCTAATGTTCATTCTTTCATTATATTTAAGTTCTACTACCTAATCTTTCTTCTTTCTAATATGATTGTGAATTACGTACATGATATTATTAAAACAACAAAGAAAGCAAAATCAAAAGGGTTAATCATAAACGTTGCCACACTCGAATCAACTATTCAAGCTTGATTATATGATACAATAAAATATAAACATGTTATGTTAAGGAAGTTGTTTACACCCATATACAAATGTGTGCTTACCGATAACAATTTTTTTTTAATCCAGACGTGTTCCTATATAAGGATATAATAAAAATAAAATGAAATGGCATCTAAAATCAAAAAATTAAAAACTTCACTAAAGAAGTACTATATCAACGAATTATTTTGATTAAAATGACTCTTTCCCAGATAAACAGGTGTTAAGCTAATTATAGGACTGTCCATGAAAATACAAAAGGTCAATACAAATCGTCTAAGCTAAGATGACAAATTACACAATGATGTACAAGGAGTAAATTTGACAAATAGCATGCGTAGTTAATTCATAAGAAGAATCGTCCAAAAGTTACTTGAAAAAAGTTTTCACCTCCACTGCAGCTATCAAAGCCCGAGTCAAACCAGTCCCAGTCTCCATTGAACCTAACCGTGTATCTCCAATTTTACATGATATTAATTGGGCTCCAGGAGCAACTCCATTTAATAGTGGCTCCTATACAGTAATCAATCGGTCAAGTCAAGCAAGTAGACTTAACTTGTGAGGAGGCAAAAAATATTAAAGTTGAACCACAACACACCTCAGAATGGAAGGCAGAGGCAATGCCAGAAACATGTGTGCCATGTGG
Source organism: Dendrobium chrysotoxum (assembly GCA_019925795.1). Taxonomy (NCBI): domain Eukaryota; kingdom Viridiplantae; phylum Streptophyta; class Magnoliopsida; order Asparagales; family Orchidaceae; genus Dendrobium; species Dendrobium chrysotoxum. Next base: position 14,306,935 of record CM034313.1, read on the forward strand.
TGAGCAGTCTGTAACTATACTAACAAGATTACCTTCATCATAAACATTAGTAACAAAAGAACAGGCATCCAGATTGCTGAATATACCATACTTCCTTTCAATTCTGCATATTGAAACCAAAGAGATCTCCAATGAAAGGAAATTCATACAATTCAATCATTAAGGTTCAAATCCAGAATAATTTCACATCACTATAATTATCAAATGGACCAAGTTTATGCATGAACAATTCTACAAAAGAAGATCGTGAAAATGAAGTGTAGTCGTGAAAAAGAGTGTGGAATGTAATAGTCATGAAAACCAGTGAACTATGCAAACAAGAAGCCAGAAACATCAACCAATGGAAAAGAAGAAAAATCAACATTTTACTCGTCATTAGAAAGTTAAACAGATAATGAGAGCTTTAATGCAGCTAAGAAATTACAAAAAAATATAGAGTCGATTAAAAATTATTCGCGAGTAGGGCATAACTAGCCTACGAGGTGTTCAATGCCAACTGCCAACCGGCCACATGAACTGTGAAGTTGTAGAATGAGTAGGTTCAGCCAGGAAGTGGTACTAACTTCCCAGGCACAAGTAAAACCCAAAGATGGATCGCGTGATTCAACCCCTTGTAAAACATCCTGACTCTCAACTAAGTAATATCCATCATAATTCACAGGACAGATGGCATGAGTAATAAGATTCAGAAAACCTCACCAAACTGACCAGCCAGACAAGCTCACTCTGGACTGCCTTGAGCAGGAGGATAGTGTAAATTCTATCTTTACCATATATACTTGCATGTTTATTCTATCATCAGCTCATGCACATATCTTCAGTATTCATCATAGAAACTAATTTCTTAATTCAAAAATAAAATTTCTTGTAAGAATGGAGCCTATGCCAACCCTTGATATGATCTAGTATTACAGAATTAGTCATAGCAGGCTCCTTCAGCCATGTTTAACCCAAAGCAAGGCACCAACCTGGCTAACAAATAGGCAGTATAACCAAAGTCAAGTAAGCTCACTTTGATAACAGCATACCAATATAAACATCTAATTAAAACTGGAATCAGATAAAAGCATGTGAAAATAAACAGAAAATAGAAGTGAAAGAGAAGGGCAATCAGATCATATGATTTTTTTTCATGAAAAAAAATAATACTCTTCAAGAATTATTCCAAATTATCCATACATGTTGTCTGGAACGCGAGACTCTCCTAGAAAAACTGTTAAAATTGCTAAAGCATTAAGCATCATGTCTGGGTAGTATGTCTGCAAAAATGAAGCTCAAAGAAATCGGCAAAGGCCACACCACATATGAGTTTGAAAATGCTAGAGTGAGCAGTATCATGAATTATAATGAATATTATAATAACATAACATTAAGCAAGTAGATAACAATAATTGGATGGTGTATACCTGTAGTTTGTTAAAGGAATAAAATCTGCCAGTTTTCCCTGCTCTGAGCCATCTTCAAAGTTATGTGTGTCAACAGCAACCCTCCACAAATCACCATCATTCCAGGCAACTACATCAATTACAGGCCCCCTGTCATCATAACTCTATCATGGATGAATTGTAAGAAACTTTAGATAATAAGGATCATAATTTTAGTTAGAAGAAAACAAATGCATAAGAAACACCTAAGAGAATGAATTGTTCAATCACATACTTCATCTTGCTTCCTAAGGAAATCAAGCTTGTTTTGAAGGTCTTCACGAACTCTCTTTAATTTAGAGTCCTCAGTTTTTGGATGTTTCTGAAAAAGGCATTGTGTTCATAAATATTAATTAGCCCAGTCAAGACAGAAGAGGTGTTTAAGAAAACCAAGTAGAACATATTCAATATGCCCTAAATGCAACCAACAAGAATATGGAAACTCATCAAAAGCTAAAAACAAAATAAGTTTAAATCTAGATCAGTTTTTTTGTTTTGTTTTGTTTTTTTTTTTAATAAACCTTTAAGAACTACTGTGAAAATGCAGCGAAGAATCCCACAGAAGTTTAGGTCTAACTTTGATAAATAGAGCTTTTAAATTATAAGAAACATAAACTTATATTTAAAATGTACACTTGAATGAGAAGAAAAAAAATCATATTCAAACGTTGAGTGATCGATCCTCCCTCCAATAAACTGACTTTGTCAGTTCAAATTAGGTCGGTCCATTCACAACCTTGTCAATTGAAATTTTAACCAACCCAATCAGGTTGGGCATTTCAAATAAAGTGAGCAAAAAATTAACAAAGACTACTGAATAGTTGACCAACCCTTATTTAGCATTCCAAGTGAACCAACAAAACTAGAATTTTCAAAAGCTCCCCACCTCTGCCTGAAGCATTTCAAACATCTTCGTACCTTCTTCACGATCATCGCCCACCCTCAAGGGATGCTCCCACCCTGCCAAAACATCCGCATAGGTTGCCCCTATGGCATCCCATCCTCACCGCCCAGGCATTTGAGTGCATGAGCTGCTCATCACTCCCTTCCATTGTGCCCATTGGTGCTGCTAGTGTCCTTCATAGCTGGCGTGTTGTCTAAGGTTGCAGACCTACAAACTATTTTGCTCGCCAACCGCTTATCTTCTCTTTAGGTGTCCCCACATTTCCTCATTCAAAATCAATGTCCTTAGCATCTTTGCTTCCATCAACTCTATAGGGTAGTCCCTGTCAACACCTGAATTTTATCAATCTGCTCTCAAATCATGCTCCTCCAACTTACACAGAACCATATGTTTGGTCATTTCCATCGCTGCCACCTATTCCAATGGATCCTACCTTCTCAAAGGGTCCTCCTCCAGCTTACGTATCATCAGTTACTACGACTCCTGCATCTCAGACTCCTCGATCCTTTGTAAATGTTGTTAGGGGTTGAAAGCTTCTCGCCAACCTTCATCCATCAATTTTCTTTTATTCTTTCATCAAGGTTCAATACTACCTCAACATAAGTAGCCATCAACTATTTAAGAAACATCTGCACTAATTTTCACTAAAGAGATTTCATAGCTTGTAAGTCCACTATTTTTCTAGTGGAAAATTTTCTTTATGCAGTCCAAATCTAGGATTTTTTTCAAATTTATGTCAAACTTACACTTGGTTGATGACTTCTCCATTGGGCTCATTGACCATCATCATATTATTCTAACATTATCTTTAGAAGTATACTAAACTAAATTGTTCTCTCAATGATATTACTATGTCAATGATCATACAATGCATATCCTAAAATGGTCTACCCATTTTAACTCATATGAGAAACCACCTATCACTCATATTTGGGTTGTCTTTTCTCAAGTTCATTTATATTATTTCAACCAATCTACTTTATATTACATATGCTCTATTTTTGGTAAACATTTGCAAGTGGATGCTACCATCGCTCATTTCTCTAGGAAGTCTATGGCCAAATTTATGGCTGAATTGAACATTACTAAAGCTTCGTTTGGACGGCTTTCTTGTTGCTTTCTAAAAAAAATTTTAGTACAAAAATTTCTTGAACTAAAATTTTTTTTACTAGAAAGCTGCTTTTGAAAGCATTAAAAAAGTTGTCTCAAACGAAGCCTAATTCTCTTTAAAAGGTGTAGATTGGTTCCTTGTCTTGTGACTACTGGCATAAGGCAAAAATTTAACGCATTTCTTCCTACTATTCTTGCAAAAATTTTGCACAAAACTACTTTAACTGTTTCAAAGGTCAGTTGAAACTAAGAATATAAAGCTTACAAGAACAAAATGTGCATACAAATGATTATATCCTACCTTCAATCTTGACATATTTTTTAAGTAAAATAACTAGATAATGACATGAAGACAAGGAATAATAATGAAATTTCAAGTGAAAAAAGATAAATACAACAAAAAATAGAAACAATATGAAGACCAAAGATCATAAAATCACAAAAAAATTCATTTGAATCATCTAGCTTGAAGCCTAACCAATATAGGTGAGTGTCGATAAAATTTCTTCTGAAACATATCCCTTCTAGCATAAAAAATATGAAATCTCTTATCAACCAAAGAATTCACACTCCAAAAGCTCTAATCTAAATTAGAATAGCTACAGTAAAATATGATCATCATTGTGTTCACAAATAGCAAGAAGTTAAGATGTTTTAAGAACTTGGGGGAGGTTTTTTATGATTATATCATAGATAAAGAAGTAACCAAAACCAAGGAACCAGTAGGAGCAAAAACAACCACTCTCTCCATTAGAGAATTTGAACTTGGCTCCAAATTTTGATAGCAATCCTGAAATAATGAGGTAGGATCTACCAACTAGACAAGAGGTTGAACTTTAGGTGGAAGGTCCTGTGCATGATATTTAGAATCCCTCACCTTAGCATGAGCATTGAGATATAACCAAATATATGGTAGGAGTAGTGTGATGAGATGTTTTCAAATTCCACCCTCTGCTAATACCGAGATAACAACCAATCCACAACTCCATATCAAAATGGGATGTAACGTTCAACTCCACCGAAACTCAGGCAACAAAAAGCCTAAACAGACAGGCTGTCATAGCACCCACCTTCAATCATGATGGTCATATATCCTACTACTTCAAATCAAGTTTACAATCAGAATTTGGAATCAATTTTAAAACATGGACCATTTATGTGCATTCTAACCCACATATATGGTCAACACATCATATGTAAGCATGAGCATTGATCTTGATCCTCCTATGTTATTAGAACCTCTTCTTTTTAATATTATTGAAGATGCCAATGATCACAGTTCATAGCAATCTTATGAGTCAAATGGGAACTATGGTGGATGGTAGATTCCAAATCCTATTTTTTCAAATAGAGTAGGAATATAACTAGGTAATCTTTAATATTGTTTCATCTATTTTTATTTCCCTCTGGCAATTCTTTGTAATTATCTCATGCGATACTCATATCATTTTCATATTATAAAATTATGCTTTTAGGGGGGGTGGGGGGGGGTAAATGAAGAATGAAACAAAAAAATATGAAAGACATTCATTTACCTCAAGGGTAATGATGTCACCTGCTCTAACATATCACTCACGATGAATACATAAACTATATATTTAGAAGAAAAGTGTATTGATGGATTAAATATAACAGCTACTTTGATTATCAACTTGTTGAAAAATAAGACCACACATCTATAAAGATATTCATTTAGGAAAAATACAAAGGAAAGATTTAAGTATATAAAACCTTATCAAACTCATTGAGATGCTTCACAGCTTCCGAGATTGCTTCTTGATTTTTAGTACTCCACTTTTTCTTCCTCTCTTTCTACAGAATATAACATTAACCATAAAACACACACAATAAATAATAATCAAGCTGGATGAAATTAATATTAAGATTGCATATATAAAGGTACCTTAATACGAGAAGTCAAACTGTTTGTGAAAAGTTCATAAACTAATTTGCAACCTATATGCCACTCCTGGGAAGGATTTTTCCATGATGAATTAAGAAGCAGTCGTGCCCCTACAGACAACATGATAGTGAATTTCCAACCTTTCAAGAGGAAATTAAATAGTTTTAGACTTTCATATTTTGGCATGCTAGTGATTAAGCTTAATTATAAAAATAGTCAAATGTATGACAAACAATGAAAACTCCATCAAAACAATTACATAGGTAATTTGATACAAATGCAATGATTCAAGCCAAATGACAAAAACTGGCATATTATCGAAATGCATTTGAGAATAAAATTATTTATGCATGAGCAAGGCTCTTTCTTATTGATAGGCAAGAGCTAGGTGAGACTTACGTGCACAACTTCTTGTTTCTTCCTCACACATAATAGCCTACTTCTACCATAAGTTATAATTGAAATTACCAAAAGTTTATTCCAGCCATATTACCATCCAATTCCCATATTATGATACATGTATAGTATATAAACTGTTCTAATCTCCTTTCCACGCAATTTCTGAGAAGAAACTTTGAACGGCGTTTAATAAAATGTGTTAAGCCACTTCCTTATTGAATAGAATTGATGATTTAGTATTCATTTCTTGCTTCAACTCATTCTAATTAATCCATACATTTGTTTATATTTCATCATTACCTACTCTTTGCACAATTAATGCCTATTTTATTGCTAGAAATGTAGCATTATGATCCTATAGAACAGATCCTATTCAAGTAAGGTCATACTATGCACAATTATTAATACAATAAATATTCATACTTGGCATAGTATGGGATATACAAGATTGCGCATATGTTGGTTCTGCAAACATGACTTCTCCAACTCTTGCATCGACATACAAAATCATTTCTTTGATTAAGAGAAAAATTCACGATGCTACTTACATGCTTCTTAGCCATTAAACCAAAGCAAAGAAAAGGCCCAAAGCTAGAATCAGAATATGCAGCTTGTGTGAAATTTTAACTAAAGCACAATGCGATGAATTATAAATGTTTTTGCAGGTCTGTTATCTTTATTGTAATTGAACTGCTACTCAACATGCGAACCTGAAGCTCCCATTACATAGCCATCAGCATCAGCCTTGACAACCTTTGAGGTGTCAACATCGCCACTTCCTGTGCTGCAAAGTTGAGATGTTATACTTAGTCATGCATAAAGTGAGCTGAATTGTATTATTCAGATATATACTTTGCTGGCAACAAATGGCAATACTTGAAGAGAGAACTATGGTTAAATCTAATATATCTATGCTCAAGATAGAACTGAATTATTAGTCGGATACTCGGATACAGAAGCATCATATTCAGAGATAGCTATCAGTTAACATAGAATTTTCCATGGAACGGTCATTACCAATCCAATATATCTATGATTTTTGGTTTTCCATCTGACGTCGTCTGCAAGCCAGCAGCAGCTGGATCCACACCAGAATCTGAAATGGAGCTGTTAGTTGCACAATAATTATCAAGCAACTTCCAATCCTCAACGACAATCAGTTTTTTTAAATGAAGCTAGATAAATCTAAATACTCCAAACTCAAAATCACAACCCTTTTACATGAATGTCTGCACACAGCATAAGCACATCATTAAAAATAGATGAGTAATAGCAAGGAAACATAGACTGAATCCCATCAATGGAACACGGAAACGGAAAATGCATTATGTCCAATAAACAGCAATATAAGCTCAACACCTAATGACAGGCCTTAAGGAAGTGGATCTCCAAGTTTTTAGTATGCATGCCTCATAAATCTAAACAATTTTACTGAGTAAAATCTGCCACTTGCTTTCCCTCGTTTGAATTACTCGTCAAGATGGCAAGATGTTTAGATAAGCAAATGGAGAACCTTGCTAGGAGTAATAACTCAACAAAGCGACTTTGGCCCCCATAAAATCATCAAATGACATGTATATGCTTGATGGCATGAAAAGATCAAACCACATAGGAAGCCCTAACTTCATCAGCAGGGATTACCAAATATAGCAATGACGACGCCCCGGCCGTCGTAAGTGGGATGGGCCTCCAGGAAGCGATCAGCACCGATCTCCTTCTTCGGCATGAGGGATGCAAGAAAGGTGGATTCGTTCAACCAGAAAGAGGAGAGTTGGTCGCTCTTGACAGCGGTCTTCTCTTCGACGGAGAGAGGATCGGAAGGAGAAAAAGACATCGCCCAAAATATCTGGCCAGTGACTCTAGCTGCTCCTTGACTGCCGCCGCGGTAAAAAGATGGGAATAGGGAAGGGGAAGGACAGAATACGGTGTATAGAGAAAAGGCCGAGAATTTGTTGATTTGGGCAATGATGGCAGACCACGAAGACACGCGGCATTATATACTCTCATCGAATTTATTTTAATGTTTTGGCAAGTTTTGATCTTTGCCTTTTTCTTTTGTGTTTTTCAGAAAATTTAGCAACGAACGAGTAAGAGCGAAGCCGGCTAAAGCAGGAACTCCGGTTAAGCGTTGCGGCTTTGGCCCTATGGCTGTGCTTGCTGGTGGCGTAGCGCTATTTTCTTATCACTAATACTTCGGTTTTCTTTTGAATTTACCAGCAATTTTAAGGCTAGTTTGGCTCAGACAAATTTGTCATCATATGCCTCTATAATAATTAAATTTGGTAAAATATATTAACTTTAAAAATATATATATCCTAAATTTAATATAGAAAAAATTAATTGAGTATTTATTAAAAATCTGGTGCAAGATTCAGTTCAACATTACAGTGCCATGGTGACACCGAGGGGCCAAATTTCCCTCAACATCATGAATTAGGAGTAAGAATAGTTAAACTTTAGAAGTGTCATACCGATTCAACTCAACGCCATGGCGAAATCAACAATTGAGCGTCAAGGTGCTAGTTCATTCTTGATATGTAATAACGCCAAAATCTCGAGTGTCAATTTTTGTACATAGTATAAATTTTTTTTTTTTATTTTGTTGAGGGCTAGTTATCTATTTATTGTACAATATAGTAAAAGGAGTAGGGCTTTAGAGTGGAGAGTGAATGGGCATAAGGGAATTCTATTTGGGAAGCATCCATTATTTGGAAGTGATTATATACGTTATTCCATGTGATATTTTTCTCCACCTAATCTCTTATACTTTTTTTATAATGTTCATAATAGAATCTATTTTGTGGAAAATCATTTCTATTGTTGGCTAAAAATATTCGTTTTGGGCTTATGATATGAATGAAGCATATTGTTCCTAATATTGACTCTTGCACATAAGATTGTTTATGGTTGTTATCAATTACTCTCATACTTCATTTAATTCATGTGGTCCTCATGTGTGAAATTAAAATCTATCATGATTCATTGTCTTGATGGAGTAATGTTGGAAGAAATAGGAGAATTGAGAAGAAAATTTTCATACCTAAGCATGGATGAATAGGTTTCTATGGTCTATAGAGATGAAATTACTGTAGTAAAGTGAGAACCTTACTTTACACCCTTACAAGCTCGATATAGATCTAAGGGTACATATGCTCTAATTCAAAATAAATTTTGATGAGTCTACTTCAGAAAATACTACAATATTCATTATCATGAGTCCAACACATCTTTTATTCAGAGTACGTTATCTTTTTAGTATTTTGAGTGGATTGCAGAACCTCAACTTCAATTAAATTCAGTAGGATAATCATGTTACTTAAGTAGACAGTACTATAGATATTCATAGGATATAATTTTTTCTCGTAGGAACCACACTCTTCTCATTCACTTTATTACTTGATCGATGCATGCACTTGCATAGCTTACACTAGACTATATCACTGTGTGAGGTGGTTAATTAATCACACACATTCCCCATCAGGTTTTTAGTGTCGTTGTCGAGGAACAAATTTGTGTCTTTTGTTATTTCTCTATATTCTTTAAATGTAGCATTTTTAATCCTACTTGTGTTGTTTAATTTTTAATTGATTAGTTGTATTTGTTATCCTATAACTTGTGTACTTGCTCCATTTTGAGACTTCTTATTAATTTTCTTTTACTTACATTTCATCACTGTGTGTTTGTTTCTCTATGCTTAGTAGATCCAGTAAGGGACCCTTAGTGTTTAACTTAGGCATATAAAGGACCCTTATAAAAATTTGAAAAACCAAAAAGATTTTAGCATTAGAAATGGTCAAACCAAACCTAGACCAAGACCAGGCCAGACCTCATAGGGATTATACCAATCCCTTAGTAGATGGAATCCACTAGAGTATCAAGTAACTAAACATCCAAGCTAAAAACTTTGAGTTGAAACCCATAATAATCTAAATAATTTAGAACTCACAGTTGGGGGAACTCTTGTTAATAATCCAACTTACATTTAGATAGTTTCTTAGAGATTTGCGTAACATTCAAGTATAATGGATTTAATAATGATGCCATTACTTTGTTTGTTTCCTTTTTCTCTAAGAGAAAAGCAAAAAAAATGATTGAATTCCTTACCCCCAGGCTCTATAACCACTTGAATTGAGTTAGCCCATAAATTCTTAGCAAAGTACTTTGTACTTTCAAAAATATACATGCTTAGGAATGATATCACTTCATTTTCCCATGGTCATATGTTTGGCACTTCCAAAAAAAATCTCTATCCTAATGAAAAAAGGTAGCCAAATAAGTATGTGCCAAATAAAAATATCCAAGTGAGGACAAACACCCAATAAGCTATACACCATGCATCACAAGGGTTCTTTAATAAACTTTAATTAATTACATCTTCCATATGTTAAACAACTAAAGGGTGGTGATTTAACACAACACTTAAGTGCATGCAAGAGTATCAGTGTTGTGATGATCAACTCATAACTATGACAAATTACCAAATTAACTCATCTCG